>ML797073.1:176217-188943 GCA_009831015.1 Picea engelmannii
CTACCTCTCTATCTACCTAACATTCTATCCCCCTTTTGAAAGTGTTTTCCTCAACGCTTGATGTACAACCATATATCAAGGTCCCATGGATAAGTGTGCTCCATAGTGCTAAAATAGACTAGAGAATCAGGGTCCCATGGAGAAATAAAAACCAACATGCTGAAGTATTCCAACTTCCATTATAAAATGGGGTTCCATATCCAAGTTCTCATGTGAAATCCATGTGGAAGATATCTAAACTCAAGAACCAACTGAAAATGATGCTCCAAAGTTCTACATTGATCATGGGGATCCAAATATGCAGATCCCTCCATATCCAAAAGATCATCTGAATAACACACTAGTACTAGAGAATACTGAAAAATAGTATTCATAGAAGGCTTTGGACTTCTCTCCATAATGTTCTCTACATAAGGTGAAGTACATTCATCAAATAAAATATGAAAGTGGTTTTCATCCCAGAAATAACAACTATCCATATAACAATCATCACAATCAGCCTCAAAATCATACAAAGCATAGACTTCTTGATTATATGAATCCATGATTTTTGTAATAAGATATCTCTCCTATATGCCAGCCAAGGACCTTCGAACATTTTGACAATTATCACTAATAATTTGTTTCTCATCATGAATATGTTTCTCAATGGCTTCAATCTTTTGTAGAATGCCCTCGAGGGATGGAAACTTATGCGAATGTTCCATGAGAAATATAATATTCATTGCAAACACCACATATAATGTACCAAAATAAAGATATAAAAATTATCTATCCAATGGTACTGATATGATAGCAATTTGAGCACACTGTGAAAATTTATGAACTCTACAGTACCATCGTTGTCATGAAAAAACCCCAAAAATCATTGATTTTAAATCAGTGATATCTTCACTTCCAAAGCTCCGATTGAGATGATTTTTTTTTTTAAATCAACTATTTTTGAAAGAGGAACTTAGATCTGTAATTTTTTTTATCACTTTCGGCCTCCATTTTCTACATAAATATGTTTACAACCTGAGTGGGCCTAATGGTTAAGAACATATGTTTCCTCCTAAGAGGTCACAAGTTCAAATCCAGAGGGGGGTAGGGTATGTATACCTTTGTAGAATTTATTAGTCAAATCATTGGGTGGAGGGGGTCCCTTGTCCCACAAATAAGGGGGTCTCATACACCAATTTGTTGTGGCTTGGTAGTGACCTTAAAAATAAATTAATACACATCCTGAGTGGGCCTAATGGTTAAGAACATGTGTTTTCTCCTAAGAGGTCACATGTTCAAATCCAGAGGGGGGTAGGGTATGTATACCTCCATAGACTTTGCCAGTAAAATCATTGGACGGAGAGAGTCTGATACACCAATTTGGTGTCTGGCTTGGATGTGACCTTAAAAATAGATTATTATTATTATTATTATAAATAAATAAGTAAATAAACGGCGTCGTCGTCCGCGAAAAAACCCTGAAAATTTGTAGATTTTAAAATGCAAATAACTTGACTTCCCATACTCCATTTTAGACGATTGTTTTTTTTAAATTGGGTGTTTTTCTAAGAGGAAATAAGATATAAACCCTGTTTCTTCAAATTGTTCACATAAATATACAAAAATATTCCGAAATGTCTCGACCCTCTTTTTCTTCTCCAAAACAAAATCTTCAAAAAAAAAAAAAAACAATTGTCCACACTTCTTGCCAAGGAAAGTTATCTGATACCACTTGTTAAGTACCCAATACTAAATACAAAATCACCACAATAGATATACCAGAAAAAAACAGAAAACCACCCCTTTATTATATCAAAACCCTTAAGGTAGGGCAACACCATACAATGGATCCTATTATGGAAGGGATCATCTCCTCTTCACTTGCCTCTTCGAGGGGGTATCATCCTATTGAGATAATGCTCCAAATAAAATAATTCTCTTCATTTCCCATTACATTAATTGAACCCCTTTATATAGTGCTACTAACTGCTGATTTTTCAATAAGCTAGGCTTAAGCATGCAGTTCATTCCATTTTAGCATTTTACTTCAAGTAGAAAGAATTTGTTGCAGCAACCAAGATCACAAGAAGAAACACCATGCACAAGTACACAAGAAGTATCCTAGGAAACCCTTCTCAAGAAGGGAAGAAAACCAAACCAATCCTTTGTTATATTCTTCAATATAAATAACTCCACCACCATAAATACCTAGCACACAAGAGGTTCTTACAAACCCTAGAATACTAGCGCCCAAGAGAGGTGTGCACTTTTCCCAAGAACAAGTGTTTTCTGAAATTTCCAAACTCACACTTATTATATGATTCCTCAATGGGGAATTTACCTTTATTTATATTTGACTGAACCTGTCAATAGTAGTGTCTATTGGCACAATAGGGTCGACCTCAATAACTTAAAATATAATTAATAATTTCCATATTAATTATCTTTTACATTAATTATCTTTCACTTTATGGTGGGGCCGACCTATACCCTTTACATCAAATAGGGTTACAGGTAAGTCTGACTCTTATACAATATAGAAACGGATCTCATTCACCCATTAGTGCTCATCCACTAGAGGCACATCCATTTGTGCTCAGCCATAGGGATTTCCACATCTCTATCTCAATGTGTCTCACAGGAGAACCACACTTACTAGTGCTCAGCCACTAGGATCACGTTCACCTGTTCTCAACCACATGCACGTCCAACTCAATAGATATTATTTCTCACTATGTTACATAGGAGAATTATCTCGAGTATCACATTATCTCAAATCTCTACAAAGAGGATTCCAATACATCATTTCAACTCTATCTCAAAACGATACACCCAACTCATGGGATTCCACACGTTCACCCGTGCTCAACCACAAGAATGTCCAACTCAGTAGATCTTCTTTCTCACTTCATTACACAAGAGAATAATCTGGAGTATCACATCATCTTAACTCTCTACACGGAGGATAAAATTAAACCCATCACATGGGCTCCTTCACCCCTCACAGGGGTACACAACGTTCCATCTCTATGTCACAGAGGAACCACATACCCAACTCATGGGTACACCTAACTCATGGGCTTTCTCACTCCAAAAAGGGGCACACAATGTTCCTTCTCATTCTCGGAGAGGAACCACACACCCAACTCATGGGATTTATCTCAGACCAACTTTCTCAGTACGTGTCCTAGAGGATGTCTCACGTAGTTGTAATCATCAATATTAACCACCTAAGAACATTCTAGAGGAGGAGCCTTCTAGAAGTATAACATTCTTGTAAGTCCTATTAAATTTATTATATCTAACTACCATAGTGGGCCTTATTTAATACTATAGTGGACCTAGTCCACCTTACATTGAATGGCCTCCACTATTATCACTATGGGACCTCTCAGCCCCCCCACTACCTCTCTAGCTACCTAACAAGATTTATATGTAGGAACTTGGAGACATCTTTTGTTTGACATTTTTTCTTCATATCAATCCATTTTGATAGGTATTGACCTCGAAACTAACATATAGGTCATATTTTTCCCTACTTTCATTTTTTCATTATCCGTTTCCTGGTTCATTTGGCCTTAGGGTCAACCCCACTAAATTGTGACACTAAACTTCCTTGCTAATAAGTGTCCCATACTTTATGTGGTAGAGACTTCCTTCCATGGGAATCCTAGTTAGAACCTTGTTTTCCATTTGGTTCCCATACTGAAGTACTTCATAGGAATGAGAGTCTCATTTAGTCCTTCCATGACTTTGTGTTGAAGCCTCATCATTCTTCTTCATCATTTTTCTGGCATGTACTCATTGGACTCCCCTAGAGCATAGTTTGTTTCCTTTCAATCTAATTTTAAAATATGAAAGTGACATATAGTGAGAGATTATTTATCCTTTTCGGCCTCTCTTATATTATATACAAAAAGGAGCCCCCTTGGAGTCCTCTTTATTCTCTTTTCAGACTCCCTAAAATCGAAAAGAATGTCGAGAGATCTTATTTCCCTTCACACTGGTCAAACTCAAATTTGAAGGAACATTTGTCTGGTGATAGTTTACCCCTTTTCCATTTGGATGGATATTTCTATGAAAATGGTACACCCTAGGAGATACGGTTCRCTTGGAGATTATTCTTAGGTATAAGTTTAACCCTTTTTCTGGCTCAAAAGTTTACGAAAAAGTGTCATTCTACCTGGTTTTGGTTTATCTCTTTTTCAGGCCTTGGAGATTATTTACGAAAAAGGAAACCCCTTGGAGTCTTCTTTAAACCCTTTTCAGACTCCCTAAACAAGAAAATATGGTCGAGTGACCTTGTTCCTTTCACACTCTTTAATTGGTTCAGAAGGAATATATATTTGGCATAAGTTTAACACTTTTTCTAGCCAATAGATTACACAGGAAAAAGGTATGCCTCGGGAGACATGTCTCACCGAGAGAGTTCTCCTAAGTTATGTTTTATATTTTTTCGGGCTCAGGGGACTAAATTACGAAAAAGGACGAGTGAGTACATTGTTAATCTCTTTTCAAACTCCTTAAAATTGAAAATATATTCGAGTGATCTTGTCTCTATCACACTTGTTAAAATGGTTTTGAAGAGACGTCCTTTCGGTATAAGTTTAACCCTTTTCTAGGCTGACTAGACTAATTACAAAAAATGAATACTCTGGCCCTAGTGAACATAATATTTTTCCTTGGTATGATTGTATTCGTTTTCAGGCCTGGAGACTAACCTTACAAACAATATCACTCTGGAGTTTTCTTTTAAGTGTTTTTCAGACTCTCTAAAAGTGAAAAACCATTGAGATTACCTTCTCTGGGCTCATAACATTTTACATGGAAGGAGTCTTTTTGTGTCATGTTGTAATCACATAGCATGTGTCATCCTTGCATCTTTAGCCTAATTCTAGCTTCATGCTGCTATTACTGAACCTTTAGAGAATTCCTTAGGTGCAAGCCTTGTAGCACTTTTTTCCCTTGTGATATGACACCTTGACTCATGGAGGAATTTTCCCGAGTGTCCTTTAGTATGCACATGTTCCTTGCATTGAGCATCTGTATGTTCCATGAGCTTGGAACTAGTTTTCTTTCCTGCAACACTGACTCCTCCTTTGTAATGTAGCATTCTTTTATTCTTTTTCAAGCTCATTAAATATGTGGAAAAGACAAAAAAAAAATCAATATTCCAAAAAGAGGGGATGGGGAAACATTCGCTTTTGTTGGAAACAATTTAGTCACCGTTGGACAGAGCACATCCTTTTGTTTGTTATACAAGCATTGGGATCCAATGTGGCCTTAGGAAGTTGTTCTCGTTACATAGAGTTGTGTCCTTCATTTGGTTACTCTTCCAAACACAAGGAGAGCTTATAGTGCCTCATGTGCCACATAATTATGTCAATAACATGTTTCCTGAGTATTTTCATCTATCATGCTCTTTTCCAAGGGGAATTCTTGCAACCTGAGTTGGCCATTTTGTGATAAGTATCTTGACCTTCATGAGTCGACCATCCCGAGAGTCCTATAAAGTTCACTTCTAGAATCAATGAAGTTAAGTGCCTGTTGTTCAAGGTCCTCCAGTCTTTCCACAACAACATGTCGAAGACCTCAAAGTAGTGAGTATTGTACTCTTATTATACTCCTACCTAATTTTTGAATATCTTGAAGCTATTTCTTGAGTTATGAAGTTATCATCTCTAGCCACAGGAATTAATGCCTCCTGAAGATTCCTATTACATTGTATATATTTTGATGAGTTTGAGATGTAGATCCATTACGTATTATTCATGGATACACTTTATATTGTCATACAGATTGGTCATGTAGCCATGATTTCTATATGTATGACATGGATCTGCATTGTATTTGATTGGAAGCCATGCTTATCTTGTCTCGAGCATGGGAATGCCCGCCTTGGTGATTATTATTATCTTATTGCAGATGACGTGCTCATGGATACTCACTTGGGTTTACTTGATTCTGTCAATTTTTCATCGAAACCTGCACAAGAGATCTATATAAGGCAAGTACAAACAAATATTATCAAGAAATGAAGAGAGATTCAATATGGAAGAATGAGAAAATATATTCACACTACTCCAATGAATAATTGATACATAGATGATGCTCAATATGACACAATGAATGAGTGGAATACACTCATATATAGGAAATAACATTCATAATAGTAGAATGAATGCATGCATAATAACATAATGGTGATGATGAGAATAGAAAGTCTAAAATAGAACTGGTTAGTTAACTCTCGCTGAACTAGTATTTTGAAAATAGTAATTTCTCCAACACCCCCTCTGAACATTAGTATGGAGTAAAAAAAATGATTCCCCACTACTAGGCCATATTAGGTACTCATGTACAATGCAACTAATGAACACTGCATAAAAATGAGGAAAGAGGGAAAAACATGTGGAAAAAAAAAACCCTCAAAAGACAATGCATCAAAAGAAGAAAAGGAAGTTGCTAGGAAACTGTGTTCTTCAGTGCAAGATGATCTCGCAAATTCTGAAACTTCTCACTAAAATTCTTCATGAAGATGTAGAAATATTTATGGATCTAATGAAGTCCTTTGGAAACTTGTCTGTCCTTGTACCTCTTGATCCGGTGGACCCATCTTCCCCTGAAAATATTCCTTTATAGTGGAAGTGGAACCAGATAACAAGTATGATTCTTTAGGAGTGAGTCATACTCCTTCTACATGGTTGTTTTCCATAATGGATTTCCCACAGCCTTATTGTAGTTCTGTAGATTAGTATATTGAACTGGATAGAAATACATGGGAATCATAGGTTCATAAGCTGAAAGTACATGTGAGGGATCCTCATGTTTAGATGGGTTCCTCCTCCAATCCAATGGATTCCCTGCAAGGGTACATGTTTCCTGAAGTGTGAATTGTTCCTTCTTGGGAATCTATTGAAGCTTCGACGTTGGCTTCTTATTAGGATGTACTACCTTCTTATTTCCATGTATAGAATATGACTATATGGAATTGTCTCTGATGTCTAAAACTGATGGAAGAACACGAGTATGTTCATGTTGCAATGGAGGTGTATGCAAAGTACTCTCCTTATGTGTAGGTAGAAAAGAGGAGTCATCGTCAACAAACTTGGTGAATTTATACAACCTTGACTTGTGATCCACCTCACCAATTGAAATGATGTAATTTCCATGCATGTCAAGTACATAAAATGAATCTAATATAAATTCAACCTTTTTACCTTTCTGAGTGATCTGATAAACTGAGAGAAGATTCATAGAAAGATTTGGAACATGCAAAACATTCTCAAAACTTCCATTATGGATTTCCACTCTTCCCTCTCTTTCTACTTCTACTGGAGTATCATCCCCCATGAGAATAGGGGGTCTTGAGCATGGACTGAAAGAAGTAAAAAATTCCATTTTCGCTGCCATATGATGTGATGTGAAAAAATCTATAATCCATGAATCAAATGAGGAATTAATTGCAACAAGAGCATGATGATTTCCTTTCTTATATGCAGTATAATCTTCCTTCTTCTTCTTCTTGACTCTTAGAATGAAATTTCCAAGGTTGTTCTCCTAAAGTTCATGTGACATAAGATCAATTTTCTTCTTCATGCATAAAGATTCTTTATGATTCAGTTTATTGCAGTAAGTGCACTAATTTCCCTTCTTCTTCTTCTTGGAATCTGAAGAGTCTTTGGAACCTGAAGAATCATTGAAGGGCTTGGTATATCCCTCCTTATCGTTTTGTTTCTCCTTTCTTTTCTGTTTGGATGATCCTTTTCCATCATACATCATGAGTGCATGTGCTTTAGGATCCTTGATTAAACCCATGTGAATGATTGTTTCCTACTCATGTGTGAGATAATCAATGAATTGATCCATGGTAGGAATCTTCCAATTTGTTCCCATGATATATCTTCCATAATGGAAAGTGGAGACATAGATAGCATATTATGGTCCTATCTTAACCAAGATTGTTAGAATAAGTTGGTGTACTTGTGTAGAATTATCAATACCACAAGATTCCAAGCTCAATATCAAAGATTTAAACTTGGTAAAGAAATACTGAAAGTTATTAAAACTTTTAGGATCCAAGGTATTCAACTCTACCTCAAGCATATGACCTCTCATCTCATCCTTCTTTCTAAACAAACTTTTCCAGATAGTCCAGATTTTGATTGGAGTCTTGCATGCGACAACATGAAACCATAAATCAGATGAAACCAATTAAATAAGAAGTCATGTGGCTTCATCCTTTCGGTTTGCTCATCTCATTTTCTCACTTGTTGATGAGGTTCTATTTATGTCCCCATCGCCAAGTTGTACAGTCCTTTACTTCTGAGTTGGAATTCTACCTTCAAATTCCAATCAAAATAATTGTATGGTGTGAGGATTACCCCAAAATTTGACTGAAGAATTGGTTTTGTATCCATCTCTCCCATTGTTTCTAAGAACCCCTAAAATTTTCCTCTCAATATGCGAGTGAAAACTAAGAAATCACTACAGAAATGACACTTTAAGTGGAGAATTCGTATCATTTTCAGTAGGCGATATTCCAACTTCCATTTTGAGAAAAAAGTGAGGAATCGTTCCAAACGGTTCAAAAACCACTTTCATAATGGGTCATTTTACTTTTCACTCATATCATTTTCTCAAAACGTTAACATTTTGGGAGAAATATCTGCAAAAATAAAGGGTTTTTAAGAGGTTGCCGCACCTTACTTTCATACACAGAGGGAAAGGCTTCATGTTTTCATCCTCTCTAGTGTAATAGAGTGCATCGGGTCCTTGTTTCACTCTAGTAGTGTACTGGGGTGCGAACAATCGACAGGGAGAAGTTACAACAACTTCAACTTGTCACACTTTTCGACAAAGAAAGGCTATGACAATGTCTGTTACATGGATTTTCTCACTGAAATTCCAATTTTCCTTATTCTTTGGCTTGTCTGGCTTGCTCCAAGAAGCATATCTCTGATAACATGTCAATGTTTCATCGAAACCTACACAAGATATCTAGATAAATAAATTACAAACAAATATTATCAAGAAAGGACGAGAGATTCAATATGGAAGAATGAGAAAATATATTCACACTACTTCAATGAACTAATCAATGAATGAATAATTGATACATAGATGATGCTCAATATGATACAATAAATGAGAAGAATAAACTCATATATAGGAAATAACATGCATAATAGTAGAATGCATGCATGCATAATAACATAATAGCAATGATGAAAATATAAAGTATTTAAAATAAAACTAGTCAGTTAACTCCCACTGAACTAGTGTGTCGAAAATAGCAATTTCTCCAACAGACTCCAATTCTTTCCCACTTTATTAAATATGTTGTAATTTATTTCATCCATCATTTTCTCTTCATACCTCACACATTAGGGGACATATGTTATAGCTCAAAATTCCACTTCTATGCATCCTTGATGTTGGCCTACTCATTCATACATTTGTCAACCCATTTTGATGGAGTTATTCTCAAAAAACAACTTTTTATATGGAATATGACCCTTGAGGCATATGCAGAGAATGTAAATACTCTAGCTGCATACCTAAAATCTCATGTACATATGCTTGTTGCACTACTAAAATCTCACGTGTACTCTAAAAAGTGACAAAAAAATATAAAATGTGCGCTTTCCAATGGCGTTTACAGGCTATATTAGGTTTTGAAACTATATTACCTCCTATAGACCTTATGGAAATTAATTTACCATTATTTTCTCATATAAATAGGGCCCTAGGGGGGTCATTTGGAGATATCAAACAAGAGGCAAGAGAACTCTGCCAAATTTTCTCCCTTATTTTCCAAGCCTTCTGCATTTTGCTCTGATTTTTATCCTCAGCATTCCCTTCCATCCATATTCCTTATACCATCCATCATTTTCCTCTTATATTGGCATGTTGGTGGTGAATATTTTATTGAGTATAGGAATCGGCGTGAGGTTTGTGGAGCGGTGCCAGCAAAATTCAGGTTGTAATTTCTGATTTTGTTATTAATAAAAGAGAAAACGTCTTATCCCATATATTTATGTCTATATTTATTTTTATTTTGTTTATGAATATTTTCATGAATAACTAAATATTTAGATAATCTTGATAATTAATCATATGTTGTCCTAGATTGTTCTGTAGCATTGTTTCAGGCTATCTTTGGGAGGAGGCTTGCAGCCTTGGAATGGACAACAATCGGAAGGGATCGACATCAACCGTAAGGACTTAAGGTACATGTTTCTATATTATTTCTCTTCCCTTAATTATCATAAGGTTTTGTTGGGTTTGAGGTAGACTAAAAGCGTTTTTGTCTTTTAGGCTGTCAAGGCTCTGCTTAGTCGCTAGAACCAAATTAGGGGGATTTTCCCCATAACATGTAGATAAAGGACTTTGGCTAGGTTGAATGATGCCATCCTCTAACATTTCTTAAATAATATGCTTGATATCACTCTTTTGTGCATATGAGTACCTATAAGGCCTAATGTTAGGTGGTACACTTCCTAGTTGCAAATGAATAGAATGGTCATGATCTTCAGTAGGTGGAAGTCCCTTAGGAATCTCTTCAAATACATTGTGATGATTGTTGATAACATTTTTGAGATCCAGTGGAGTAGAGGGTATAGATATTTGAACATCTAGTGAGAAGAATAGTGAAATTACACTGTGGTTCCCATTTCAAAGTAATTTTGTCATGATATTAGAGATTATCACTTTACACGGTTTCCCTTGGATACCTTTAAGTTAAATTTCCTTTCCTTTAGAGGAAAATGTCATGAAAATTTCATGAAAGCTAAGAGCCATTGTTCCTAATGATTGTAACCATTGAACCCCTAACACAACATCAAAACCACCCATTTGGATTTATATCATGGGACTATTTTTGGTGCAGGCAATTTTGGGGTTCAACATAATAAACAAGGAAACTAGAAGGAACAAAAGAAGCAGCGCACACTAGAGAATGAGGAGGAAGTAGTGCGACAAAGGGAAAAGGAAGCTATGTGCCAAGAATTAAGGAATATCAACAAAAGGAAGGGTTATATTGAATATCAACCACGCAGAAGACAATTAGAAAGTGGATAGGTGGAGTCCACTTAGAATTAGGGTTTTGATTCATAATGTAAGGGTTTTTACTGATTTTGTAATATAGATAGAGGATGTATGAGGTGACTAGGGTATAAATTTGTTAATGAATGAAGTGTCTTTGTGAGGAACCTATTTTCGATCATCTTATGAGTCTGAGTCGAAGTATTTGTGTTGTTGAGAGCTATGAAGCTCAGACGGAGTTAGTTTTGGAGTGTAATTGAGGGTCAGGTAGCAAGCTGTGGAGCTTGGAGTGACGCTGGTCAGCCTCACCAATCATAAAATCATGTTGTAATGTGTTTAGTTCTACTGTGGTGGATACAAACACCTGCGGGTTTTTGTCTAATGGCAATCAGAGTCGAACACAGATCACTCTGTCATTTATGGAGGTAGTTTAGATACCTCAGCCAAGAGAAATATTTTAAAGATTATGGATGATAAACACTCATCTGGTCCGAGGATAGAAGCATTTGTTATGAATGCCAAACAATGAAAATTTTATATACCAACAATACCAAGAGGCAGGGTTCCACCATCTACATATAATAGGAGAATCATGACATTATATTGCATAATATATTGGTTGATAGTGGATCCACCAACAATATCATGTTGTTATTTGTAATGGAGGCTCTTGGAATGGAATGCACGAAGCAGTATGAGATAGGTTAAAGAATTTATTCCATTGATTCCAAAAAAGTGTCATCTTGTGGTTAAATCGAATACTTTTGTTCCTGGATAATTGCAGCACCACATATTACAATAGTGTTCAACATAATAGTGGTTGATCTCCCCCCAACATATCATGTATACCTTGGTCGATATTAGTTTTGATTTGAGGGAACATAATGAATGATATGAGTTGCATGATGTGCTAGATTATTGAGAGGGGGGTGAATCAATAATAGAGAAATTTAATCTTGTTTAACCATAAAATGCAAGTGTTCTATCAATGTAGCATTATCATCCAATAGTTGCAGAGTAAATAAACAATGGACAAATAAGCAATCATACACATACATAGTACACCAGTGTTTTTACGTGGAAACCCAAAGCGGGAGAAAACCACACAATTATTTTTGTTATATGTATTTAAGAATTTATTTCATCAAAAGCACCAATTTCCTTTGTTTTCCAGCTACAACTGGAAGGAGGCTCCAACCCCCTAGTTTCTTAGGCTACAACCTGAGGGAAGATATAAATCCCCAATTCTCTAGCTACAACCAGAAGGAGGCTACAACCCCCTATGTTCTCCAACTACAACCAGAAGGTGCCTACAGCCACCTGTCCTTGCCCCATCCAACCACCCTGAAATATAAGTAGAATGATGAAACCACTGTCACACTATCACTGTGAGATATACTTTTATAAACCTGTACCAATCAACCTGCACCAAACAAACTGTAACAACCTATAATCAACATGTACCATAAACAAGTGCATCAACCATGCACCAACCTGTACCTCAACCTATACCATCAATGAGTGCATTAACCATTCACCAAATATGTATAAATCGTGCATCAAATACACATAAACTATGACTCATCAAGATGTACCAACATCATCAACTATACACCTCATATATGTGCCAACTCATCAACTACTTGTCTCAACCATGTACCCAACATGTACCTCAACCAAAATCCCTCATCAATTTCA
>ML797073.1:199205-211254 GCA_009831015.1 Picea engelmannii
TTAATGAATGCGAATGAATGAGCTGAAGTAGAGCACTTGATGAAATCTCTCGATCAGGGATCAATGATGTGAAACCCCTGTCAAAAGTGAAGAGACCTGCCATTAAGGCATGTAGGTTCTAAGGTACTAAATGATTTCTATGTCTCATTTCCAGATAATGAGTTGGAGTTGATGGAATAAGACTCATCACAGGAGGGCCTTAATGTATCCCCCATCAATGACACGAAATAAGTAATAGATTTTGAGGATGAGACAAAGTATGAATACGAGTCGAAACAGACACAGGGAAGGCTGACATAGTAAGAATGGACAACTTCAGATGGCCAACTCAATAGAGGGCTCATGTGAACTTCTCTTGAATACATGAACTACACGACCAAGGACTTGGTAGCACTAACTCAAAGATGACCCAAGATATGACCTTGTAGCAAGTCGAACGAGAGACAAATGGATTTCCCAACCTATATTCAAATGATGAATATGGGGTGTCATGTTCAAGAGCGACGCTTACTGCCATTAATATGAATACGAAAACACATCCCTTTCCCAAAATTTCCCCCACCATTTATAGCGAGTACCTCTTTATTTTTACACAAGCTTGAGGAGGATAACATATGCTTGTTGATGTAAGCTCATCCTTTGGATGAGTCCCCTGGAGTATATTTAACGAACCCTAGGAAGGAGTGGTTCAGTCCCATTGTAGGTCTGTCGATGTTTGTTTAACGAGTCCAAGGATAGAAAACTTGGGAGTTTTTCATGTTTTGAGAGTCTGAAAAACACTTAAAGAGAACTCTCCCAGTTCCTTTTTTGTAAATAAGTTCCACAAGATTGAAAAAGTGATAAACTATCACCTGTCGAATGTTTTCTTCAGATACTTTAACGAGCATGAAGAGAACAAGATCGCTCGGCAATATTTTCATTTTTATGGAGCGTGAAAAGAGCTTAAAGAGAGAAACCGGAGATTCTGGGTTCAATCCCCAGTGGAGTCGCCAATTTTGTTGTAGGATAAATCGGTAGGTTTAGACACTAACTGATCTCCCTAGATCCACCTAGATCTATAACAAAACACACCATAACATGACGCTTTACTTAAGTTTTAAATATTGAATTTACTAATTAAAAAGTGATAGGTGACATACCATTTAAATGTCGCTTCCTCTCGCCATCGCCATCCTAGCTCTGTTCCAACACTCATACAATGATGAACCTGCAAAAGAATGCAACCAACCAAAGTGATAGCAATAGCATAAACTCAATATAAACCTATGTATGTGAATAAGGAATCATACAATAAAACACAACAAGCTTTATAGGAAAGAATCATATTACTGTATCATATTGAATGTGAAAGAGAGATTACAACCATGGCCTTGATGTCGAAAGGTCCCTTCCAACTATCCTTCATTCCCCACACACTTCCATTCCAAGATATCTGAGAGCATAGATATGATAATATTCACAATCTATCTTGACAAAGGAAAAACTCAAAGACACTCCAACCAAGCTAATAATTCCAAGCCAAATCCAATTTAGCCCTTCTCCATGAGATCTCCTCTCCTTTTATAAGCTGAAGAGGATAAGGTGAGGAGGTTAGGATGATCCCACTAAATCATGAAAGCGAGTAAGATCCAAACCATTCGAATGCCACCTCACCATGGAAGTTTTTCCTTCTAGAATATTTGAGAAAACGCTCATTTTCCCACGTGTAAGCATTCTCGCACCCTTCCTATAGAGTATACTGTGAACTCCTCATGACCTAGCTATGATGCAGCCTGCGAGAATCAGGCATTCTCGCACCCTAGCTATAATGCAGCCTATGAACTTCCTTTTTTATAGGGTTTTTACAAAGGAAAATGCAACTTCTTTTCTAAGGAAAAGTTCTACTCCCTTCTCTCTTCAGGAACTCAAGCCACTAACCCCTCTGAAGGCAACATATAGGTTTACATCATTAATGGTCATAGGGATGATGAAAATAATTTGTAACAGAGCATTACACAAACCAAAGGGAATGACCAAAAACTCATAGTGGCCCTCATGAGTTCTAAAGGTAATCTTATTAATGTTTGCCTCTTTCATATGGATCTGGTGGTAGCCAAAATGAATATTAAGTTTAGTAAAGAACTGGGCGCCACTCAATTCATCCAAGAGGTCATCAATAACAGGAATGGGAAATTTGTCTTTAATGGTGAGTTTTTTGAGGGCGTGGAAATCAGGACACATGCGCCAAGAGCCTTCTTTCTTCATGACCATGACCACAAGAGAAGAGTAGGGGCTCGTACTAGGGCGGATAACCCATGCATTAAGAAGTTCTTGAACCATTTTCTCAATTTAATGTTTTGGGGAAAAGGGGCGACGATGGGGAAAAATATTGGGAGTAAGGCTTCTGGGGACAAGGGGAATGGAATGATAATGAACATAATGGGAAGGAGGGAGTCCTAGGGAGTGGAAAAAACCACTTGATGTTTAGAGAGGATGGATTGGAGGTCCTGTGACATAAAGGGTGTCTCATTTTCTTGTATGGCATGGAGTTGGGCAATAACGCCTGAATGACATTTTTTTAGCAGGTTTTCCATGTGATGGGAACTAATGGTCTCAGAGGAACCAACGATGATGCCTTGGAACTTATATTACTGGCCCTCCTGGTCGAATTTCATGGTTAATTCCTTAAAATCCATGAGAATGGGACCCAAAGTCCTTATCCAGTCTGCACCCAACACAATGTCACAACCGCCCATGTCTATAGAAAACATATGAGATTTCAAGTGGTAGTTACCAATTTGGAGACGCACATTTTCACAACGCCCTCCACATTTCATGGACCCACCATTGGCAATCATGATTTGGAAATTATTGACTGAACGGATATAGAAATTAGTTTCTTAGGAAAAATGGTGATGAATAAAATTATGGGTGCTTACACTATCAACAAGGATGATGACCTTCCTATGATTGATGTAGCCAATTATTTTTAGGGTTTGGGGAGTAGAGAAGCCCGTGAGAGAATTTAGGGAAATGATCGGTTCTACTTTGGGAGGGTCTGAGGGAGGGGTAATGTCAGTGGGTTTAGGTGATTCATACACAAGGGGAGGTTCAACATCTTCTTCCGAAAAATCCTCCGAGATTTCCATAAAAATATTTTGTTCCTTACACTTGTGTCCCAAAAAATATTTGTCATAACAATTATAACAAAGGCCTTTCAGTTGGCGTTTAGCCATTTCGGCCTTCGTCAATTTTTGGATCTTTAGTGGAGTAGAAGGAGGAGTGGGATTTACTAGTTTAGTGTGAGGAATAAAGGAGGGTTTCTAGTTTTGAGAAGAGACAACTTGTTGTGCTTCCTTAGATCATTTAGTATCCTCCACCCAACTCTAAGGCTGATCCATGAGGACATGTGCATAAATCTCATCCTTGAGGCCACTGATAAAACATTATCAGAAAAAAGCATTAGACATGCCCTTTGTATGAAAATCCAGTCACTCAAAAGAATCTATAAAGTCTTCCACTGTGCCAGATTGTTTCAAATTTGTCAAATGGTCTAAATGGTTGGTGTCAATGTCAAAGAGTTCATAAAGATCTTCCACAAAGTGTGTCCAAGCAACATACCCTTGATGGGAAATTTTTCTCCATTGCCACCATTGCCAATGTTCTTGATCTAGATGGAGAACACCATACTGAAGTTTGGCCAAGTCATATGTAATGTCGTACAAATAGAAATAATGTTCCGTTTGAGTTACCCAACAAGTGGGATCCAAGCCATCAAATTTGGTCACATCCACCTTCGGAAGGCGTAGGTCACACTGAAAGTGATGGGGATAAAAATTATGGGAATGAGCAGAAGTTTCAGCTTTGGTATGCAAAGGTGGGTGAGATAAAGGGGGATCTAAAGGGATATGCATCTTGGTGCAGATCATCAAAGCGATCTATTCAAGATGGGTAGTAATTTCTTGTTTGAGGTCTTATTTGAGTTATGAGATTGAGGCGACGATAGAGGAATGCATGTTTTTATTAATGGTGGAAATATTGGAACTGATTTGTCTCACTTCTTGTTGGGTCACTGTGAAATTCTATTGCAAGGTATTGAAGCGAGTTTCCAAGTCTTGACTACGGGTATGGGCCATGATGACAAGGGAACCAAAGAGGGGTGGGTGGGGTCAAAAAAATTGCTAAAAAATGATAGGTATGAATGTGATAAGGGAGAAGAGATAAATCCAATGGAATAGATCTCTAGAGTTATACTCTGGTATGAAGAATATTCCAGTGATGAAATGCCCAAATGCTTAACCAGGAATAAATGTGTAGTGATTTGGCAACTCGAGCACAGTTGCGGGAAAATAGATCTTGTCTGTTTTATTTTTTTTGTTTCCATCCCCAAGGTTTAGGTATTCAAGGGTTCTATAGACAAGGGTTCTCCCTGTGCTATATCTCTTTGATATACGTGTGGGGTCCAATAGTAGTACTCGATCCAATATCTCAAGGCACCATCTAAGGAGGTTAGACCATTCCCTTATCCATACTACCCGACTACCCAAGTACTAGAGAGTATCTTCTCGATTTTTTTTCTCGGTGGCACTATAGCAGTTAAGAGGCCAATCGGTTTATCTAAAGAGGGCTTCAGGAAATCTAGGCCGATCTGTATACAGGTGTTTTCTAGTGTGCTACCACTCGAAAGGGTACCAACATGGGTTACAAGGGTGGCCAACAAATGTGCGCTTAAGTACCACTTGTATTTCTTGCATGTATGAATCCCCAACCGCGTGTTTATGCATGTAACAACAGATCTTTGTAGCTTAAAGACATTGGAATATATCTCTACACTAAAAAAAAATTAACCCACAATTTTCTGCCTAGGAAAGTGCTCTGATACCACTTGTAATATTCCAGATATAAAAAGTATGCAGAAAAGAAATAAAATTCTAGAAATGGCAGATGAACAACAATATAACTAGAACAACACCACAATAATACCAAAATGATACTAGAATAACACCAGAAAGAGTACTTTGATTACTGAGAGCAATGTTCACTTCCCTCTTCGAGGGGGCAACCTCTGGCAGAGTAGAGGTCTATTACAATAATATCCAAGACAACAGTTCTCATACCCTCGACTCCTATTTATACTAAATATGTCTATCAAAAGAACCATCTAGAGGAAGATCCTTCTAGAAGTGGAAGCTTAATTAGGTCTTCTTACAATCGACTTATTCTTCCTTATTGCTAGGCCTTATTAATATTGACCTTTATTACATCGGAATACATTATTATATCTATGTGAGGGGTTAGGTCCCTAACATACAAGGGTAGGTTTATGGGTGGGCCCGCTAATACGCAAGAGAAGGAAGAATACCCACACTCATATGTGCGGGTATAATTCCATCTCTCGCACATAATGTGTGGTTGTTCTTGATAGAGCCTTGCATAGGGGCATACGGGAGGTAAATATAGGAACAAATTAGATGCGTTTCTTTTAATATGAAATTTTCACACAGTGCGCAATTGTTTGTTAGGTAGTTGCACATCGGTGCGTAGTTGTGGAGAGGACAGGTATGAATGTGTGCACACCTTTCAGGGTGACAGTTGTGCATTGATTCATAGTTGTTTCATAGATATATACGCATTAGTGCATAGCTATGCGAAGAACAAGCACGCACATGTGTGCACATGTGTGGGTGAAATCCGTGCACTGGAGGTGAATCTAAGTGTGTTTGTAATTTTGAATTTTTTTATGTTTTTGATGAATGATGAGGGCTGACCAAGTGTATTTGTGTGGATGTAGGTGATCATCTTATGATGGGAGAACTATGTCATTCCACTGGAGGGAGTGAGACTGGGATCATCTCTAAGTAGCGCTGAGGGAGCATCCAGGAATTCAGAGACACGTGGCAGCCTGTGGGTTGCTCAAGTTCTTCAACTACCCTTTGATACGGTCACAGGAGTTCCTGTTTCAGTATCTAATATCCATGTGGAGCACTGATATGTAGTGCTTCATTGTTAGGGAACAACAACTGACACTCTCAGTTGTGGAGGATGTGTACTTTTTGATAGGGCTCCCCTTCTGGGGGATGGCCCTACCTGCTGACCCCAGCTACCGGGGGATTTGAGATTGGTGGACATGGCACAAAGCTATTGCTTGGGACCAAACCTGATGTCAGGTATTTTTATCCATATTGAGGTGATGGATGATCTCTTGAATCAGTGCATCGCCTCCATGGTAGCGAGGATTTGTGGATCCTTGGAAACTCAACGGATCACAGGAGGTCAGTTGAGGATTGTGGAGAGGGTCTTGGATGGGGTTTGATGCTGCACTCCAAAATGATGGGGCAGATTCACTGGTATTAGACCACCGACTATGGTGATTTTGCATTTGGGTCGATCCTGGTGGCCTGGTTTCTGGAGAGGGTACCCTTGTTGCACCCAAGGATTTTTCTATGCCTTTAGGGCCACGATTGATGGGGTGGGCCTAGGTGATAACGCATCATGGNGGGGGGGGGTGGCCACTACTTTATGGCCACTATGGCATGTGTGTGGCATCATATGCCATAGGTGATACTATGGTATCCA
The DNA here is from genome assembly GCA_009831015.1 of Picea engelmannii. Taxonomy (NCBI): domain Eukaryota; kingdom Viridiplantae; phylum Streptophyta; class Pinopsida; order Pinales; family Pinaceae; genus Picea; species Picea engelmannii. Next base: position 205,761 of record ML797073.1, read on the forward strand.
TACGGTGGTATGGACTACCAGCATGACCCAGACATGGTGTTGCCTCCTGGGGAGGACTAGGACCAGAGAGGTATGTTTGTGTATTTATGTTTTGTGATTTTGATAGTGTAGCATATGATTATGTATATATGGATGTTGACTCTACCTTTGGTATTTTTGTTTACAGATGTGGGGCCCTGAGGTCGTAAGGATGAGGTGGTTAGGGAGTCAGCTCACCAGGGGCCAACATGACCATTGTGGGCAGAGTTGTGGGTAGGACAGTGGCACAGGCTAGAGGATGTTGGTGTTGGGCCAGCACATGAGCCGAGGGCAGGTCAGAGACATAGGCTAGAGGATGTTGGTAATGGACTAGTGCATGAGCCGTGGGCAGAGACTATAGGGGGGATGGAGGACCTTCGTCGATTATTCAAGGAGGTTCTACATGGTGTGTCAGAGGGCATGTGGGCCCACATCTAGGATGAGAGGGTCTTGGAGCAGCGTGTGGGTGTATCGGGAGAGTGGTGGACCTTGATCCACCGAGAAGCTGAAGCGGGGGTAGCGATGACTGGTCGGATGCCCCCTGAGCCTGAAGGACCCCTAGTTAGTGGGGCGTCACCAACTGACAGAGGACCTAGGGGGAGCTTTGGGGCCACCATGAGTGTTGGGTTTTGTATTTGTATAGGATTGCAAGCCCATTTTGTACAGGGTAGTTGATACCCATTTTGTATAGGTTAGTGGGTACCCATTTTGTACCTATAGTGGTAAGGGGACTCACTGGCCTACGAGCGATGTATATTTTGTATTTTGTAAACATTTATGATAGTTTGGAGGAGATATATATATATATATATATATATATATATATATATATATATATATATATATATGGATACATATCATTGGCTCTTTTTATGTCTACATGTGGTTATGGTTTTTATGGTTGATGATGTCTAATCTATATGTTGTGACCGATGTATGATGCTTATGTATATGTGATGATGTGTTGATGTGATAAATGCCAATCTAAAACTAGATTAGCCATATTATCTACTATTTTATTAAATTGTCATGGAATATGTGTAAATTTAATTGAATCAAAGTTTTGAGATAAGATTCTAACTTGTAGTTATTTGCGAAAGAGGCAAGTATCGCGAACACAATATACATTGTTGAGCTGCAGGATGACAAGCTGGGAACATAATAAAACACTAAGGTGACGAATGTGGTAGTGACTGGCCTCGGCGAGGAGACCAATGAAGATGGCATATTCTACTTGGTTGTTGGTGGCTGAGTCCAAACATATGTCATTGGAGTGGAGTAGTTCATGTGAGGGGGTATAGAGGGCCCAAGCGACTGAAGCGAGATTTTGTGTCCAGCGGCTAGCACAGTGTCAGCATTACCGATGTCGTAGGCCGATGGAGGATGCATCTGTCAATAACACGGATGCTAGATCAGACATGAGGAGTGGAGGCGAAAAAGAAGACTAAAAAGTCTACAAATGTGTACAAAGAAAAATCATAAGGTAAAATGGCTACACTCAGGCGTAAAAATTCTTTAAGTACAACCTGTTGACGGGTTCTTTGAGAGGATAGCCTTCTGGAGAGGCCAGGATGTATGCACCTTTAGTGAGCCAGTCCTAGACAATGTAGGGTCCATGCCATAATGATTTTAATTTCCCATGATTGAGAGTATCGTGGGAGATATCGTAGTCTAGGATGATATCTCCTTCATTAAATGAAGAGAGGTTGAGATGGAGGTCAAAAGTGGCTTTGGAATTTTTTTTAGCTACCTCATTTTTCTGTAATGAAGATCGACGATCTTCATCCAATGACTCTAAGGTCAGCAAGCGTTGCTCCATTGGATAAGTGTCAGGTAATATCTTGATGGAAGTGCGTAACGTGGGAAATTCACGCTCGATGGGGAGGGTGGCTTCAATCCCATGGACGAGGTGGAACAGTGTAAAATCAGTGGCAGTTTTGACTGTCGTGCAATAAGCCCATAATGTTGAAAACAAGATATTATCCTAGTTGGTCTTATGTTTGTTGACAGTACAATGTAGCATGGTTTTGAGCACTTAGTTGACAAATAATACTTGTATGTTGGACTGAGGGTAGTATGGCGAGGAAAACTCATGGGAGAAGCCTAATTTTGAGCAGAGTTCTGTGAATATGCATACAACCCTAACTTGAAATAATCATAACTATGTACATGTAATGAATAAAGATTTGAAAATAGTCCACAATGTTATTCATTGTGTTTTATGCAATTCCTCCAGGTTTCACTAGTTGGAACCTCTCAGAAAAAGAGTTATAGCAAAAATGGCATACCTTGTTGAATTATGGCTTATTCTAGAGAGAGAACATGCATAGCATGCCCCGCACAGAATATTTGTTGTATGGATCTAAAAATGTTACACAGAATACTACAGACTGTATGCTAACCAAAAAAATTGGTCTTACTTAATTTTTATCTTTTATGAAGAATTTATGACGTTTTTACCTGAAACACTTGTTTTAGACTAGTTTCAGGACTAGCCAAAAACCCTATTTTCCACGGAGTGTAACTACAAAACTACAACAACCCACAAGCTGAAATTCATACCACAGATACTTGGATATGTTTTTTCAATGTTGGGTCAATTTCACGGTCTGAATAATTCTATAAAAACAATTATTGCGAAAATGGTGAGATGACCTGTAAATAACATACCTTAGAAAGCATCATCAAAAGAATTTATCCTTCCTTGAATTTTGGCCTTCTTTACTTCACCTTCTCTCTGAAATTCGGCTTAGATATAATTTGGTTACCTTAGTCACCTATAGATATTCAATATTCTCAATTGTAATTAAAATGAGAGATTCTTGCCTCTTATTTATACTTTCATGTAGCTTCCTCAAGGGGTTACCTTTTAACCATCTTAACCCACTTCCCTTATTTTAGGTTTAACCAACTTCTAACCACTTGTCCAATTAGTAATTTATCCATTGAATTTATTATTTAATTAATTTGTTTTGTATCCAGTTTGACTTATAGTACACTCATCACTTCACTTTACCTCAAGGGGTTACCTTCTAACCGTCTTAAACCACTTTCCTTATTTTAGGGCTAACCCACTTCTAACCACTTGTCAACTTAGTATTTTCTCCATTAACTTTATTATTTAAATAATTTATTTTGTATTCACTTTGAATTGTAGTACACTCATCACTTCACTTTATTATTTACCTTCTAAAAATCTCTTAAACCACTTTGACTACTTTGACCTTTTGGGGCTTCTAGATGACTCATGAGGGTTCTCCAACTTCACATGGCCATAACTCTCTAACCGTGAGAATTTATGTGACGTTCCACATACCAATGGAAATGGAATGAAATTTAATATCTATATAGAATAATATTACCTTAAATTATATCAAAACTCATACCATTATCCGTTAAAAAAAATTGGGTCCATTACCCAAACCTAGGTTCTCCAACTTCACATGGCCATAACTTTCTAACTGTGAGGTGTTATGTGACGTTCCACATACCACCAGAAATGGCATGACATGTACTACCCATATAGAATAGTATTACCTTCAAATATATTAAAACTCATACCATTATTCATAAAACAAAATTGGGTCCATTACCCAAACCTTTTGTGCTACCGAAATTCGCTACCAAACTTTCTCCAAGGGTTGACATCAATCACTAAGGGTTGAAATAAATCTACAATATCACTCTCCAATGGTTGACATCAATGAAAATAAACAATCCATACCAAATTTCCATCAACCTAAGACAACTATTTGACAATCTCCCCCTTTGGCATTGGTGGAAACACAAACATTGATGGAAACACTTAGTCATGATAACATACATGATTATACTCCTCGTCAATGTTTATATCTATCCCCCTTTGACATCAATGGAAAAGGGTATATCCCTTTGGGGATGCTCCCTGTTGGCCCTTGACCAAGTTTTGAGGAACACTTGGTCATATTTGACTGTTTTTTTGACTTTGACAGCCTGTCAAAGATGGAGTATCAGGCGAAGCAGAGATCACGAGATCGCGGTCCACTTTGGACCTCTTTTAGGGTTTTGGGTTAAAGTAATGGGAAAGGGATGTCGACCCATGGGTTTACCCACACTTAGGCCCACTTTTGTAATCTATAAATATATACTAAGGCAATGTAAGAGAGGGGGATGGCTTAGTGATAGTAATTAGATCTGTGTGATCGGATGTGGATTGTAAAAGCTATGTGCATGATTGTAAGAGGCTTACAGGGCTAAGTGAAAGTTGTTGTAGGAGATTGGGAAAGGATTTGTGCTAAAGCACAAGGAAGAAGGATCTAGAAAGCTACACAGATCTTATGTCCTGTGCCGAGTAAGGATTGTTGAGGCTCAATGTTGTAACTGCTTGACCAATATAATAAAGAAGAAGAGTTTGTGGACATAGCCCCAGGGTGGGGGTGAACCACGTAAATCTGTGTGTCATGCTTTGTGTTGTTACTTACATTTGTTGTCCCTCTCTTGCTAAGTGCTATGACATGTTTAGATAGATTTACTTATTTTTTGTGCTTATTAGATGTGTATGAATAGTAGATCTAATGTGTATGAGGATGCTTAGTGTTGATATGCTAGATCTGATCTGTTTTACTATTGCTAAGTGTTGAAATACCTTATATCTAGCGAATATTGCGATTCTCTGTGCTATATGTGAAGTATAATAAGGGTTGAATATTTATGAATGATCGATGCTAAGTACTCTATAAGCTATTTAATCATAGATCTGTGTCCCAGCTAAGGTTGCAGACACTTGAGTCCTGCAACCACCCCTGCCTCTACCTCGGGTGAGACTTCATCTGCTTCACATGTGTTGTCAAAAGGGTCGGTAGTAAGGGTTTTGTTGGTGTGCACTTGTAGAGTTGAACCCTGGGTCTACCCCTGTGCCAACAAATGGTTCTGTTGCTAGGACCTAAAACTGTGATTACTGGGAACTGAGGAAGAAGAAACTTTGTACAAAAGAAAGCTCTGTGCGTAGATCTGTTGCCCTAGTGCACAAATTTTTACTCGACCTGTGAATATTTGTGCCAGGAATAAGGTCAGATATGAGGAAAGGAAGATCATATATGAAGAAAAGAAGCGAGATCTGAATGATCTATGCTCTGAGAAAAGTAAAAAGTGGAAATTTATGAAAGAAAGAGGTCAGATCTACAGAAAAGAGGTAAGATCTATAAGCTTTATGCGATGATAAAGCTAAGAATAGTGAAAGGTTTTAGATCTGGAAGCTTTGTTCTCTGTAGAAGTAAGACAAGTGAAATGTTTTATTTCTAGAGTATGGATCTAGGTATGATTGATAGATTTTGTCATAGCTTGAAAACTAGGGCTTTGTGTTATCCACAATTTTGGTCATTGTGATGGTGTTATGATAATGTCATGATGATGAAATATCTAGCTCTTCTATAGGAACATTTTCCTGAGAAAGGTTACACTTATCAGTTTCCAAAAATCATATTTTAAAGATAGTTCG
>ML797073.1:274743-285549 GCA_009831015.1 Picea engelmannii
CATCGTGCGTGATTTATGTGTTCTTGTTCTGCGCATGTGTGCACGCGCCCAATGTCTACATAGCGCTCTTCAATTTTTCACTACTTTGTATAGTTTTTGACCCTTTTATGAATGCTTTGGTATTAATTCAGGTCCATGGATGACTTCATCACTGTTTGACGATGCTGAGTTCTTGTAACCATGTGCGGATGAAATTTCAGTGATAACAGTGAGCATGGATTTTATATTGGGACTACCAAGGACACAAAGAGGATGTGATTCAATATTTGTGGTAGTTGACAGATTTTCAAAGATGGCACATTTTATACCATGCCAGAAAACCAGCGACGCAACTCATATTGCAAATCTATTTTTCAAGGAAGTCATCAAAATTCAGAGCTTGCCAAAGAGTATCATGTCTGATCGAGATACTAAGTTCGTAGGGAATTTCTGGAGGACCTTATGGAAAAAGTTGGGGACAAGTTTGTCTTTTAGCTTAGCATATCATCCTCAAATGGATGGGCAGATAGAAGTCGTGAACATAAGCTTGGGAGATTTGTTGAGGAGCTTAGTGACTAAACACCACAGTCAATGGGATCACATTCTGCCATAGGTGAAATTTGCTTATAATGATTCAGTTAACAGAAGCACAGGGCAAAGTCCATTCCAGATTGTATATGGAATGAAGCCAAGGGGATTTTTTGAATTGAAAGATGCAGAACAATATGAATTCAGAAGTGCTAGTGCAGAGGACTTTGCAGAAGGAATGAAGGAGCTTCACAGCCAAATTAGGGAGCAATTGTAGAGTTCAAGTCAAGAATACAAGCAGAGGGTAGATCAACACAGGCGAGAACTTCAATTTGAAGTTGGTGATCCGATTCTTGTGCATATGAGGAAGGAAAGGTTCCCAAGGGGAACATATAACAAACTGAAGATGAAAAATATTGGACCGTGCAAGGTCATAAGAAAATTTGGGGCAAACACATATGAGATTGAATCACCCGATGAGATCATAATCTCACCGATATTCAATGTTGTGGATTTGTACCCTTACAGAGCTAAAGAAGAAGGAGCAGAGGATGAGCAAGAAGATATTCAATGGACAAAACAAATGCTTGTAGCTGAAAATCCACAGATGGAAAGCATAATTGACAAGAGGATTAGCAGAAAGATGAGGAGGAAAGAGTATTTTGAATACTTGGTCAAATGGAAGGGACATCCAGTTGAAGATGCCAGTTGGGAGGATGAAGCCAAAATTCATAAGCATGGACAGACCGTGCAAGAGCTCATGAACAGGAGTTCATGAAAAATTTCAAGCGAGGGAGTATGATGCAGGAGCATCGTAAGCAGCCAGCCAAGCAAGCATAAAGGTGGAAGACAGCTGGGAAAGCACCATCACATGTTTTTGAAATGTTTTGAAAAATTATTGAAGTGGATATTAATGTGATAGTTGGGGAAGCATACTTACATTTATATCTTAGATGTTGTAAATAGATCTTGAGCACTGCTCTCATCTGTAGAATGTAAAGGCATTTATATGTAATTAATGAAAGTAGGTAAATTTAAATTCATAGATTAGACAGTTTAGAGAGTAGGAGGAAAAATGGATATAGACACCCTCATCCTTGTATCATTGTAACCCTAGTAACATTATCATCATTGAGAGCTGTAGAAGAGAGCTGTAGAGAAGAACCCATGTATAGGAGCATTTGAGTTAATATATGAAGCTTTGACTCAATATTCATGGTGTTATGATGCTTACTGTTTACATTTGTTGAATGGTATGCTTACAGTTGGTTTATTTATCTGTTTATGTATTTGTTTCAATGTTGGGTTGAATGTGTTATTTCATGTTGAATGTATGAAGTCTGAGAGAGGAGAAGAATGATTTTCAATTGTTTCTCTTCCTGAGAATTCTTGCAAGGAGTGTAGTGAAACGTTCGCAAGGTGTGCATTGACAAGAGTCTGAGTTTTATCTCAGAAAGCTCAGGAGAGATATCGTTGTTCTCATACCAGCAGAAGTGCAGGTGAAGCATAGAGCCGTGAAAGGTGTGTGCAGGCTAGATGAAACCTTAGAACTTATCAACTAAGGTGAAGGAAGAAGGACCACTATTGAAAATAGTGCATAGGGTCGAAGACTCAAGTAACTAGAAGTTATTTGAAAGATTTTCGCAAGGAGTGCGAGCAGGAAACCCTTTTGGAAGCCTTGAGTTTGGAAGTGAAAGCTCAAGAGGGATAACACCTTTGAACATTTCAAAGGAAGGTAGAAATGGAACCACTTCAGAGGGGAGAAGGAGATTGAAATTGTCTCGTAGAAGTTAAGTTCAAAAGGGAGAACATTCAGTCGTTGGACAGAGGCCATTGAAGTGTGAATCGAGTGGTCATAATTCTACGTGGAGAGCTCATGAAATCGCAAGGACCGTAGGATCCAGTGAAGTTGCAAAGTGATTAGAGGTCGGTGAAACCCATCACCTTAGGATCCAGGATCAACATGAGTCGTTTATCGTGATTTGTATAAACCGTTGGATCATATCGCAAACTCAGGGTTCATGAGTTTGAAGGCCAGACCAAATTTCTTGGTTTGTGTGAAGTTCCAAGTTGTGAGGAGCAGGGAAGGAGATCCAGACCGTTGGATCCAATCCGCGGGAGGATCGTTGGATCAGAACCTCTGCGTGGTATCACGTACTTGGGGCTGGGGTTTGAGAGAGTTTCTTTTCGACTGCAAAAGTCACGAAGTGCCGAGGGCTGAGGGCTCGTGCGAACACATGGCACATCTAGTTGGTGGGGACCGCGTAGTTGACAGGTGGCATAGTAACAGTGCCCAAAGAAAAGTAGAAGCGGGTGACAAGCGGAGGACCCACGTCGCCTAGGAAAGAAGTCAACCCATTGCTAACTTATCACGCTTAGGGATTCACGAAGGAGGAGCAGAAGGGCTCAATTATCCAACTCACAAAGTTGTGAGTTGCAAGGGGTGCTAAAGCTAGGTCCTAGGCAATGGTTGTTTTTAGCGGCACTAGGAAGGAAGGTGCCATACCTGTATCGGCATCTCAAGAATCGAAGTTTTGGAAAAGAGGATTCGAGGATCTTCGACTCAGGAACTCGCGAGTTGCAAGTTGCGAAAAGGTGCTTGCGCTAAGGCTCGGGTTGTGGTCATGTGGAGGTGAAGATTCACACCTGGTGCACGTAGTGCACGTGGAGTTTTCGTGAAGGACCTGTGGATTGAATTGTTTGAAGGTATCAATAAGGAACCAAAGGAGTTGTTTCAGCTCGAGGAGATTAGAACGATCCTGTCCGGATCTTGGCCCGAGGGCAGGGGGTCTGCATCAACAAGGGGACCTTTAGGAAACCCTTTGGTCCTTGACCAAACCCCCATTCATATTTCACTCAGATGTGGAGGTCAAATCAATTTGGGAGTTGGTCCATAAGTGGTTGAGGGGCTGACAAGAACCATAAATGTGTTGTTCACAGGAGTGCATGGATTTTCTCATACACAATCACGCATTTGGCACATTGTTCACTCTACGAGCTTTGGTGGCCCACATATTGTGCGTGTGCTTCCTTTAGTGAGTTTCTATATGTCAATTTTTGCCCAATTGTATAGTTTTTTCCTTTTGAAATGCATTTTAGTGCTGCAAGTGAACTAATTATTGTTGGCATTGTTGTATTTTTGTAACCATTTGTGGGCAATGTTGCAGATAAAATTTCAGTGGTACACCTATCCTTATTTTCTTTCAGTTATTTTCCAAACATTTATGTATCTGACGTCTTTCTTTTTCTCTGTAGAATTATATTCATCTCATTTTATTTCCAATCTTGCGATCTCTGGTACCTAGTCTTTGTTCACCTGTTCTTCGTGTTTTCTTATCCATACCTTCTTATATATGATATCAGTGTTATCTTTCATGGAAGTATCGATCATGCTTCTACAATCACTAGATATTTGTCCATAGTTATGACATTTGTAACATTCAATGTTACGTGTGGCCACATAGGCATTTCTTGCTTGAACATTTTGTTTATAATCCCTGTAATCTGCAACCTTATGTCCAAAATTAGTACAATAAAAACAATGACCATAAAATAAATTTGCATACCTATGAGTGAATGATCGTCTTTGTGGTGTAGTCCTTCTAAATTTTTGCCTTGACTAATCATGATCATGATTGAAGCTTCTTTGTGGCTTGAACATGGATGATCTTCTTGAAGATGTATCTTCAATAGTTTTCTTATGTTCTGGTTGACCATGATTCCTTCCTATGAGTATTTCTGCATAACTCTTGCTCATTTCTTCATTCTTATTTTCTAGCAACCTAGAGTGATTCTCTTCATTCTCTACCACTGATACAGATGCTTATGTCTCTTCAACGTTCCTTTTGAGCTTGATAATTTTACTTCTCAATGTGACAAATTCTTCTTCAAGCTTCTCAACCTCTTCTTATTTCTTTAATATTTGAGACTTCATGACTTCTTCTATTCTCTTCGCTTCTTCAAGTAGAATTTTTAATGTGATTATTTATTCTTCAAGTACTTTCTCTTCTTGACCAAACTCTGACTCAAGATGGTTTAGATCGTTCATTCTTTCCTTGAGATGATCTATAAATATCTTCTCTCTCATTTATGCCTCTTCCTTTTTTGTTGTTATGTTGGATTCCAAATATTGTTTTTGATATTTAAGATTTTCTTTTATCTTTGTGGCTTCTTCTAGCTGAGTTCTTAAGTTCTCGATGACTTGTTGGGCTTCTTAAAAAATGTGAGCACTTTCCTTTTGTTTCATCAAGTCCTTCTTGAGTGACTTGTTTTCTTCTCTTTCTTTTCTTAGTTCATCTAAAGCACTGATCAATTCTTCTTCATAATTGTCTTCCTTTTCAATTATTTTTTCTATCTCATGGAATTCTATTTCAAGATGTCTTTGTTTTTCACAATTAAAGAAAAACAACATAGCTATGTTGATTATGTACTCTTCATCTTTTGAATCTATTTGACATGGTGAACATATTTCTTCTTGATATGTACCTGCATCTTATTTTCCATTTTTTGAATCTATAATGGGTGAAGAATATATATCATGTAACTTATCTTGAAGTTATTTGGATGATGAAAATTTACCAACCTTTTCTCTTACCGTATTAGGTAATCTTTCCCATATGAAATCCATTGTTATTTTATTATTCTTCTTCAAATCCTTTTTGGCTGTAGTCTTTTCCCTTTTTGAACTATCATATCCTGTAACAACTGATAGCCAAATACAATACCCATGTTCCTGTAAAAATACTTTCATCCTTCCACTCTACATCTCATACTTTAAACCATTTTGACCATTGAACAATGGTACTCCATTCTCATAATAATCCATGATCTCCTTCGAGTGCTTAAATTGTTTCCTGAAGGAACCTTCTTTGATTCCAATTTTGGATTACTGAGAGGGGGGGGGGCGTGAATCAATAATAGATCAATTTAATCCTTTTTAACCATAAAATGCAAGTTTTGTATCAATGTAGCACTATCATCCAATAGTCGCAGAGTAAATAAAAAATGAACAAATGAGCAATCATACACATACACAGTACACCAGTGTTTTTACGTGGAAACCCAAAGAGGGAGAAAACCAAAGAATACTTTTTCTTATATGTCTTTAAGAATTACATTCATTAGAGGCACCAACTTCCCTTTTTTTTCCAGCTTCATCTGGAAGGAGGTTCCAACCCCCTAGTTTCTCAAGCTAAAACCTGAGGGAAGATCCAACTCCCCTATTCTCTGGCTACAACTAGAAGGAGGAAACAACCCTGTATGTTCTCTGGATACAAACAGAAGGTGGCTACAACCACTTGTCCTTTCCTCGTCCAACCTCCACGAAATATAAGTAGAATAATGGAACCATTGTCACACTATCACTGTGAGATATATTGTTGTAAACATGTACCTATCAACCTGCACCCTAACAACCTATAACAACCTGTAATCAACATGTACCATAAAAAAGTGCATGAACCATGCACCAACCTATACCTCAACCTGTACCATCAACTAGTGCATCAACCATGCACCAAATATGTACCAATCATGAATCAAATACACATAAAATATTACTCATCAATATGTACCCACAACATCAACTATACACCTCATGTATGTGCCAACTCATAAACTACTTGTCTCAACCATGTACCCAACATGTACCTCAACCAAAATCCCCCATAAATTTCATCATCCAAATCTGATTTGTAACTCTGTAATAGGCCTAGTGTATATGATCACATACTTGCAAACCTTCCTTAACTTTAACAACAATAGACGAGCATTTTCATCAAACTTTACTTTAGTCTCACATGACTAATTTTGGAATAGTCAACAACCCTAACTTGAAATTATAATAACTATGTAACTGTAATGAATAAAGAAAAGGAGTTATAGCAAAAATGACATACTTTTTTGAATTCTATTTTATTCTAGAGAGAGAACTTGTAGAGGATTCCCTTCATGGAATATTTGTTGTATGGATCTGAAAATTGTATACAAAATACTACAGAATGTACTCTAACCAATACATCTTTTCTTACCGAATTTATATTTGTTATGAAGAAGTTATGACATTTTTACCTGAAACTCTTGTTTTATACTAGTTTGATGACTAGCCACAAACCCCATTTTCCACGGAGTGTAACTAAAAAAATACAACTAACCACAATCTGAAATGTTTATCACAGATACTTGGATATTTTTCCTCAACAGCCTCCAGATTTCATAGTCTGAATCATTCTAAAAATACGTTTATTGTGAAAATGGTGAGATGACCTGTAAATAACATACCTTAGAAAGCATCATCAAATTAATTTATCCTCCCTTGAATTTTTCCCTTCTTTACTTCACCTTCCCCTTGAAATTCACCTAAGATATCCTTTGGTTACCTCAATCACTTGTAACTATTCAATATTCTCAAGTTTTATTAAATGGGATACCCTTGCCTCTTATTTATACTTTTATGTAGCTTCCTCAAGGGGTTACCTTCTAACCATCTTAAACAACTTTCTTTATTTTAGGGCTAACCCACTTCTAACCACTTTTCCACTTAGTAATTTATCCATTAAATTTAGTTTTTAAATAATTTCTTTTGTATCCACTTTGAATTATAGTACACTTATCACTTCACTTTATTATTTAAATAATTTCTTATTTGCAACCACTTTGACTACTTTGACCTTTTGGGGCTTCTAGATGACTCATGAGGGTTCTCCAACTTCACATGGCCATAACTCTCTAACCGTGAGGAGTTATGTGATGTTCCACATACCAATGGAAATGGCATGATATGTACTATCCATGTATAATAGTCTTACCTTCAAATATATCAAAACTCATACCAGTATACATCAAACAAACTTGAGTCCATTACCCAAACCTTTGTGCTACCGGAATTCACTACCGGAATTTCTTCAAGGGTTGACATCAATGGAAACCAACCCAATTAATCAACATGATGCTCAAAAACAAATATGGAACGTTGATAAAATTACCACGAGAAAAGAGAAATGCCACATCATTTGAGAAAAAATAAGTTGAAATGATGCATAACTATATTGATGTTGGGAATGGAAATTATGTTATTTCTAATTAGAGAAAATGAGTTCGTCCAGACAAATATTAGACAACAATTTCCAAGGGTTTTGGAAATTTTTATTTGATGGTTCTTGTTCTAAATCTGGTGTTGCAGATGACATTGTTTTTTAAATTCCTCAATATTGTAATTATCCACATGAAATTACACTTGAGCTCCCTTCCACCAATAATGAAGTTGAGTATGAAGCATCAATTCAAGGATTGACTCTAGAATTTCAAATGAAAGTTAATTATTTAGTGGTGATTGGATATTCATAGTTGATGATCAATCATATCAGGAAAAAGTACAATATCATGAAGGATAAGTTGAAGCATTATGCAAAGAGAGTATAGGATATTATAAATTCATTCAATTCCTTCAATATTACCTTTGTTCCTCGATAAAAGAATTAAAAATAAGACTCTTTGGCAATGGAAACTTATCTTTTCAATACTGATGATTCTCAAAACCCCAATACTTTTCATGTCAAAATAGTTTTTTTTCCATCAATACTTGATAATCAAGAGTATTGGAAGGTGTTTGAAAATGATGAACATGTTGAGAATTTCAAAATTTTCAATCAACATCATTAAGTGCATCAGAGGAAATGCATTTGTATCTTAAAGAAGGAAGAGTTAGTCAAAAATAGATCCACAATAAAATTTATTCTTTTCTTCCAAAGAGCTATATCAATCTTGAATCACTCAAGGGAAATGTGCACAATGGATGAATTATCCCCTAGAAAAGTGCAATAAACAAAAAAAAACAATATTGGCATGATTGAAGCTCCGAGATACATAAATATTGGAACTAGTGGCACTTTTGAATAAATTAAGGACTATACTCTTCTCTTCAAAGAATTTCAGTATGTTTTTTCATGGAGCTATGATGATTTGAAAGAATATGACAAGTCCATTTTTCAACATACTATACCACTCAAGGAATGAACAAGGCCTTTCAGGAAAAAATTAAGAATAATAAATCCAAAGTTGAATCCTCTCATAAAAATGGAAAACCTGTACATGACCATCACTCCCATGTACCTTTGGGTATATAGGGAGTCCCCTAGGTCTCTTGAAACTATTTGTAGATCATCTTATCAGTCACTTGACCGTTATAGTGGCACCAAGAACGACACTTGGGAAGAGTACTCTCTAGTACATGGGTAATCAAGTAGTACAAATAAGGGTATGGTTGAGCCTCCTTAGTTCGTATGTTGAGATATTGGGTCGACTACCATTGTTTGACCCCACATGTATATCATATAGCTATAGCACAGGGGAAACCCTTGTCCATAGTAACCTTGAAAACCCTAACCTTTGTTGACATAATGGAATAGAACAAAATCAGAGGGGAACTTTTATAGCACATGTTGGCGCAAAATTGAGGCCAAGGTTCTCGACAGTTACCAAAAAAAAAGTACCTTTATAGTCTAGGAACATTGGCATATTCAAACTTCTACAAGGGAAGGATGTCTCACCCAAAGCGTATTTGAGACATGTTTGATGAAGGGAGTTAAATAGAATGCAACATCAGATCTAGTTCTACACTACTCGGATCCATAGATCAATGCTTAAAGTTTGGTTGCAACAGTAATCAAATGATAACTATATGAAAAGAAGCAGTTATGAAGTAGAAACATATATCCATTCACAACACAATAGATAAGAATATAAAAAAAATAGGGCCCCAAATCACTTCATTATTTTAGCAACATCATTATCAAAACCCCCATACAACATAGATCTTTGATACATCCTCTCACGTAGAAAGATCTAATCCCTTACAACCCATTACAGAATAAAAAATGGTTGTCGTTGAAATAGTAATACCAACAAGGCCCATTAAAATATCTAGCCATGACTTTAATAACTAGATCCCAACCCAGACAATAACAACAGAAATAATTTTTATAGAAACAACATCAATCCTCTCATTCTCTCATTAACTCACTAACCATTTTCTTGTTACATTTCTGTCTTATTTATAATTTCCACGTCTTTAATAAATTCACTTGACTAAATCAAATACACTCTTTTTTTCTTCCTAGATTCATTTTTCCACCCATGGCATTGTGTCTTCCACTGTATTCTAGACTTCCAACTGGTGCACACTGCTTTTGGTTGTTTCCATTGGTTTTGGACTTCCAGCTGACCTATAATTATTTTGACTGTTTCTACTATGTTTAGGCTTATAGCTGGTCCAAAGTGCTTTACCAAAACTAAGGCTTTTTAAAAAAAAAAGGGACCAATAGGCCCTGACCACAACTGTTGACTCGCCCTGAGTCAACCTTCAGTTTCTTTCGTAGGGACTTACTCAAACAAAGGGCCCAAATATGGTACAATCTTGAGGGTCTTTTGGCAGAACTTGTCATAGTTCTCCATGAAATCCTTCAACTTTCATACCAAAATAGAGGCTCTTGCAACAAGTTAATTTGTTTGTAGCTATGTTTGGTGCCTCAAGCTTAGTGGTGAGAAGAGACTACCACTCTGTGTCTGCAATAGAATTCATTTTATGCATCTATACATATGCATATTTAACTATATCTTTGAATTCTATGAGTTCTTTCTTGGTTGTTTGGATAACTTCAAACATCGCATCAAGATTTTCATCCGCCTCTTCGATTTCAGTGAATTTGGCTTACTGCATAATAGGATCTATGATGACCTGTGCCTCTGCATTCATTTTTTGAATCTATACTCTCAATTATTCCACCAGCTTACTCTGTCTTTATAGAAGACCAACCCAAACATTGAACATAGTGAAAAATTTGTTGCATTCTCTTGTGCGGTCATGGAGGGAGGATCGAATGATATTTCCTTCCACAACTCCCTGTGCAATATTTTTGTTTCATGGCCTTTTGTTTCTCTTTCTCTTTCATACGAACTACATCCATCTATTTTTGTAGGCTATATGTTTTCTAGTCTAACTGTGACCATGCATATGCAATCATATATTCACATTTCATTGGTGCAACTAGAGTAATATCATCCGACAGTTTAGGGGCATCCTGTTGGAATTTAGACCAAGCTTTGATTAATTTACTACAAACTCTTGCAAGTGTTGATTGAGCCTACTCACATAAACTATGTGTTGAAATAATGTAACTGCGAAGAGCATTCCTATTATTTTGTTATTGGATTAAATCCCCATTGTGGATTAATCATGTCATTATTATTATTTTTATTATTAGATTAATCCCCATTGAGGATTAATCAAGTCGGTAATTGTAT
>ML797073.1:290777-333134 GCA_009831015.1 Picea engelmannii
TCACTTCTAACACACACTTCACTTGCTCATGTTCTTATGAGGCAAGTTGATATTTCAAGTTGGTGAAAGAAGAAGAAGGGTGGCGCATCTCTTGGAGGAGGATTTTATGTATTGGTTGAGTTATCTCTTGAACATTTGATAAGATATTTATGATAAGGAAGTTTTGTTGGGTTTTCTTCCCCTAGAGGGTTTCCCAGGATAAATGTTGTGTCTCTTGTGGATGTGTATTTCTCAGTGATCTTGTTCTTATTATGCTCTTATCTTATGAAATGAAAAGAACTATAATAATGGCATAAACATTAACACCATGTTCTTGATCTCTATCCTATGACAGTGCAACTAAATCCTGATGAAACTGGTGTGTTTTCTACATGATCCCTTCATTGACCTACTCTACTAAAATAATTCATTACTCGATATGAGTAGTCAAGGCACATATGGAATTCAAAAATTATGGTGTCAGAAAGGCCACAAATTATTCACTATGTACGAATTGATATGCAAGTAGTCTTGAGGCAAGTGGTTGACCACTTTCAATGGACCTCTCGGAGAATCTAGGACTAGATGCACCGTTGAGACCTGAAGATGTATCTTGAAAGCTACGAGTGAGTTTATCTTGCACATCATGAGGTAGTAACGAAAAAACCCATGTTCACTCTAGACATAGTTACAGGAGTTCGCAACACTATTGAGGGTATTGGATGAGTGACTCAACTCGTTCCCAGATAGAACTAGTGCTATGGGAAGAATTGGTTTCTTCATGAGTATCCATGGGTTCTTGAGGGGGATCGTGGGTTGAATCAGATATCTCCTTGGCAGATTTGTGTAGCTCGAGACTAGGGATATTATATGGTGGGATATATGATGAAGGAAAGGGAATGGTAGTAGTACTACCACCATCTATGGTTAATGGTTCGATAGACTCTCTCTCTTAAGAATTTTTGCATCGGTGAGAATAAGGGACAATGGAGTGGTGTACAGAGCATCCACAACAGAACTAGGTGGTTGGTGAGTGAGTTCCTCAATAATGGGGGTAGTATGGGTTCTCTATGTAGTAACTATGGGGTCATCTAGAATGGTAATAAAAGGAATATCTTACAAGGTGGGTTTCGGAACTTGGGACTGTGGTGGAAGTGAAGTGAGGGGGATGACATGGGTGACAATGGGAAGACCAATGGAGGAAAATGGTGAACTTGTTGAGGTTTCTTCTATGGAACTAAAAAAAAATATTCTAATAACTCTCTAAACTCATTACCTGTGAAGATATTAGTGTATGTAATTGAGGGTAATTGTAGCAACACCAATCTTGACTTTGGAAATGCTTCCTCCTCCTCTTTAGTCTTTGACTCAGAAAGATTTCTCTTTGTTTTCTCTGTTGTGGTACTAGGATTGAGAACATATGTATATGTTGGAGCCTCCTATTGCAAAATTGAAGACAACTAATAAGATATCCCCGAGGCTTTCGACATTCTCTTCACTCCATTCCATGAAAACACCTCCTTGTCTAGAGCGTCCTCATCCATATAATAGGGAAACAAGAGAGTGTGGAACTTCTCAGGATCTACAACTCTTGGCTCCACAAATGTATGGTATTTGTTCATTCCAAACCAGAGATTTTCGGTGTTCCTATTGAGCAATTCCCGTGGAATCCTCATTTGTTGAGTGTTGTTAATCAGATCATTATACCACTATAGGAAAGGAGCATTGTTGAATGAAGCATCAGTGTTATCAGTTCGTGCTTTCTAGGGCTTGAACCTCATATCTACTCAACTGTCTAGAGTCATTGCTAACCCCCTCCCCTGTGATGGCCACCATTTCCACATGGTGTATGTGACTAAGATATAGTCGTAGATGAATTATCCAATCTTCTCATGTGCATCCACGCAACCGTGTAAAATTGTGGTCATCAAATACTTACACCAACTCATTTTTTCACCATGTGCATAGAAACAGATACCAACAAGACATCCAACGTGCATTCTCCCTTAGTGAAGTTATTCATC
The DNA here is from genome assembly GCA_009831015.1 of Picea engelmannii. Classification (NCBI taxonomy): domain Eukaryota; kingdom Viridiplantae; phylum Streptophyta; class Pinopsida; order Pinales; family Pinaceae; genus Picea; species Picea engelmannii. The sequence continues at coordinate 292,781 of ML797073.1, forward strand.
ACTTTGTTCATGATCAAGTAGTATGCACAACGAACTTGTTCATGGGTAATTGGATCTATAAGGGCTCCATGACCTCTGCGCCTGGTGTCGAACATATCATACACATTAAGCTCTCCTTTCTTCCAGTTGAGCTTCCCTAAACCTTGGAATCCCTTTGTAACATCTTCACCCTCCATGGAAAGACCTGAAAAATGATGCATATCATCAACATGAATTGGATACTCTTAGTCCAACCATAGTTAACCATTGTGCACCCGACTGATGAGGAATTTAGTGTAGTTCCCGACTTCACCAATAGTGTCAAACACAGGAAAATTCTACAAATTCATTATTGTTGACTCTCCCAGCGCCACATAAGGAGTCTTCCATTGCACGTCCACCTATCCAGAAGGAAGGGGAAATAGTCTAGATATACTTCGGCCTTCATCCTGGGAAACGATTACCCATCTAAAAAATTAATGTCAATGACTCGAGCTTGCTCAAATTTACCATCCAGGTCTCCCATAATACAAACTCACATATCATGGATATCCATTGGAATAGAAATTTTCGGAAGTGCACCATGAGTAGCTGCAACATGACCCATGGTTGGAAGCCTACGTTGGTAAACAAACAAAATTTGGGGGCTATGGCACAGGTGTGGATTCACATAAATCTCAGAGGGATCTAGAGCTCAGTATGAAAACAAACAGACAGAACACAATGACTTGGAAAATGGGAGATTACAAACTTGTAGACAGTCACAATGAGGTGACATGGGATAAGCATTAAATGGTCATTAAGGGGAAAGTTACGTAGATGACTCGACATTAACAACAAACATGACCAGCAAATGCGGTGAAATATAATCAGCAATTTGGGTAATAAAGGGAACAATTACCAACATAGCTTTGAGATGGCATGAGACGCGAGGAAATAAATAATATGTTGATGGTTAACTGGAAAAGTACTGACAACCTTTTTAAAATTAATGAACTAGACTGACATGGAAAGAACAATAATAAAAGGGTAATAATTACATTTAATGAACAATGTGAAGGAGAAATGACAGTGATGGAAACATCAGAAATTACTAAATGAATAAAATATTTGACATAGATTCCCCAACCATAATTATGTGACCCAAATTGGAAAAAATGACAACGAAAACTAGACTCTATGGGTGAGTGATAGTTGGACACATCATTTCTTTATTGGTGAAGAAGGAAAATGACAAAATATAACAAAAACCTACCTACTTTATTCACTCCCTTTGATAGGAGTGTTGTGGATATTATTTCAATGAGAATAAATTTAGGGATTCATGTGTGTACCATTCACCCATCTCAGATGAAGAATACCATCTAGTTGTGTCAGTTTGAAATCTTCTGACTCCTGAACTTATGCAACTATAAAGGGTCCAATCCAGTGCATTTGTAACTTCCCTGGATGCTTCTGGTACTTGTTTTCATAAAGAAATATCTCGTCACCTTGAGAAAAAGTCTTAGTCTTGATGTGTTGGTCATGCCAATCCTTCTCCACAGTTTGATGGAAATATGCCAAAAACCTGGCTTCCTCAACTTCCATTAGTTCCACAACCCTTTTTGTAATAGATTCATCATCTTTCATCTAAGTAACTTCTGCAATGTATAAACTTGGAGAGATGAACTCATTTGGTACCATAGATTATCTCCCATACACCAATTCGAAAGGGGTATACTTGTGTAACTTCTTGGTAGTGGTTCTATAGGCCCAAATAATAGATGGAACTTTATCATCCTAGTCATCCCAATTAGTGTAACAAACATTAGTCAACCCCCTCTATAAAATCGTATTGAATGATTCTACTATATTATTAGCTTGTGAATGATACAAACTACTCTTGTGATGTTAAATCAAGAACTCTAGAGTAAGGGTGGAAACTATCTCACTGATGAAATGGGAACCTTGATCACTGGTTAAGCTTCTAAGACACCTGAATCAAGAAATAATGTTCTAAAAAATTAACTTTATTTTTATGTCTATAGAAAAATCCTTAATAGGTTCTTCTTTAGCCCAACGAGTCAAATATTTTTTTGTATTGATGATGCATCTTTCCTTTGAATGTTTATCTAGCGGATTGATAGATCCCCTATGTGATGGATTTCCTACTCACTGACAAACATCACATGCTATGGAGTAGTCCTTTGCATCTTTGAACATAGTCATCCATGACAATCCTTCTTGAAGTATCTTATGTGCAGTCACCTTCCATCCAACATGAACTCCCCCAACTCCACTATGACACTCCCACAAGATATTAGGTCTTATCAAGGACACATCTTCTAATAATTCTATCCAATCCAAAATTATACAATTGACGTACAATCAATTGATAATTTGCAGCACGAACCACCAAATGTCTCTTTTGTATTGCAGAATAACCATCAAGGAAAACATCGGTGCTTAAAAATAGGGAAATATCAGAGAGATAGTCTAGGATGGATTAAATATTAAACAAGCATGCATCTGGCTATTGGTCATTGACAAGTCCATCAGTTTTCTTTTACTCTAACTCATATAAGTCATCGGGACCAACGTTCATTTTTCCATGCTTGACAACAACCTCGAAAGAAAATTCTCGGAACAATAAGAGCCACCCGCAAATCATTCCTTCTAACATGGTCTTATTAACCAAATATTTCAAAGTTGAATGGTCTATAAAAAATTGAAATGGCCTCCTAACAAATAATTTCTAAACTTTTGCAGAGCATAGACCATTGTTGTCCCTTCCCTTTCATTGGTGGTGTATTTGTGTCCATCCTGTAACAATTTCCTACTGGCGAAGTAAATAGGATGATCTAGATTTTGTTCAGCTAGTTGTGAAAGAACAACAACTAAATCAATGCTAGAAGCATCAATGTGTACATGGAATTCATCTTGCCAATTATGATACATCAGAATAGGGTAACTACTTGTTAGGTGATTTATATGTACTAAAAAAAAGACACTAAACTACCCTCAATCAAATTGTCAACCCGGGGTAAGTAAACTTAGAGCTGTAGCAAAATATATGCCAAAGGTAAAAGTTTGGTCGGAGTATAGTCTAACTAAGGAAAGCAGTTATCTAGGGATAATCTACTCAATAAAACCTATCTAATGAACAAACCCTACTAGGAAAAATGAAAACTGGGTAACCTAAGCACTTTTTGGGCCAAGGACTGATGGATAGTTCCAAAGAAAACATGTAAAAACCCTATTCAAAGAAAACTAGTTCATGACAATAAGCAAAGGTAAACTACTAAGAATACTAAGCAAATGACAAAAGCAAACTTCTTTAACTTGCCAACCTACATTCAAGGAGAAACTACCCTATGAAAGAAATTAAATAAGCAAGTAAGAAAAAACACCTATCTAACCTATTAAAGAAAATAGACAAGTAAGAAAAGACACCCAAGTAACCTACTAAAACAAAAGAGCAAGTAACAGAAAACAACTAAAGCAAATAGGAAAGTAAGAAAATACTTTTCATTGAACAACTACCTAGCCTAAGAGGCAAGTGGACTAAATTCCTAATGCAAAACTATTTCTCTTGCATGAAAGGAAATTTAAATGCTCAATGCAGTACATGAAAGGAAATCTATTCTATTGAAAGCAAGAAAGACTAACAACTAAACTTATGAAAACACGAAACTATCTCTTCTAATCTACAAAAGCAAGAAACTATATTTAACCTATGAAACACTAAAATATAATGTTGGTGTTTGTGTGAATGCCTTCAGTGGTGACGGATGATATCTCGATGACACTTGACAACAAAGGATAGTTCTAATCGTATAAGCTCAATACTAATTTCAATGGAAAAATGAAAGGTGTGAAGTAAACAGTCCAATGAAAACTTAGCCATGATAAAAGTAATGTTAAATACCCTACATATTCATGTATAAACCATTAACATCATAACGAGATCATCATTATCTAACTAAGGAATTTAATTGCATTTTAATCTATGAAAGGAAATTGCATGAAATAAAACTATACTATGTCTATTTTAATCATTCAAGCTATGATAAGAAAATGAATTAAAAAAAGAAATTAGATTATGCTTATTAAAAAGTAAATTGACAATTAACCAAAAACTAAGAAAATGAAATCTATCTAAAACTAAGACAATCAAACTATGATTAAGAACTAGAATTAAATCTATCCATCCATCAAAGATCCCTGTCAAATGAAACCCAAATAGAGCTCTGTTTTATTCTAAAAACAAGTTTGTTTTAAACTTGACTGTAAGATCATAAATAAAAGTGTAATATGATATATAGATGCATATGGGGTTAGTGTAGAGACTTGCAATTCTATTCCTAGCCTACAAAACTAATTCATGCTAACATAATCCATCACACTAACCTACAAAAGAACAATAAAACAATTAAATCACAGCTAGCTAATTAAAACACAAAACATACATGTACAGGAAATAAAAGACAATTTAAATTATGAAATGTATAAACAACACACTAATCATCACCAGACTGCTAGTGGCCCCCCTAGCAAGTCGTGGCTACCCTATACAAGCACACCACGAACTTCAACAGGCCGAATTCACCATGAAAGTCAAAAACGCAATTCTGGCACTATTCTGGCAATGTGAAAAATAAAAAACAGAGTATAATAAGTTTATCTCCAATCTGATGGCTATTCTACTTGCTTAACAATCTAATGATCATCCTAGTAGTATTTATAGGTTTACAACCCAGGTGGTCAACCAAAGGAGGGTCAAACCGCCTCTAAATTTGGCAAATTACAATAAATGTGGCCATAACTAACAAAATGGAAGAATCCAATAATTGCCCTCTTTGGACAACTAAAATCTAGTTGTCTTGAGCTTAGTAGCTGGAGGGAGCGATGACAAACAAAACCCATGTTTTCGATTTGTCCACCACTAGCCGCCAATACCATAACCGCCAACTCGCCTTGCATTTTTGTGCAATACGGGGTGTTGGAATGAGTGCTGGATCGGGTACTGGAATGAGTGTTGGAACAAGTGCTAGATCAAGTATCAAACCAATAAAAATGGCGCATTTTTCCCTGTAATAGCAGAAAAACATGAATTAACTCTTGGAAACCATTAAATATGCTAAATTAAACTTGATTGAATCACAAAACATGAATTATGCATACCTCATGCCGATTATACCATTTTATCATAAAATTCTTCAAAAAGATCCTTTGAAATATAAAAACGCATATGTACATATGGAAAAAAGTGTATAATAGCACCATGAAAATGATCATATCTCGGGCCCAACATTACCCCCACACTTACAATTTTGCATGTCCCACTGCAAACAAAAAGAAGTCACCCCTTGGAACTAGGCTTGTTGAGGAGGATCGTCTTTAGAATCCTCTCCTTCTTGCTATGTAGGCTTAGCCTTGTGCCTCTTCTGTTGCTTTAATTGTGCTCTTAGGCTACAGTTAGATTGGGTCATCTCATCGACCAACTGTTGAAGGGAGTTAACTTTTTCCTGAAGGACTGCAATGTCATGATGAAGGTGTGCATCTATTGTCTTCCTCTCTTCCAACTGTTGGAGAAGATGATGGTTTTCCCTTTGTAGCTCCTCTAGTTGGGGCAGAATCAGTGATCTCTGAGGAAGGCTTAGGTCCTTTGAGAGATGTGGACAATTTATCAATTTTAGGATCAAGAGTAGGCATGGGTGAAGTAGGTGTGATGGGAGATCAGAAAGGTGAAGTAGGTTCTGATTTTTTTTTCCTTAGTGGTTCTAATCCATCCACAAAGACTTATATAGGTTGCTTATGAGGGCTCTCAAGGTCGAAGGATACTTGGATCGGATCCAAAGTAGGTGGAGACTTTGCATAAGTCTTGGTTCTTATGTTCCAGGTACTCTTCCGAAAGGGTCCTTTACCAAATTGGTTGGCTCCTCTCTTGTTGGTGGGAATGATGGGAAAGTCTTGTTGTATTACTTCTTGAGGCTTCTTAGGTGTAGGATCAAGAGAAAATGAAGGCATTGGGGGGTCAACAATAGGATTCTTTTGGTCTTTGTTCTTGGTCTTTTTCCCCGATGAAGAAGTAGGGATATCAACAAGCTTTTGGTATTGTTCCGGTAAAGAGGGAGTTTGTGCAAGGGAGTTTGGAGGTTTTGGAGAGAGAGGCTTGGATGGAGAGATAATTTTTAGGCTAATCTTTTTGTCGGTCTTAACTTTCAAGTGAGGGTTTGCAAATTGGTAGATAAAGGCATCTCAATTTTTCCCCTGTTTCTCTAACTCAGCAATAACAAGGAGCTTGATCAAGCCATGGCGGAAGATACTGTTGTGGGGATTAGTCATATTTTTCCTCACTTGAGAGGACATCTTCTCCAATCTTTTGAGAAAATAAAAGGGAAATTTCAAGGGTTTATTGAACAGAAAATGAGCTAGCAATCTAAAGTGACAAGCTTTGAAGGTGGAGTGTCTACCTTCACATGTAATTAACCTTGTGATGATGATGAGGGGGTTAACCAACTCTAGCTTTATCCACTCCTTAGCATACCCTTTCACTCCTAAAAATCTCTCGAATTCGGGCTTAAACACCATGTTGTAACTTGAGCATGGAAATTGATGATTCTTGAACCATCTATCTCCCATTCTTGGGAGTTTTATTGCAGCAACAATTGACTCTTTTGTGACTACAAAGTTGAGAGACCCTAAATGTGCTATCTTTCCATCAAAAACAACTACAAATTGCATAGAGAGGCCATCATCATGGCCTTGCAAACGTGACAGAAATGGCCCCCAACCAGCATGCAAGAACACTTTCCTGCACTGTGCGAATTCTAGAATGGCAAACAAGTCTGCATAGGAGGAGGGTTTGTATCTCTTGGGCATTGTGACAGAGTTTGAATTCACCAAGCAAGGGAGAAATCAAGCCACACAGAGACACAAATTGGGCATGGTCTGAGTGTGATTGGAACAGAGGGTGAATTTTACCAAGCAAGGGTGCGAATAGGCCAAGAGATGGCATGATTTTAACACAGTCTCAGTGTGATTAGAACAAAGGGAAAATTTGGCAGAGGCTAGGCGCAATTCCTTAATGTAGAGGAGAGAAATTCGCAAGGGAAAATTAAATAATAGAGTGCCCAGCCCGATTTTGGATGCTCTTATGGTGGATTACGTTGCCCACATGTGCGCGCAAGATGCCATGTGTGGGAGATTCGAATTTGATGGCAAGCTTGGGAGCAATGGATTGGTGTGTACTTAGATCAATGTCCAAGTCTTTTGACTTGAACATTTGATCATAACCATATGAATCATCTGTTAATCAATGCATGCAACCAATGTAATTAAATATAATTGAATTCTAGTTACCTGGAATCTAGGACAGTTACTGGTATGCAATTCAATGGCACTTCAAACGGCAGCTCATCCGACACCTCATACGGTACTTCATCTGGTACCCCTGTGTTAAGTGCATTTTAACCTCTTATAATGGATAGCCTAGAATTTTGAAGTGTTTTTGACAACAATAGTGGTTAATAATAAGAATCAGAGTGCTCCATGCTTACTCATTCTTCTTGTATATGACATATAGTGTCAAAACCTATAATGAACAGGTTATAGAAAATGTCAAAACCTATAATGAACGGGTTGTAATGAACGATAAACTGATAAGGAGTGGTTTGTTGAATAACCAATAAAGAGTGTTATGTTAAGCATGAGTTCAGTAATGTATAGCACACAGGAGTTAAGCATTTAAAAATAACATGACTATCAATGTAATAACTTGTATCATGGTAATAATACAAAAATTCTTGCAAAGACTCATTTTTCCAGGTAATAATCATTTGTCATATCATGAACCCCTCCCCCACACTTAAGTATTGTGACACCTCACAATAAAAAGTATAGGAAACTAGTCAGTATCCCCCAATAGCCGAAGATTTATAGTATGTCAAGTGTAAAGATGAAATTTCATAGATTGGTATAACAAGATAGTTAGGAGATGGCCCCACCTATAGGATAAGAGATCCTATATATAGATAAGAAGAGGTAGGCAAGAGAGTTTCAAGATAGTCTTAGAGTCTTTTCCCAATGGCAAGTTGATGAGATTCATTAACCTTAGATTAACCACACATACTCCATGTCATCTTTGTCTGCAAGTAATGTCGTACATCATGACAAGTTTAGATTTATTATTTACTTTTGTCAGATCATCATCCTCGCTAAGTAGAATGCCCCACTACTAGCAAGCATGTTCAGTACTCCGGTGAGTTTACCTAGTCATACCACAGGCCGGTACCTGCTGCCAGTAGACCTATTCAGTATCCTGGTGGGTTAGCCTCTTAAACCCTCAGAGACTGGCCCTCCATCTTTTAAGATGGGGGAACAGCTCTGAAACAACTTTTCTTCCTTTTTCTTTTTAATTGGGATGGTATTTATGTTAGAGGATGACTTTCCATTATATTTTTTAGTGGTTGTCCCAATGTAAGGGGTACTTAAGCGGATGTGGCCTATCTAAAGATATGATATAATCAAGCTATTTAGTGTGTAGTGGATGGTACCATCGAGAAAAAACAGAAAGGTATCTCTAGGCTCAACTCACTTTCTTATTTTGTAATTATTATGATGTTTCCATGACTAACTGCTAATGAGACCTCCCCGTTACTCTTTGATAAAGACACTTGACCTACTTACTCAGGTTTCTTGGAAAAAATGTACAAGAGACCTCCAGGCTTGATAGTTATGGTATCACTTCCTTATACAGTGGTGAAGAGTTTCAAGAGAAACTGCTATAGAATGCCTTAAAAATGATAATTTTGCAAAAACACGGCTAATTACAGTAAGTCACTATGCATTTGATGCTTTAGCAGACACAAAATTCAAGTATAACAATGTTTTGAAGAAAGATCTTGAAACTATGTACTCCTGGTGAAATAAATACTTACAAAAACCTCTTAGAATTCCTTATTGACAAAAACTATTTACATATATACAGTAGGAAATCTTTAAAAAACAATTCAATAACAAGGGGGAACTTCCCCATCTACTAAGGCCAATGACTTGTCAGCTGTCATGACCTATAGAAAATCTTCTCTGGAAATGGGTTTATGATAAAATTTAAGTCAGTGTCCATTTACAACAAAGGATACTTGTCCATCATCAATTGTTTTAATTTTTACAGCTCCATTGTCATATACAGTGTCTACCTCATAAGGGCCCAACCAACGGGTGGTAAGTTTGCCTTTGAAGGTTTTGAACTGGGAATCAAACAACAGGGCCCAATCACCATGCTAGAAGTGTTTCTTTTTAACAAACTTGTCATGCCACTTGTTCCTCTGGTTTTGGACCAATATTGTCCATTGGATGGCATCTTGCCTGATTTCATCCAACTCATTCAACTGTAGGGATCATTGCTTCTGAGCCTCATCCAGGTTCAATCCTAATTATATGGAAATACGGAAGGTCCTTACTTGGAATTCTATTGGTAAAAGTACTTGTTTCCTGTACACTAGCTCATAAGGGGTATGTCTAGTGGTATTTCTCGAGGTAGTTCGGTATGCCCACAAAGCCTCTGGGAGCCTATCAACCCAATCTCGGTGATGTAACTGAATAGTCTTAGTCAAGATGGCTTCCAGAACTTTGTTTGTGGATTCTACCTGACCATTGTCTTGCGGGTGGTATGGAGAAGATTTACAATGTTTAATCCCATATTTCTTTGTTAGCTCTTTCATCATCTTGGAAATGAATTGAGTGCCTTGGTCGGTAACAATTTCATGAAGGAAACCGAAGTGGGTAAAGATGTCTTCATAGATGAATTTGACAACAAATTTCTCTATGGCCCTAAATAGGGATTTTTCCTTTACCCATTTGGTGACATAGTCCGTACAAACCAAAATATAGTTCTTCCTATGGGACATGGGTGAAATTGGTCCTACAAAATCGAGGGCCCATTTTTTGAAGGGTTCTATCATAACTTGGGCCTGTAAAGGCATTTTGTCAGCTGACGTAGGTCTACCTATCCTCTGGCAACTATTACAACTTCTCACATACTTGGCAGCATCTTTGAAAATGCTAGGCCAATAGTAACATGAATGTAACACCTTATATGTTGTACGTTTTTCATAGAAATGGCCACCACATGGTCCATCATGACAACTTAGTAGTATATAAGGTACCTCGTCATCTCGGACACATCTACGAATAATCAAATCTAGACCTGTGAGAAAAACATCATGACCAACCCAAGAGTAATTAGCACTCTATGTAATAATTTTTCGCTTTTCATGAGGTGACAAATGAGACGGTAACTTCCTAGTGGCCAAATAGTTTTCCATAACCACAAACCATGGGGTATTGACAGAGAGGGAAAAGAAGTGCTCATCTGGGAAACTATCATCTATAGGGATATCATCATTCTCATTGTTTATTCGAGAAAGAAAGTCAGCTACTACATTATCCTTTCCAGGTCGGTCAAGCACAGTGATATTAAATTCTTGCAATAACAAGAGCCACCTAGTTACTCGACCATTAGTTATAGGTTTGTTCATGAGAAACCTAATGGCAAAATGATCAGTGTGTACAAATACTTCATAACCTGTAATGTAATAACGAAACTTGTTAATAGCATGAACAACTTCCAAGAACTCTTTCTCAATGACTGTGTAGTTCAAATCAGCAGGGGACAAGTTCTTGCTCACAAAATAAATGGCATAGGACTAATGGTCCTCTTTCTACCCTAATACCCCTCCTATTGTTGTGTCGGAGGCATCAGTGGATATATGAAATGGGAGAGTCCAATTGGGCCCTCTAAGAACTGGTGCCACAGACATCTTAGCTTTCAGGTTTTCGAAGGCAATTTGAAACTGCTCAGTCCAAACAAAATCAACATCTTTTATCAATAATCCAAACACAGGTGCAACAAACTTTGTAAAATTTTCAATAAACTGCCAGTAATATCCATCATGTCCAAGAAATCTTCTCACCTCTTTTTGACTCTTTGGGGGTAGAAGTATAGTAATGACCTCAATGATTGCAGGATTGACTTTTATTCCTTCAGATGAAACATGATGTCCTAGAACCACTCCTTCAGTTAACAACATTTTTCATTTTTCATGACTTAGAGATAGGTTCATTTCCTGGCATCTGATGAGGAATTTTTCTAAGTTGTCTAAGGCTTCTTGGTAAGTGTTTCCATAGACTGTGAATTCATCCATGTAGACCTCCACACAATCATGAATAAGATCGGAAAATATCCCTAATATTGCTCATTGAAATGTGGCAGGAGAATTACACAATCCAAATGGTAAGACCTTATAGGCATAGGTGCCCCATGGACATGTAAAGGTAGTCATGTCCTGGTCATCGGGTGCTATAAGAATTTGATTGCACCCACTGTACCCATCTAGAAAGGAGAAATACTTCTTTTTGGACAAGGTATCTAGAACTTGGTCAATGAAAGGAAGAGGAAAGTAATCTTTTAGAGTGGCCTTATTGAGTTCCCGGAAATCAACACAAATTCTCCATTTCCTGGTCACTTTATTTGGAACCACTACAAGCGGGGATACCCACTTACTGTCGAAGATGGGATAGATAAATCCGACATTTAAAAAAAATTGGATTTCCTCCTTGACTATATCTTTGAGTGATGGGTTCATCCTTCTTTGGGGTTTCCTAACAGGTGTCACCTCCCCCTGGGTGTATATATGATGGATGCATGTGTCAGGGTGTATACCCTTCATGTCAGTGTATTCCTATGAAAATGCTTCTGATTGTTCTTTAAGGATATCTACTAACTGTTTTTGTTTGTCTGTATCTAGCCCAGAGTTTATATGTAAACATTTCCCTGAACTAATCTCATAGGGCATAGTACAAGACATGGAAGACTCATCTATCTCAAAAATAAAAGATGTCGAAGACAAAATGGATGGGTCTAATTGTTCTTGAAATTCTTCCCCAAACGTGTACGTAAATTGGGGAAAAGTATATGGAAAATCCACACATGTAATAGCATAAATGAATTGGTTTAGCACATTTTTTGGTGTATGCTCCTGAAATTCCCATGCATGGTCACTAGGCAATATGGGTTCTTCCCAATTTTCATTCTCATATGGACATTCAAGCCACGATAGATTTTCCATAATAGGTTGAGCTGGAGGGTAAATGGTGAGCTTCTGGATAGAGAGACCATTTGAGATAGTAATTTCTCCTTCTCTACAGCCAATAAATGCATTGGTTGTGGCTAGCCAAGGTCTTCCCAAAATAATGGGATGGCCTCTAGTAGGATCCTTTGAATGAATGACAAGAAAATCTATGGGGTACTCCCATGAGGCTAAAGTAACCATGACATCATCTAAAATCCCTTCAGGTATAACCCTAGTCTTATCTACCAATTCCAAAATGGTTGGGGTAGGCCAAAGAAGAGGTTGTAACTGTAATTGTTCCAAGGTAGTAGCGGTCATAACATTGATGGCTTCCCCTAGGTCTATGAGAGTGTTTCCGATGGAGACCTCCTTAATGGTTATGGTCACTACAGGGTTTCCTAGATTCCCATACTTTTATAGCTTTGGCTTCTCTGATATGTACTCAGAGAGTCCTCCTACCAAATGTACTGTAGGGGAGTCCTTTTACTTCCTACCTAGCTTCTTAATACACAATTCTTTGACTACCTTACTATAGATTGGAATGTCCTTAATGGCTTGAAGCAAAGGAATCTTGACACAAATATTTTTCAATTCATTCAAAATGTCAAGTTCCAGTCTGGTGATAGGTTTCTCGATTACCAATCGGTGTGGATAAGGAGGGACCTCCATAATTTGTGACGGTTCATTTTGGGGAGGCTTGGGTTCTTGATTCTTCAGGATAATAACATCTTCCCACCTAGTGTCATCCGTGGGTTGTTGGGTGGTTTCTTCTTCTTCTTCTTCCTGGATGACTATTGAAGGTCTCTGCCTATCTAGAACTTTTCCCGATCTTAATTGAATTTCCTGTAATGGAACAGGAGTAATGACATATGTCGGGAAGGCCTGCATCTCAACATTGTTAACATGTTGAGGGGGCTTATTATTAGGATTTGTCACTAGTTGTGTCGGTAATAGTGTCCTTTTCGGGGAGCTTGCATTTTGAAATTGTAGCGGTTGTTGTTGTGGGATAGGAGGTAAATGTGGTGGAACAAAACCTGGAAAAAGTTGCAGAGTGTTTGATGAGAACTGAGGATAAGGATGGTTGTACATAGGGATAGGTGGAGCTTGAGGTTTCCTTGGTTGTGTCCTCCCCTCCATCCTTGAATCTAAGGATGTTGGTACTAAGTAGACCAATTTTGCTAACCTGGTGAGTTCCACTGTTATTGTTGATAATAGGGTGGAACTTGAGACTATAGATCTGGGTATGTGGGTTGATTCCTAGGCTGCCATGGCCTCCTAGGTTCATAAGAAGACTCCCTAGGGTCTCCACTCCTATATATGGCTAATAAACCGGGCAATGATAGACATTTTTCAGTCACATGGTATTTTTTACAGAAGCCACAAACTGAAATGTTATCTAGTGGGCACTCCCTTGAGGAATGCTTCCTCCTACATCTTGGGAAATATATGCTCATTGCTGCATTTTCCTCCTCCTGTTTCTTTTTGAGTTTAAGGGTATCCAAATGGGAACCTATTATGCTTAAGATGTCTTTCTTGAACTTTTCTAGACGGCTCCCTATCTTTGCTCTCGTGATACCACCTTGACTAATTGGTTGTAAGCTTCTATTGTAAGGGTCTCGAACATTCTTTCCTATTTTGGCCTACTCCTTGAGTAGTTTTTACACATTTCACATATTTTAGCAAATGTTTTATGAGAAATATCACCTGATGCCATCAGGTTAAGCATCTCTAAATATTCTTCTGAAATTTCCTTAAGGAAAAGAGCCTTAATTGCATCCTCTGGGAGGTCATGGTATTTTGACTTCTAGGAGATATAACCAAATCTTTCCATATAGTCTTCTAACTATTGGACTTTAAAGATGTCATTACGAGACTCTTTGGTCTTGCAGTAGTCTTAGTACTTCTTGAGAAATATGTCTTTCATGGCTTCCCAAGACCTAATACTGGATTCTCCCAACCCCATGAACCATCTTAGTGCAGAGTCTTTGAGGGTGGAACGAAAGAGTTTTAATTTATGGACATCTTTCACATAGTTGTAGCTCCTGCACAAGATGTCAAATTCAAATAGGAAGGTGTCTAGATCTTCACTATTTTTACGATAAAAGGTAGGTAGTGGTGAGAGAGGAATATTCTTCATGTTGACATTTGGAGTGGTGTCTAAAATCAGAAACCCTGAGGTAGTTTCGGTTTGGTTTCTAGTTTCTTCTTCCTCCCCGTGTCTTACATTGTTATGGTCCTCCTGATCATCCATATTGGCTTGGTTTCCAAAAAGAGATTACCTAAGTGGTTTTATCTTTGAAGAGAAGAAGGTTTCCCTTTGATGAAAAGGTCTTCCTACTGATTGGATGTGTGGGACTCTACTCGAGCCAGTTGAGATTATCGGTGCCAACGTTTCTGTGTCAATTTGAGAGATAATTACATTGGTTGAGATACCAAACAAAATATTCACCTGTTCAGGGTCTATGATATCCTTAAAATTAGAGTCCCCTGGTGGTGGTTTAAAAGAAAAGGTTGTATTGTTTGGTTATGTGGAAGACTCGAGTGGTCTTGCCTCCTGTCCTAATATGATTGATGCTTCAATTTATTGTTCTATAGTGCTCCCTGTGTTAGTCCCTTCAGACACTATTTTAGCTCTTTGGGTTGAGCTAGCTCCTATTTTTCGGTATCGGTCTGCGGATTTTATAAGCGAAACATTCCTTTCCCCAAAGAGATCGGAAGGAACCTTGGTTGAAAGGTCTGATTTTGATTTAACGTATCTACCTTGTGGGTCTCTAGGCCTATTCATGAAATAAAGAAACAACAAAAAGAAAAAGCTACCATTTGATTCCTAGGTCTATTCATGAAAGAAAACAAAAAGAAAAAATGTTATTGGGTTTGGGGGAACCTGCTATAGCAAATGTGGAGGTTCTTACCTTTCGTCTTAAAGTTCCCCCGCCACAAAAATAATGATAAGGTCTAAGGATGATCTAATTCGTAATTACTTCTTACCTTAAGACAACTCCCCGACAACAGCACCAAAATGTTAGGTGATTTATATGTACTAAAAAAAAGACACTAAACTACCCTCAATTAAATTGTCAACCCGGGCTAAGTAAACTTAGAGTTGTAGAAAAATATATGCCAAAGGTAAAAGGTTGGTAGGAGTATAGTCTAACTAAGGAAAGAAGCTATCTAGGGCTAATGTAATCAAGAAAACCTATCTAATGAACAAACCCTACTAGGAAAAATGAAAAATAGGTAACCTAAGCACTTTTTGGGCCAAGGACTGATGGATAGTTCCTAAGAAAGAATGTAAAAACCCTATTCA
This sequence comes from Picea engelmannii, assembly GCA_009831015.1. Lineage (NCBI taxonomy): Eukaryota > Viridiplantae > Streptophyta > Pinopsida > Pinales > Pinaceae > Picea > Picea engelmannii. The sequence goes on from ML797073.1 coordinate 308,183, forward strand.
AAGCAAACTAGTTCATGACAATAAGCAAAGTTAAACTACTAAGCATACTAAGAAAATGACAAAAGAAAGCTTATTTAACTTGCCAACCTACATTCAATGAGAAACTACCCTATGAAATCAATTAAATAAGAAATTAAGAAAAAGCACATATCTAACCTATTAAAGCAAATAGACAAGTAAGCAAAGACACCTAACTAATCTACTAAAACAAAAGAGCAAGTAAGCAAAAACAACTAAAGCAAATAGGCAAGTAAGCAAAGACTTCTAATTGAACAACTACCTAGCCTAAGAGGCAAGTGGACTAAATGCCTAATTCAAAACTATTTCTCTTGCATGAAAGGAAATTTAAATGTTCAATGCAATACATGAAAGGAAATCTATTCTATTGAAAGCAAGAAAGACTAACAACTAAACTTATGAAAACAATAAACTATCTCTTCTAATCTACAAAAGAAAGAAACTATCTTTAACCTATGAAACACTCAAATATAATGTTGGTGGTTGTGTGAATGACTTTGGTGGTGACGGATGATATCTCGATGACACTTGACAACAAAGGACAGTTCTAACGGTATAAGCTTAAAACTAATTTCAATGGCAAAATGAAAGGTGTGAAGTATATAGTCCAATGAAAACTTAGCCATGATAAAAGTAATGTTAAATACCCTGCATATTCATGTATAAACCATTAACATCATAATGAGATCATCATTATGTAACTAAGGAATTTAATTTCATTTTAATCTATGAAAGGAAATTGCGTGAAATAAAACTATACTATGTCTATTGTAATCATTCAAGCTATGATAAGATAATGAATTAAAAACAGAAATTAGATTATGCTTATTAAAAAGTAAATTGACAATTAACCAACAACTAAGCAAATGAAATCTATCTAAAACTAAGACAAGCAAACTATGATTAAGAACTAGAATCAAATCTATCCATCCATCAAAGATCCCTGTCAAATGAAACCCAAATAGAGCTCTGTTTTATTCTAAAAACAACTATATTTTAAACTTGACTGTAAGATCATAAATAAAAGTGTAATCTGATATATAGATGCATATGGGGTTAGTGTAGAGACCTGCAATTCTATTCCTAGCCTACAAAACTAATTCATGCTAACATAATCCATCACACTAACCTGCAAAAGAACAATAAAACAATTAAATCACAGCTAGCTAATTAAAACATAAAACATACATGGATAGGAAATAAAAGACAATTTAAATTATGAAATGTATAAACAACACATTGATCAGCACCAGACCGCTAGTGGGCCCCCCAGCAAATCGTGGCTACCCTCTACAAGCACACCATGAACTTCAACAGGCCGAATTCACCATGAAAGTCAAAAATGCAGTTATGGCACTATTCTGGCAATGTGAAAAATAAAAAACAGAGTATAATAAGTTTATCTCCAATATAATGTCTATTCTACTTTCTTAACAATCTAATGATCATCCTGGTAGTATTTATAGGTTTACAACCCAGGTGGTCGACCACAGGAGGGTCAAACCACCTCTAAATTTGGCAAATTACAATAAATGCGGCCATAACTAACAAAATGGAAGAATCCAATAATCGCCCTCTTTGGACAACTGAAATCAAGTTGTCTTGAGATTAGTAGCTGGAGGGAGCGATGACAAACAAAACCCATGTGCCCGATTTGTCCACCACTGGCCGCCAATACCATAACCGCCAACTTGCCTTGCGTTTTTGTGCAATATGGGGTGTTGGAATGAGTGTCGAATCAGGTACTAGAACGAGTGTTGGAACGAGTGTCAGATCAAGTACCAGACTAAGAAACATGGTGTTTTTTTCCCTGTAATAGCAGAAAACACATGAATTAACTCTTGGAAACCATAAAATATGATAAATTAAACTTGGTTGAATCACAAAACACGAATTATATGTACCTCATGTCGATTATACCATTTTATCATAAAATTCTTCAAAAAGCTCCTTTGAAAGATAAAAATGCATATGTACATATGGAAAAAAGTGTATAATAGCGTCATGAGAATGATCATATCTCAATCCCAACACTACTTAACTTTTCCTTCAAAATGTTAAAATCTCTATCACATTCAGATTTCCAATGAAAGACTTCATATTTCTTTAGCAACTTCTCCAATGGTTTTGTTATACTTGTGTAACTCCTGATAAACCCATGATAGTATCCAGTATGACATAGAGTGGATTGCAACTACTTGGCAGTTATAGGGGGAGGCATAATGAGGATAACACCAACTTTTGTAGGATCCACTAGAACTCCTTCCCTGCACACAATATGTCCTAAAAAGTTTCCAAAAGGTACAGAAAATATGTATTTATTCGGATTTAATGAAATTTGTAACTATCTACAATGGTAAAACATTAACTGAAGTAATCCTATGTGTTCCTTCAAAAATTTGCACACAGTCTAGCCATTGATATAAACCTCAAGAAACATATAGCTAAAATCATGGAAAGAAGCAATAACAATCTTGGAAAATAAATTCATAGCATTCTTCATACCAAAAATCATAACATTATAAGAAAATGAACCCCACTCAGTAGTGAAAGTGGTATTTTTTTTATCTTCTTCCACAATTATGACTTGATGATATCCTGGAAATCCATCAATGAAGGAATATTCTTCCTTCTTAATCACCTGACCATGTACTTCATCATTGAATGGAGTAGGGAATTCAAACTTTTTTAGTCTACAAAAAATCTTCTGTCATTATTACCCTTCTTAATCTATATAAAAATAGGACTGATCCACTTTTCCTCGTCCACAAGAAAAATTAATCCAGATACAAGCATTTTTTCAATATCCTTCTTAACCTTTTCTTTGACTCTAGGGTTGAAGAAATATGGTCTATGTTTGACTGGATTAGCATCAGGATTCAACTCTAGCTTCATCTCTCCCAAATCTCCTTTAATTCCTTTAAGTTATAAAAATCTCCTAAGGAACAAATCCTCATACTCCCACAATATAGCTTGGATCTTTGTAACCATCTATTCATCCCAATAGTCCCCTATAGAAGCCATCTTAGAATGATCCTCACTCTCGATAGTCATTTTCCGGATAGGGTATCCCTAACTTCTATTGTTCCTACAAATTGAGCATATGAACAACTAGCATCACCTGATAGGGTATCCCTAGCTTCTATTTTTCCTATAGATTCCTTAAAAGTCAAATGTCTAAGTTCCTTCAAGTCTTAAGGATATTCATGATCCTTTTCAACCTTGTTGAAAACCATAGGTATCTTTGTAGGATATCGATAAAAACTATATTGAAGTATATATTCATGCTAAGGACATAGTGTAGGTGAATACTTGGGATTGAATTAATTAGTGAACAACATTTTCTTAATTTGTTGCAGTAGAACTGTGATTTCTGAAGACTTACAGGAAAGGATAAATAATGAAAGAACCGACCTTGTAGTCCCTTTCGGCATGCAGTTTGTCTTATGGTATCCTCATGCACACATCGGGATTTTGGGACTATTCCTAGAGAATTAAAGAAGTGATTTACCTTGAGATGATATGGTAGTTGTGCAGCTTCCCATGCCTTCAGACAATACTCAATATGCTCAATTGGATCACATAAACCATCATATGTGTCCAATATTAGCATTCGAGTCTCCATATTTCAATATTTACTTGATTGGTTGATTTGTGATAGAATAAGGAAGTGGTATTGTATGGCGAGATTGACCTCGTCCCATGAAGAAATAGTTCCTTAATGGGTAGCCCACCACCTAGCTAGGGAAGATATCAAAGCTATTTCAAGTACTGAAATTCATTGCTTTGTCACAACCTTATCCTACATATCAATGAGAAAACTGTGTAGATAGGAAATTCCATCATATGTTGGATATTTTCATATCTCAACCCTAATCCACCTTACTGATTTTATAGTTGAACAACGTATTGAAAAATTATCATACTAGCCTTACTGCCAATTAATGAATGCTTCCTCAGAATTTTCATCCACTGATTGAACACTCCTCCAACTAACCGATCCATCCACAGTGGAGTTAATATAATCATATCATTTCCCTGTAGTCAAATTATATAGATGATCAAAGACATTTGTCTCCATATTATCATCTACAAGTTTAGAATACTGTGGACCTTGATATGGATCTAAAGATTGAGTAACCTTCATATCATCAAACTCAAAAGTCATAGTTTCCTTTTTAATATCAATGACAACATAGTTTTCATAAGCCCAGACAATTCCTAATAGAGATGGATATGGATCCTTCTCCCCCATTATTTCAATAACCTCAAAATCAACTACTATTTTGACATCGGGAAAATCTAATTCAACATTTTGTATCCTTTTTACTGGAAAAATGCAGTATTGATTTTCCATCTGCAACTAAATAGGAGAATAAACCAACTTTGATTTTCCCATTTCCTCCCAAGTATTCTTTGGAAAGATGTTTACATTTGAGCCCAAGTCCAGCATAACATACTTGATATCATAGTTATCAGTATGATCATTCAATATAAATTATTTTCCAATCCTCCTCTTTATTCTTTGTACTCTATTCGCTTTCCTTTCTGGAAGGTTAGTAGCAATAAACTCCTCTAGGTTTCCTCTGGGTACCAAGGCCACTTTGATTGTGTTATGCAACTTCTCAGTGAGTTTCTCATCATCCAATATGTCAGAAAATAACTTTAACCAAAGATCAATAGCTTTTTGTGACTTACCCGAGGACTTCATCTAAGTCAATTATTCCATGACGATCCTTGGCTGATGAGGATTAACTTGAAACTAGTTTCTACAACTTCAGGTGTTGAAGGACTAGGAATCTATTTAACATTTCTATTGATTCTTAAATAATTCCTTCTATTGTAAAGATAATACTTGGTGTTTTCAAGAACATCCTTATGAATCTTGATTTGATGTAGACTCTCTATATCAGCACCAGTCTTCGCTCCTCCTCTACTGACAGTATTGATACTAGGCCCAATTCTTTCAGCTACAACTTTAGGTTCAAAATTTATCAAATTGGATCATACGCGTACAATCTTCCAATTTAACTATCATATCATGACAGTATTCAGTAGCATGAGTGTTATTCCTATTGTGTGCACATTGGAGTCTTCTTGGAAGTGTACAATCTCTTGCAAGATGCCCTTGCTCATTGCAATTGTAGTAGTGAACTGGTCCTCTTTCACCAGTTCATCCACCTCTATATCCTCCTCCACCTATATGACCTCCTCCAAACCCTTGAGGTCCTTCATTGAAATTGAATTCATATCGATCCAACATGTATGCAATTGCATCCAAAGTGTGACATTGATTGGTATTATGAGATGCAGAACCACATAATTCACAATACATTGTATTCATAGCAGGTGTATATTTTTGAAAAATGGGGATATACTGTGCAGAAATACCATGACATCTACAGATGTAAAAATATTCATTATTCTAGACTCCCTGATTTTTTGGAAAGGCAAGGTATTGAACACACCCATGAAATGGTGCTCTATAACTAACATGTGAAACTCCTCCTAATGGCCCTACCAGCGGAGGTGACATTGGATTACTAGGGGGGTTTCTCCTCTCATTTTGTTTGACAATTAAGAGGGGGGGTGAATCAGTTGTTACTATTCTTAAACAATTATGCCCATTTCAAACTCTTTACAAAACATTCAATGATGATCACAATAATGCATGGAAGTAAGCAATAGAATATTCAACATCAATCACACACATGAAATGTACAGAAACAGATATTTCCTGAGGAAACCCATAAAGGGAAAAAACTTATTCTTATTGATATGATAAGTAGTCTTTATTTTCTATACAATATCATTCTTATGAGCACCAAATCCTTTTGAGGATACCACCTCTATTTTACAAGAAACAACTTGCTAAGAGCACCAACTCTTTGGTTTCTCTAGCACCCACTAGAAGTAAACACCAACTCCCTAAGTGTTCCAACACCAACTGGATGGAAGCACCAACTTCCTGTCACACAGGCACCAACCTGTATAACAGAGAACAATAGTTCTCCCTTGCACCACCCTACCACCCTGGTTTTTCTGGCTGAAACCATATGGAAGCTACAACTCCCTGTGATCAAGCACCCACTTGAAACTCTGAGGACAACAGTCCTGCCTACCACCCTGTAATATAAATATTTTCTTAGTGAAATTTATTATAGTGATACATTGTATATCAATGGGTTACTAGTCTCATCATTGTTCTACTACACTACTCTGTTCTTCCTGCATCAGTGTCCTCCTGCCTGCATGCCTTGCTCTTTCTATTCTTCTGCATTTTATGCTCTGTGTGCCATGTCCATTATATGTGCTATGCCTCTGCATGCTCTTCACTGTGCCATTATTCTTCACTTCAGGTTGTTCATTGCATCTCTTCCTACCCACAACATAGCTCATGAGAAAAATCATTGCCTCTTCTCTGTTATGCAACTCTTTGACATGCCTAGTCCTCTCGGTCATCATCAGCACAACTCTTCGTCTTCTCTGGCGGTTATGATGAATGTGTTCATCATCGGTGGTCATTTTCCTGAGATTATTTGGCTTCTCTGGAAGTTGCAACTCTTTGTATTCTCTAACAGGTACAGTCAGTCTGTTTTGGAATCTTTGGCTCCTAAGACCCTTCCTTCACATGACCACCAATGGTGACCAAACGCCTATTCAAAAGGCACTTCCCGATCATGGTTTAGTGAGCGCTAGCTCCTTTTTTTCGTATATGACCTTGGGCAATGAACTTCACGTGACCACGCGATTGCGGTCATGTCCATTGGTGGTTTGAGGGTGTTATCACACTAAGTTTCCTTGGGTCTTTATCCTTTAGTTTCATCTTTTTCTAAACCTTTAAATTTTAATTTTTGATTTATCCCTTTTAAAAGTTTGTTTGCTTAGTTTCCCTTGATAAATAAAGTCTTAACTCATGACTTATGTTTTGATCCCCACAAAAATATTTGACTTATGACCATTTTTTATGATCTATCTTTTGATCCCCTCCATGACTTGACACTAGGATCGACTCAGTCCATGATCATATTGACTTGACTTACCACTCTCCTCACTCATGCCCTCATAACCTTGCCTTGTTGTCCCTTTGGCACCTTGTTTATTGGTCAAATCATGTCTTGAAAGGGAGCGTTGCCAACTCATCAGGAGTTTCTGTAGCACATTTCATGTCCATCATATTCTACCTTGAGTTGTGATTATGACGTCGGCGTGATCTCTTCCTTGTTTTAAGTGCCATAGGTGGTTAAGAGATGCTTTCAATATTTCATAGTTATGAGCTCTGATATCGGTTTTTTATTTTTGAAAAAATGCAAGTTGTTGCACTGCGTAAACTCCCAGTTCTGACCAGTTGGGAGCAGCGTTACCAGATATAATGTTGAGGTGGATTCAAAGGCTGAGTTTCCCATGAATATTTCCTGAGATCTTGTTGAGGCATCAAACTGTCTTTATCCCACATGTATTACACGTTTTCCTCCTCTGCACATCATTTTCAAGGAGAATTAACACTCAGAATATTAGTAATTATTATGCCTACGTATCTGGAGGAGAGATTCCCTCACACTATCCTTTCAGTTTTCTCCCTCCTTTCAAAACCCATGGATCCCACCAACTGTCTAATGATTTTGATACATTTTCCCACCATTGATAATGAGCTCAAAACATCCAAGAAATTGCTATCCTATGCATACACGGTGTGCTACCTAAAGGCGCTACTCTACAACATTGTTTCTCCCCTGCCTCCTCTGATAGTTGAATTGGGCATTTTTAACCCAATTTCAAAGGCCATTATAGCATATCCTTTCATTTTCTTAGTATTCATACCTGCACATATTAAAGGGAGGGATTTCTACAGCCAGATTTAGCTAGCTAGAAACCAATCTGCCTAAGGGAAATTCTTGTAAAGGTACATCCTTGTCCACTTGGGCTTTGAATTTTTAATCCTCCTAGTTATTACCACTCCATATCCCTAAAATGTCTTATCCTAAACTATGGAGACTCCTCAGATGAAGAAGTCACACAAGGGAGGTAAGGTAGTTAGAACCGAACCTATGGATATGCATCTTTTTGAGACAGAGCCCATGGCTAGAGAATTTTTTCAAAGGGTTGGATTCCTCTCTTTCTGTCAGAATATGCAAAGGGGTCATCCTAAGGTGACAAGGCAGTTTGCCTTACATTTTGATGGCCTGAAGACCAAGGTAGGGGACCTATAATTTGATGTGTCTTAGACCTCTATTTCATATGCTACAGGAATCCCTATCACAGGTGAGAAATGGTTTAAATCCATGGCCTTAGATGCAACATATGACAAGGATCTCCTTAATATTTAACATCAAGTGATAATTTGACTAAAGGTGTGCCTAGGAATCATCTGATTGAGAAATTCAATAGGATATTGAAGATCATTCAATGGTACTTTACATGTGAAGGGAGGTTTAATACACTATACCGGTACCATATAAGTCTTCTGCTACATTTTACTGGAAAAATTGAAATGAACATTCCCTACTATTTGTTAAGGAGCATAGGCAAGATGTTAGACAGGGTTCAATCCAAGTCTAAAGCTTTGGATACTAGCATCTTTCACTCTGGATTGATTAGAATGCTAGTTTTTGAATAATTGGGTAAGAAGGATATCTCATGGGAACATTTTGTCATTTCTTCTCACTTCAAGTTTGATATAGAAGATACTCCTCAGTTGCAGATAGCAAGCCCTTTACCATCCACCAGTGCTGCTAAAATGGGTACTATAAAGAAGAGAAAGAGAAGAGTTCTTGTTCAATATTAAGAGTCCATCAAGGGGGTTGCAGGAACTGATGAGGAATCTTTTCATTCTCCACAGAGAGATCTTTCACCCCCTCCTCCACCAAAGTTAGAAGAAGCCCCTTCTTCTACTAAACCTACAATAAAGAAAGGGAAGAAGCTACACTTCTCCTCATCTCCTTCAACAGCCAACATCAAGGTCAGAAAGCCCTTCATAAGAGCATCAGATCCTAAAGAGGTAGTTGAAGAACAATCCCTACCTAAAGTTTCTATCCTATAGAAGAAGAAAGATAAGGGTCAAGTCATTGGAAAGCCTGTGGAGAAGAAAGAATAAATCCTTGTACAGAAGAAGAAATATAAGGGCCAAGGCATTGGAAAGCCTGTAGAGAAGGAAGAAGAAATCCCTGTACAGAAGAAGAAATATAAGGGCAAAGTCATCAAGAAGCTTGATGAGATAGACAAGGTAATTCCTATGTAGCAGGAAGAGGAAACCATCAAAAATCTTGTTGAGATTGTTCACATCACTACTCCATCTAGCAGCCATACATTAAAAATATTAATCAGGAAACTTAGGGATGCTAGGAAGGAGGTGGCTCATTTGAAAGAAGAAATCATGTCTGAAAGGGTTAATATGAAAGAACTCATGGATGGATACAACCACACTCTTGACCTAGCAAGGTTTGCAGCAAGAAAGGCCTAGCCTCTCCATAGGCAGCTCAAAAACCTTTATAGGCAGAACAAAGACTTTCAGTCTCAGAACAGAAAGCTCAAAGAAGAGTTACAACATTTCCAAAATGAAATGGTTCAAAGGAACTTGCATGTATTGGTTGAAGCTGTTATTGAAAAGGAGAATCCAATAGCCAAGGAGAGCATAGCGCGAATGAAGAAGCCCGCCACTGCTAAAGGGAAGAAGCATGTTGTGCCAAAGGGAAGTCCTCCTTCTCTAAGAAGGAGTGTCAGGTTAATGAAGTAGCTAGTGAAAGGTGAGCTCCATTTTTGAAGATGGTTCCTTTTTGAAAAGATGAACTATTTATGAAACACCACCTCTACTACCTATACAGGCTTCTAGTGCTTATTGTTTAGAGTTTTGGGTTTTTTACAAAGAATTAATCCCTTCGACAGTAATAGTGCAGACATTCTGTAGTGCTACGACACTACGAAATAGTCTATTTTTTGATGTTCCACCAGTTTTATACCTACAATGTTGTTGATACGCCTAAGACTAATATCGCTTCCAATACCTGAGATTGCTACGCATTCTGCACATGGTCAAGTAAAGGTGTTGCGAATTATGATCGTGCTACCTAAAGTTTGACAGGACACACAGGCAGGTGCTACCTAATTTCTAGCAGAGACAGAATCCTACACAGAGACACAACAGGATGGCTCTACCAAAATTTGCTACCTAAATTTTGGCAAATATGGAATCCTACACAGAGACATACCAGAATGGCGCTACCAAAATTCACTACCAAAATTTTAGCAGAAACTAAATTTTGCACAGAAGATATGAAGGCTTGGCGCTACCTTTTTTACTTGTCTAGTTTTGAGGTTGTGCTACAGAATCTCAGAAAATTTTGTGAAGGTGCTACAAAGTGCACTACTTAGAGTGCCACCAAAATATTCTACCAACAGATACCAGGAATCAAGGAGGGTCGAGCTAACATCTTTATTGATAGCTGATGATGGAGAGAATTGCAAAGACAACAGCTGGCAGCATGATGATATCCACATGTCCCTGAAAGACACATGGAAAACAAGGAGTTTCACACCAAAGGGAGATCAAGTTAGTTCAAAGATTGGTTGGATCAGTCACCAACACTTTACAATTTTATAGCATAGGTTGTTAGTCAATTTGTTAGATGGACTAACTTCTTAGAGATTTTCATGGGAAGGAGGCCAGCTCGCACCTCCAGTTGTTGCCTCCCTTTTTGTTATAAATATATAGATGAAATTCTTCAGTAGGTTGGAATGGTTGAGAAAGGCTTCCTTATACTATAATATTTTGATGAAGTTACTGTGAACTAGTTATGTACTTGATTTGAGACATCTTGGTTAATAGAAATCAGCTTCTCTTTCCAACTTATTTGCTTCTGATGTTAAAGTGTTCATGCTTTGAATGATTCACATGAATTGTTGTGGTGATATTATGATGTATGTTTGATTATTATACTATCATGATGTTTCTTTAGTGCCCTTAAACTTTGAACTCAATAAGATCTTGTGTTAAGAGTCTTTCTTCCTTAGGTTTTCTACAGACCTGATGTTTACAACAACCTCTACATTCCTCTCACTGAAGTATTCCCTCTGTTCATATTTACTCCCACTTATTGATTGAATTTATCCAAGACCTTTATTACTCGTGCATGCTAGCCCTTATTTCTGAGTTGGAACATTATCATCTTGAGTCTTATCCATTTGACCCCTCAAAACTCTTTTACATTCACATATAACATGATTGGTATTGGGCTTGCCTTCCATGCAATTTGAAGGTGATTCCTAGTGCTAATAGAGGGAAACCCACTTTTCTCCTTGCAATTTACTAAGAGCCTCCATGCACCCTTTCTCCAAATCCATGGTTTCGATTGCAGCCCGCTCAAGAAAAATTAAGACTCGAGCATTTTATGGCCCCGCAATGCGATGGGACTGTCGATCTCATGATCTTGACGATGATCCTCGATCAACAGCTCTGATATATTGTCTTTACCTACCTTCTTTCCTCCGTCCATGTGCGATCCTTAGTCTCAACGACCAAGTGACATGTGGCCCTCCAGACCAACGGACGAGATCGATTTCTCCTTTCAGGCTTCGGGAGTCTCGATTCTCCAACTCTGCTTACTCCCAGATAACTTCACCCAGAGTCCATGATCTAACGACACATGGTATTCTCGAATCAACACTTACAATCCCTTCGGGTATTCAAGGTTCGAAAATCTCAACTTTCCAACATTTCAACCATCCTTTTTTTTTTCCCGGAGCTGACAATCCATTGACGTGTGTCCCTTTTGGATCAATGGTCACGATCCTTTCGCGTCTTCGGAATTTGGAATTCTCAAATCTCAATTGGAAATCCTTGAATTGATATTTATCCAAAATCTCAGATCAGTGGACATGCACTCCCCTTGATGATCAACGGTCAAGATTTGTCTTCTGCAATTTTGATGTCCTCACCATCCACAAACTTCTGAAGTTGTGGATCTCGCACCACTTGTCCTCCTTGAAAATGGATAGCCCCAAACCACTTCGAGACTTTGGAACTTTGGGCAAGTGTTGGTGGTAAATCTCTCGAAGTAAAACTCCTGGAGTGATGTCACTTAATTAAGTCACTTGATGATGTGTCATGATCCTAGTAGCTGCCATGTGTCACTTGGATTTGTGATTTGCACGTACTTGAAATGCCGAATCAACTTGACACTTGTCATTCTCTGATTGTGCCACATGTCCTTGCTGACATAGTCTTGCTGACATGGATCCTCATTCACTTCAGGACTTTGGCCTTCCGAACTTCGGGTATTTTGACTTTTCAAGTCGCCAATTCTTTCGAAGTGTGAATCCCTGAACAGTAACCTTCTTGCAACTTTTAGACTCGAACTAAATGTTGTTCGTCAATCATGTTCTTATATTGATGGCTCAATCTTTCTGCGATGCTGATTTTCTATCTTATCCTGTCCTTCCACTTTAAAATGATCTGATGGCTGACATTTACTCTAGCTCTCTGGCTCTCCGAACTTCGAGGATTTGAGATCTCAAAATGAAACTCTCGAAGTGATTTCTCTGGAGCGTAACCTCCTCACATCTTTATACTCGAACTAAATGTTGTTCATCGATCATGATCCTTCATCGATGGCTCGATCTATCTATGATGAAACTCTTCTAGCTTATCCTGTCCTTGTACTTAGAATGATCTAATGACTGACGGAAATTCGCGTAAATGAGATCTCAAATATTTTACCTCGCTTATACTATCCTTCCATTAATTCAATACAATGGTTGTTGGTCCTCTGGATCAATGATCCAACGACCACTGTCTCTCTTCCTCCTGAGCTTCTGATCTCTCTGACTTAGAATATTTTCTAAGTGTTCACGGGTCTCGAACTTTGCTCCTCCTGCAAGTCCGTCTCTTGGACTTCGTCTGGAATTCTAGAAACCACTATCTCTTCTGATCTTTCTTGTCTTCTACTCTCTCAAGTTTTTGTTCGTTGTTGTTCTTTCCATCAATGACAATCACACTCTTCTTGTAAACATGCCAACACATTCTTGGGCATTCAATCACCATATGACTTTTGGTATAATATCTAGTACACCATACTTTCAATTGACCTACCTTAGGAAGGTCAACTCTTGTATATTTTCAGTTAATGCAGAGATCTAACCCTCCAATTGTGTAATATTGGTATCTTCGGGCAGTATCATAATTCTCAAGCTCCATGGATAGCCTAACATGGATTCAATATTCATGGCTTTCTCCAATGTTTCTCCTAGAGAATTTATTATTTGTTGTGTCAAAGGGATGCAGTTCAAAGGTAACATCCCCTGAATAAAAAACTCCCTTTGATGATCTTCATGAATAGGGTTCGCCAACATCCCCAGTGCATGTTTAAATCTCTAACCATATTCACATGTAGAATCCATGTCTCTTTGCTTTTTCTCTCACAACTCAAAAAGGGCTTGTTTCTCTGACTATAGCAACCAAAATTTGGCAATAAACCTCTACCTCACTTGAACCAGAGTAAAGGACTGACCTTGAATCCATGGCTGAATAGTCTTCATGTACCATTTGAGAGATCGGACCCTCAAAATTATAACACCTCGGTTTTAATCCCTATGAACTATAATGTATTATGTAAATGCGACATTAGGATGGTGAGCCAATAAAGTTGAAAAGGGGTTGGAGTGCCTAGGAAATGTAATACTTCTATATACATTAATACAAATACACTATTGGATACAAGATAGACAAGGATAAAATATAGGGGGATATGATTCCACGAGAGAGGGGGATTAAGGGGCTAAGTCTTTTTATTATATTTTATTTACCCATATCAGTTTTAATTGAGAAAAGTTGTTACATGCGATTCTTGGAAGAAAATCCATGTGGTTCTTGATTTCATGTAATTATATAAGCATCCCATGTGGGTTATTTTGGGGGGTTCTTCTCCATTTACTCTTACACTCTTTCCTTAGGATTGTTCCCCATTCACTATTGCTAATTCATGTGTTCTTGGTCTAAACATGGAAATGAATGCATGGAAGAGGAGAGTCATTGCTAGATGGTTGTAATAAATTATGGAATCATTTCAGGTGGGATTGGATTCCTATGGGCATGAGTTTGATGGTAGTTCTCAAAGAAGTGTCACAACTGAGAATCCTTGGATTTTTCAGCATGGATATTTCCTAACCTGTAGCATTGGAACTTTGGAGGGAAATGGAATAGGCTAAGGAACTACATGGTAGAGAAAGGGGTTCATTTCTTTGGGTTGTGCAAGATAAAGGGGAAAGAGAGATGGAAATTAGGTTTGTTGTATAGTTGGGAAAACCTAAGAGCTAGTAGCCAATTGTTGTGTGTTTTAGATTTTGCCTATGACCCATCGTTGTGGATTCATAGCCCTAGCTTGAGGGTGATCTGTTGTTGAGAGTAAATGAACAAAAAGTTTTTATGGTTGGGAGGAACATCCTTGGTTTGTAGCTAGTTGGTGAATGTTTACTTGAAAAGAAAAGTTCTCTCTCGTTTTTATGTATAATGTATATTCCATTATGTATTTAATTATATCTTAGATGTATTTATGTGTGCATATTTGTTGGTTATTTGAGGTGCATGGCATGTTGTTCACTTATTTTATGTTGTAGCATGGATATTGATTAATGAATGTGAGTCTTTCATTCTTATTTTCAAATTAGTTATTATCATAATTTGAAATCAGTTTCGAAGTGTGTTTTAAAGTAGCGTGGCCAACCTGTGGGTGGTTGGGTACATTACATCTTGGTATCTGAGCTTTTGGTTCTACACTGGACTGGTATGGGAGACAACTAGAGTGAATTTGACAAATTCACTATTGCAGATTTATCTGCAATGAATTTGGGGGAAAAGAAAAGAAGTGAAAATCCCAAATTACGAGCATATTTCAAATTTCAGTGCTTCAGAGTAGTCAAAGAAGTGATTTATGGCATCGATTTGTAGTTGTAGAGTTTAATTTGGCCTTAGAAATAGAATTCCTATGAGTTTCATGGTGATTGTGTAGTTTTGTGGATGGATGACCTATATTAATTTGACTTAGAGGATAAACGGTCAAGATTCAGTTGTAGAGGATCAGGGTAAGGCATTCCCAAAGGGCCTTCGGGAAGGATGTGTTGGAAATACTTTGGAGTCATGTGTGAGGTTGAGTCTGAAGGGGGGATTCTGATGACATGATCTCGAAAGAATGAGATCCATTGGATCAATTGGGATCATTCTCAACCATAGAATTCTTTGAAGGATGGTTTTTGAAGGTCTGAATTTGGACATAAGTTTGAAGTCCGAAGAAGATAAGCTCGATGGTAGAAACCTGAAAGAATGAGATCCCTCAAATTAGTTGAGATAATTCTTGACCATCAGATATTGCAAAGATGTTCTTTTGAAAAATTGTTTTCGGAATATCTCATTCAGAAGATTTTATATGAACTCAGTTTGACCAAGGTAACTAGTGCGCAATTTTGGATTATGAGATGATCATGACCGTTGATCGGAACAATTATTGACCATCTGATCTATAGGATGAGCATGTTTCCTTGGGAGAGTCGAGGGCATAGGAGGATGCCATTTAATTTTCCATGTCAATATGCCATGTCATAGGACATGTCAGCAAGGGTGATGAATCAACCAGTGCCATGTAACAGTTGAATGCAAGTCATCAGAAGGATATTCTCAGGGGGTTTGTTCAAGAGTGTTTCTGATGGGAAAGTTTGATTGAGTGAGCTCGATAAGATATCAGAGCTCAGAGTTAGAAGGTTTAGGGAGAATGGAAAGTTGTGTCCTCCAATGGAGGTATTCCTATGAGATGAGTCTGATATTGTTTCAGACTGTAGATTTTGGAGGGACTTGCGTACCCCACCAATTGAAGTTTCTGATGGATGAAGTCCAACAGAGCCAGTCCGATAGAGTTTCAGATGGTGATTTTTGGGAGTTCGCGTAACCAAAAATTTAAGGTTTTATGATGGGCATAGGTTCTTAATAAGATCAATGGTCCATATCATTTATGATTTGAGATCTGCGGTGCAGATTGCCACATAGGAAAAACAATATATCAGTGTCAAAAAAAAAATTAAGTTTGGAGCCATTTTCATATTTTGGTCATAACTAGAGAAAATTACATTAAATTGGGATGAAACTTATGGGTTTTGTATGCAGAGAATATTTCTACAAAAGTGACAAAGAGGGCCCTTGTCCAATTTTGGTTGGATTTTTCATAAATTGTGAAATAGTGGTTTTTAAAGATCTGGGTTTGTATCATTGGTAGAGGTCCAAATTAAGTTAAAATTCATGGAAAGATTCCAAAAACAAGACATGGAAATAACCCAAAAATCAACTGAATAAATCCTAAGGGAATCGGAATGGGGATGCTAAAATAGGCCAAAATCCATTATCCTGGGCCACTTTTCAAGATTTTTGATATTTTCAGAAGAGGAAAAGTGACCCTAGACCGCAAAACTGAAAAAAAAAAAACATTTAATCGATATTTAATATAATAATCAATAAGAACAACTTTGGTTTAGTGAAAATATTTCATAAGTCTATAAAAAGGGGTGAAAAGGGACAAAGTTGTCATTTCCATGTTTCTGCAGGTTTTTACTCGAGCATCAGATTGCAAATGTGAGAGTTGTTATGAAATCCTTTTGATTATTATTATATGTGCCTCATATAAAGTTTCTATAGTTCCTAACATATTTTATTTTGCAGTTGACTGAAGTTGTCATTTCAATAAAATTACACGAGTGGATAAAATACAAAAAAATGGTGAAAATGACTTTTTCAAGAAGCCATAACTTTCAGCTCGGAGATCAGATTGGGGCATGAGTACAATCATTGGAAATTTGATTAAGAGGAGGATAATTTGTAATTATTATAATATGGATAATTATGATATAATTCTTCACTATTTGAGAATAAAAAGGACATGTATCATTAATTGAAAATTTTCTATAATATGCATAATTCTAACAAAATGGTTGCTAGCATATTTTGTAGAATTAGAAGTATAATCAGATCAATTCAATAATAGGATTAGATACTAGAGTCATGGAAGCATGACAGAGATTATAGAATTTGGGTGAGGCAATAAATATATACAATGTGAGTAATGAAAAGTGGATAAAGAACTCAAGAAGAGTGGAACGAAAGTATTAGTCAACAACTACAGAATCTGAATGAATTGCAAGTACAAAAGAAAGAATCCTCACATAAGACATGAATATAGAAGGTAAATAATGTCATTAATGGGCATAGAAAAGAAAAGTATGACTTGATAACATTGAAGGTAGAGATGTGTAGATAGTTGCAAAGCTTAATGTGAAAGAAAACAAGGAGCTTAAGAGGTGGTGTGTGAATCATCTCTATGTGTCAAGAACAGGAGTTCCTGAGAAGGATTTGCTAGATATGATTTCACCACCTTGTATAAAAGTACTCAGAGCATTAAAGCCACTCTTGATATCATATTTCACAGTCGAAGAAGGATACCAATGCATAAAAATTGGAGATAGAATAATGAATTCTCTTTCACTTGAAAAGTGCCACTGAATGAAAATAGACTTCCATTGGGAATGGCTTGAGTGGGAAAAGTATGGATTCATGAAAAATCGTTAAATGAAGTAAAGAGAACTATTTCGACAAAATTGAAAATACAATGGACAACTAGAAGTAATAGTAGGGATGTGGAATGAGTATGGGTAAGTTGATTCAAGGATGTTGTGGTAGTAGAGTAATGGAATGTTGTGAGCTACCTCATTCCAAGGTGTTGGAATGTTTCATAAAGGTAAAGTTTGGATATGACTACCTAAGAGAGGTTTTTGTAAATAGAACACATTGGTTGGATTGAATAATGGCCAAGTGGAACTTTGTTGGAAAGTGTTCATCCCAAGAAACCATAGTGTAGATGAGGAATGGGAGCACACAAGGAAACAAGGATATGTTGAAATTCAAGGAAAACCAACTACAAAATAAATAAATTAATTAATTAATTAAACATAAATGCATTAAAGTGCATGATGCATAAAATGA
The DNA here is from genome assembly GCA_009831015.1 of Picea engelmannii. Taxonomy (NCBI): domain Eukaryota; kingdom Viridiplantae; phylum Streptophyta; class Pinopsida; order Pinales; family Pinaceae; genus Picea; species Picea engelmannii. Next base: position 326,211 of record ML797073.1, read on the forward strand.
AGTTAGATTCATTAGTAGGCATGCTAACAATGAATGCTTGGTGCATGTGGATGTGCATTTTTGCATATGTACATTCTTGGATATGCATATGGCATGCTTATGGACTTAGAATAGTATGTTATTATGCAATCATGATGTTATGGAAATTGAGTATGACTAATGAAAGATTATGAATTCAGGAAAAGTGATATAGCATGGTTAAAGAGGTGGATGTTTTTGCTACATATGGATGTTTCTGCTACATATGAGGGTGGTAGGAATGGTAATCGAAAGGATGGAAGAGGAATCCTATGAGATTCTAAAAATGCCAACTAATCAGATAACATAAAGTGAGTTGATAAAAACCATGCAAGTATGCATTTAGTTTCTTTTGATGCATAAATGTTGAAGGGAATTGAGGTAAGAATTCAATCAGTTAAATTTCCAAGATTTAAATTGATATGTAATGGCTGAAGGATTAGAGCATGTAAATGTTGTTGATGCTAGAATGCATTTAGATAAAATGTTAGTTTCATATTGTGTTAGGATCATAACCAGGGCAAGTCAGGAGACATACTCTTTCTACAACAATGAATACCCATAGGAATATTCATGTGTTAGACCATGTTATGGTTGGATATGGAAAGGCTATAACACTATGTGAGTTATCAATGGATTCCCCTATATAGATGATGTTTGGAATGCAACCTCTTTGACGGCATGGAAGAGCACTTAAGAATTATGTTTCCTTTTGTTGTGTATGGGTTGAATATGAGGGTATCCAAATATTTGGGCAGTATTGGGAAGAGTTCAGATGATGTATTGAGGTATTGGCCAGACCTTCCAACTTACCATGGTGGAGTGTATGAAACAGTTATGTGGTATTATGTAGTCAATGTAGGGATACATTGTGTAGATGTGTCCATGGGTATTGGCACCTTGATTTTTGTTATTTTATTGGTAATTATTTGTTACATTATGAAAATCATGTGGTGATGAAAACACATAATGATGGATAGATGCATTATATTTAATATGAATACTAGTTGAAGGTGATTGAATTGTTGTTGTTGCAGTTCTAAGACCACTTTTTGGAGCTGTTAAAAATGTTAAAAGTGGTATTAAAGGAATTATTGGATGAATTTTGGTGAATGCATATATATATATGACATAGAAATGATTATGCTAACAGCTAAAATGATGTGAGTATGGCTAACTCATGAAATTGAAAATACTTCTAGACTTGTTATAAATTGCAACAAGAAAGTTGCACCTTAAAGTAGTTACATAATGATGAATTACAAAAAATCTTTGTTGATGGAACATAGTAATAAAAATATTGATGGCTAGAAGAAAGAAAAGATTGGTTGATAACACATGTGTAGAGGATGATGGGTTCATTCCAGATTAATAGTTGGATTAATGGAAGTGATTGAATTGTTGTTGTAATATATTTTGAGATCACTTTGTGAAACTTTGTTATTTCTTCCATGAAAATGTATACTTGTCATGATATGCTAACAATTTGTTTGGTTGAGTGTAAATTGAGGAAATTGCAGGTAGAATGGTCTTGGATATGGAAGGGATGTAAGCCCTATGGAAGACTGATATCTACAACTATAGAGCCAAGAATTATGAGCAAAATCCTCATGCTTGGGGAATTTCATTTCCTGTATATAAATAGATTTGAGAAATTAAAATTGTTATGATATGATAACAATTGGGTTGGCTAATTGAAGGTTGAAGAAAATGCAAGCATAGTGGCCTCATGTATGGCATAATTGTAAGCCATAATAAAGACTGTTGTATGTTACTACAAGAGTGTTGACCAAAATTTGGTCAACTATATTTTCCCTCCCTTGGATTAATAAAAAAAAATGATATCGGAAGATGAAAAATTTTGAACTATTGTAAGTTCTTTATGTATCCCTCATTCTCGGCTTCTCCACACATTTTTTGGATCGGTGATCTGAATTTTTATGCTCAATATATCTAGGTTTAAAGTTTAATCAAAAAATGGCGCCTCTTCCATGTGGAATAAAGCTAATTTCTTGGAAATGTATCCAAATTTTCAGGTCCAAGACACTGGTTTTCTTCAATTTCTGAGCCCAAGACCCTTAAAAATATTCTTATGTTGGGTTCAACACCTTTAAAAGTATTATATTTTATCAACTTTCTAGTATCCGAAATACTCATCCCACACTTAGAATTTTTCTCCTCTCATAATCCACCTCCCATACTCCATTGGTTTCATACTTGTTTTATTTTGGATTTTTTTTCTACTTAAGTTCATGGGGGCAGACTCACCTCACCCTCTTCTATTCCTTTCTTTATTCACCCCCGACTCTGCTTCCACCCATATCCTTATCTCTCTACCCTATCCAATCCCTTATCCCTTACTTTCCCCACTCCATACTTAGTTTTATTTTAAATTATGGTGGAGGAGGATTCACTCACCATATCCCCTTACATCTCACATTCCCCACCCCTTCACCGCTCCCCACATTTCTCACCCCCTCACTTCCTCTCCCCTCAAAATACCCCCCCTCACTCCATTTCCTCACCCCTCATCCCTCGCCCATTCCATACTTATTCCATGTGTCAAACTTTCCTTGGGTCACATGGAGACATGTTTAAACTAATAAATGGAGACATGTGGCAGCGTGAGATTAAGACACATGGAAACTAATAAATGGAGATACTTGGCAGCATGGAATGGTGCCACATGGTAGCCAAGTAATGGAATACATGTGGCATATAATAATTGGAGACACATGGAAGTATACCTGGCACGAGTCTAATTTCCTAAAGGAAGGACGAAATTTAATCCAAGGGCCAAAATTTTCCCATGAATTTTGATCGACAATGGTTGAGTGTTAATCTTATGAAGGCCATAACTTGAGCTTCGGGTGTCGGAATCGCGCAAAATTTATATTGTTGGAAAGGTATTTAAACGTATAAGATGATGGTATGGGTTTAAAGTCTTGAATATTGCTACATTTTCACCATAATTTAAAATATCATTCAGCTTCAGTTTTAATGGGCCTCTATGACAACTCAACTTCATGAGATCATATCTTGAGATCGAGGTGACATATTTGGGAAAAAGTTATATTGTTGGAAATATAATATGATAAAGATGATATAAGAAGTGATTTACGTGGATAAAAAATTGATTTTAACTTACATAAAATTAAAAAACAATCCCCCTCTTTTAAAGGGAAATTATGAAAATTATGAAAATAAAAGTTTATTTAAAAACGTTTATTAAAAAGGGAAAGGGACCCATTTTAAAGATGTATACATTAATGATATAATTTCATTAATGATAAATTAATGAGGTTGTTGGTGCACGCCAATTTTGGAAGAAAATCAAGGAATTTTGAAGAAATCAAGGTAGCATCGGAAAAATGGGGAGTGCATCGAAAATAGAGGAAAACCAGCGCTGAAAATAGAGGAAAACCAATGCCGGGGAAAAATAGTTACAAAGTGGACAAACTATTGTGGAGTAGTTGGAAAGTGGAAAAGCGTTGAATTGGAGAATGGCTAGATCAAGGACCAGCCGATATTGAGCAGTTGGAAAGTGGACAAACCTAAACCGCTTAGAATTAGGGTTTTTGTAAGGGCTTTGTCCCATTTTGTTGTATAAGTAGAATGTATTAGGACTATGAAAAGGTGGTCCTTTAGTTGGTTAGGAGGTTTTTGTTGAGATATTAGTTATATTCTCTTAATTTTGTGAAGACTATTGTGATTTGTGGATTTCGATTGTAATGGAGGAAGAATTGTACAGAGCACAACACTAGATTTTGCATGAATATGAATAAAGAGCCAAAGAAACAAATATTTGTGGACATATCCCAGGAGGAGGTGAACCACGGTATATTTTTTTCATGTGTATGAATGGTTTCATTGCTTACATTTTTATTTGAGTTAATGAGCTATATGATAAATATGATAAAATAATAGATGGAATAATACTGCGCAACACTGAATGAATCTATGTCATTTCTTATATGTTGTGTCACTGGTAAAGTTAGGATCAGTATAATAAATGGAATTTGAGGGATAGGAGTTGAGTAGATATAATGCCTCTGAGAGAGATACACATCCCATCCCATGGTTGTTGACACCTAATTCTTGCGGCGACCCATTAAAACCATCTAGGGTGAGACTACGTAGTGCACTTTGTGCGTTGTGGTTCCTTCTGGTATCCAGAAGGGAATGGTCGAAGGGTTGTTTGTAATCCTATAGTTATAACCTGAATCATGCCATAAGTAGTCAACAATGGTTTTTTTTATGATTGGAACTCAGAATATTATATTGGGAGGGATGTATCACGCAGTATAGCACGAGGGTTTAAGAAAGGGAATGTTTGTAGGTTGGAATCCCATGAAAGTGGATATTGAAAGATGGTTGATAGTTCAGGAACTAGAGTTTCCCCACAAAGATAATAGAAGCCCTAGGTTTAAGCCAAGACATTACTTGGAAATATATGTATTCATCGAAATACATGAAATTTTCTTTAGTGAGCTTCCCACGTTATTGCAAAAGTGGATAACATGGTTGAAATATTCCCATCTGACAAATAGAATTAGATCAGTGGAGTGGAAAGAAGAAAATATCACATGGTTGAAAAGGGTGAATAACAAATTCACGCATGCAGTATATTTATGGCTAGACAACATTGTAGTGTGGTATATCATTGAGTTTGTAGTAGATACATCAAATTATTACAATGTATCAGAATGGGAGTTTCTTAAAGGCCCAAGGGGAAGGTACATCAGGTCATTGTACACTTCAAGCAAGTGATTATTTCATGATAAAAGGGTATAAACTATGGAATCAGACAACTAAACTACCCTTCGTGCATGGGGTAGTTAGGGGAAACATTGAGGAAGGTATGATATGGAGGGGAAAATAGATAGAGGAGAGTGCAGTAAAGATAAAGATCCCATTATGATGGATCAAGAGGAGATCCCAGAAATTTTGCAGAAGGCAAGAACGACGTGCAGTGGTAGAGCCTACCAGTATAATCTCAATAGGAAGAAAAGATCAATAGCTGAGAGGGAAGGCTTGGAGATTGATGAGGAAGAGGTATAGTATCTCTATGTTGTGGAGCACATCGAAGAAATATTGCATGCCACATATGAAAGAAAGACTAAAGGAGCGGGATCTAATGAGGAAGCAAGTACCCCTGTCCAGATATGAATCAATGTAGAACCTACAACCCCATGTACGATTAGCACATCAACAAAGAAATAGTTGTTTAGAGAACCAAGCACTGACAGTCATAGGAATCTAGGAGATCAGAATAGAAGTGATGGTACTAGTGGAAGTACCAGCATTAGTACAAGTGGAAAGTATCAGTAGAAACACCAATTGGAGTTCAAGTCTGAACAAAAGTACACAGATAGTAGTACTGTGTGGACCAGGTACATCACATTCGACAATGGAAGGAGTAGATCCAAAGCTAATATTACAATAGTTTCATGGGGATGGATGAGAATACCCAGAGAAGCACCTATTCGTGTGTGAGAGAATATGGGAAGAGAAATGATTCACTTATGAGGTAGAAAAAATAGCATAGCTAGAAATAACATTCAAAAACCATGTGTTGTATTGGTATATGAATCTAGCATTAAATAATCCATAGGGTGCACCGAGAACAGTAGAAGATATCAAGCAGGCATTGATCATTGAGTTTCAAAGGCCGAAATGGGAGGATCAATTTATGAAGGAGATTATTGAGGTTAGACATAAACCAGGAGAGTCTGTATGGGGAAATTCAAGAAATTGAAAGGTAAACTAAAGTATCCCATTTCTGACATGCAGCACAGATTTTTTTTTATAAATTCTATGTTACCACATTTCAAATATCCATTGAGACAGTAGAAATTTCAAACCCAGTGATCTAAAAATGAAGAAGACTTGTATTCTTGAAATTATTTGCAAGATTTCAATTCATGTGTTAAAATGCAAATGGATCAACTTTTCAACACAACTTTTATATAAATTACTCATTCAAGATGCATATAAACAGCAACAATAAACAGTGAACAGAAAACACATAACACAGCAAATGATAAAGGAGTTCACCCCTCTCTTGGGCTACATCTCCTGGTCCAACTTCCAATGGATCTCTTGTATTATTTTCTCAAAGTGCTCAAAAATGTGCTTTACAATGCTCAAAATTCCAAATAGATGACTCCAATGGCTCCAGAACGTCCAAAAACCCCTAGTTGGGCTTTTTCGGCACCTCGTTTGGCCAAAAATTGAAGAAGATAGGCTTCCTGGAAGTCCCCCTTCAAACTTGTTGTCTCTGGATCACCAAAATGCACCCTTGTTGGCTCAACCTAGCCCACACACGCTTTTATGTGGAAAAACTCAGCACTGGGCGCAACCGCAAAATCGGTACAAACTGTCGAACGATTACGCGCTGGCCCTTAACCACCAAGGCCCATGGGAACATGGCCACCACATGACCGCGTGCAATACAAACAGGGTTAAGCTTTAAACCATATGTATAACCATGGGGGTTAAAATGCGCACACCCACAATGGTCACATGTCAAACATATAACCGCACGTATACCACAACGGTCACATATATATATAACCGCACACATTACAATTGTCATATGCAATACATATATAACCGTGGGTCGGGGCTTAGCCTCGGCCCGGTTCGCGTCCCAATTCACATGTTTTCAAACTCAAATACAATCAAACACATACATATGTTAAGTAACACATGTGGGCACACCGGTTGGGTGACCCTTCCCAAGGATTTACCCTACCCGAAGGTCACGGGGTCGACTCCGGCCAACAACATAACTTTTAAACCAATATATAGGTGACACGTGGAATCCATTGATTGGGGCACGTGTCGCTATCCCATTCGCTGAAAACAAGCCACATCACATGCCAACTGTCCACACAACTACCT
>ML797073.1:379793-438787 GCA_009831015.1 Picea engelmannii
AGCGTCAGGTTCAAGCGGTGGATAGCATCAAGCGGTGGATAGCATCAGAGTGAGGTATGTAAATTGTTAGTGAATTTTATTTATGGAAATATTGGACTGAATGTGCTAGATTAAGTGAATTTTGAGTAAATTTTTAATTTACTATTATGTTCTAAATTAATGGTTGTTATAATTAAATTAGAGCACTAAGGAGAGGAGCCAAAGAACTTGTAGGAGAATTTTCCTGATGCTAACTTATTTTCTATTTAGATTGTTGATGATTATTTTGTTGACATTATTGGATTTTTTAGCATAGGAATGGCTCCCAAGGAATTTACTGTCGCATGGAAAAAATAGTTGGTAGTGCGCACTGCATACTATCAGCTGATTGTAGGTCATTTATAAAATTTAGATGCAAATGGAATTCTGAGAAGATGTGTGATGGAGCATGAACACTCCATGGTGCTAGCAAAATCACACAAAGGGATAGCTGGAGGGAACTATGCAGGAAATCCTACAGCATAAAATATGTTTTGTGCAGTATTATGGTGGCATACAGTACATATGGATGCAAAGGAATACTTTCAGACCTATGATGTATGTCAAAGGGTGGGAAAACCATCTAGAAGGGATGAAATGCCACTTATGCCCCAAGTAACTTTACATGTATTTGATAAATGGGTTGTGGATTTCATTGGAACCATTAACCCACCAGCAAGGAGATCAGGAGCCAGATACATCATCACTGCAAAAAGATACTTAAGCAGATGGGAAGAAGAAGCCCCAATGAAGGATTGCAGCACAGTTTCTCTTTGAGAACTTCGTAACTAGATTTGGATGTCCCAGAATTTTTTTAAGTGATCAAGGGACTCATTTTATTAACAATACAATCAAAGCTATGATAGAATAATTTGAGATACATCATCAGAAGAGAACACCTTACCATCCCCAGGAAAATGTGTTATGGGCTTACAAGACAACATGCAAGAAGCTTACAGGACAGACACCATTCAGAACGGTGTATGGACAGGAAGTAGTGGTTCCATTAGATTTTTTAGTACCTATTTTGCGCATTGCAGTAATCACCAACATGACAGAAGAAGGTGTTGCACATGAAAGATTGGATCAACTAATGGAACTGGAAGAAGACATAACTTTAGCAGGATTTCACCAGGAAGTGTAGAAAGTGAAGGACAAATCTTGGCATGATAGGCACATAAAGAAGAAAATATTTAAGGAAGGAGATCTAGTTCTCCTTTATGACAGCAGGTATTTACAACACCCTAGGAATTTCAAGATGCACTGGTTAGGGCCTTATCAGGTAGAGGCCATCACAAATGGAGGTGATGTGCAACTGAAAGATCTTGCAGGGAATAATTTCAGAGGACTGGTGAATGGAATTTGATTGAAGATATATCAAGACAGTCCACCTAAAAACCTAAGCTAAAAACTAAAAGAGGAGGTATGATTGTACATATTGTATATAGTAGATGTTAGAAGAAAAAGACAAAAATCCATAAAAAGAAGAAATATAACAAAAAGACAAAAAGATAGAAGAATGTCAGAGGGTTTTTTATGTAATATATTTGTTATCATTAAGAGTGCACTGCAGAAAAACCTATGTTGAAGACACTGCGCATTGGAAAATAGTAAACATGTTCAAAATGTGTAGAGTGCAGGAAAAAGTGAAAAAGTGACAACTATCAGTATGCCATCTCGCTATAAAGTTGGAAAAAGTGGGAAATGTAGTCATTTGTGTTTGTTTCAAACGATAATAAATCTAGTTCACCAGTCTGAATTTTAGTAGGATGTCGCCACCGAGAGTTGGAGCGTCGAGTAGGGTAGGAAAAAACACAAGAACTAGTGCTCAAGTGATGCAAATAGGGATAGAGGAAATACCGAAAATAATGGATTTTGATGAAATTCATATGCCAAACTATGAGCCTACTACCATGCAAGTGGAGGAGGAACAAAACCTAGCACAGGAGGTCGGGCAGCGAGAGGAAGACGCACAAAGAATAGAGTCTGACGCATCAAGAAGAAAAGGACCACAAACCGAAGAACATGCCATGGGTCTAGAGCAACAGAGATGAGAATCAGAAGAGGAATATGAAATAGATTATGAGGGCGTACCATAGGTAGGGCTTCGTCCTCGTGGGGGAAGAAGAAAGTCCAGGTTGAAGGTAGTGTGCAAGGCGTACAACGTGCACAGGTGGAGTTGGTAACAGTAATGCCAAAAATCCCCAACTGAGTGAAATTAGATAATGAAATGATAGGAGGGGTAAATGGTATCAGGTTTTCTGACCATGACGTCCCAGATGCCAACAAATTCTCAGATTTGGCACAACAAAATTATATGGAGTGCAAAGGAGAGGGTCCATTAGGTGTGCCACTGTTGGAACCTGCACGGTGGATTTTGGGACTTTACAACACATGGATCATGAACCTCTTAGACATACCACATTTTGGGCATGGTAAAAACATCAATGGATGTGTGAAACAACTCCTAAAAAGGGTGAATGGAGGAGTTTTTTGGATGGATAGGCCAGCGCCTATCAATGTAGATTTGATAGCAGCATTTATTGGGCTACCCACGGATGGGGAGAAGCCAAAAAAATATTTTGAGGATAAGACAAAGGTAAAGGCCATCTCCAACGAGATTAAGGAGAAATATGGAAGGAACAGAGAAATAGGGGGATCAAAATCAGTGACATCAACGATCCCGCAATGATATTTTCCACAAGGCTGCTAGGGTGAAAACTAATGTGCAAGTGCAGGAAAGAATAATTGCCAGCAAGAGTGGTAGCAGCTGCAGCGTAATGCACGAAGGGGAGATCAATGAGTTGGGCCCCGTACATGCTCAATTCCTACCTAGAATATTCCAAAAACACACAGGACTGGGGGTCTGAGTTCCACTACTCGTGGTTACTCATCCTCATTACACTTATAGGGTGGAAAGAACTAGTGTACAACAAGTACATACAGATAGTAGGAAAGTCTGGTGTAGCCCGCTACACTTCTCTTAGGAGCACAACAGATCCAAGGAAGAAGAAGGAAAATAGTGATACCCTTGCATGGTACCTATCAAAGATATAGGAGCTAGTATTCAATAGTTGGAGTATTTCACCAGAGACTATCCAGGAGTTTAGACATATATAAAATTTTAGGCCATGCCCCACAGTATGTGGTTGCAAGAAAAAAGGGATCCAGAAAAGGAGTGGTTACGGATGAGTTACTATGTCATGACACAGGATATACAGATGTAGGTCTAGGAGTGGCCTGAGACATGGAAGGTTCCCATCAGTCTAGAGAAAGGGCCGACAATACAAAATTAGGCGCAGAATAGAATATCCCCTGCATAGGAGATAGGAAGGAATGGCACAAGTAAAAATAAGAAGTTGACATAGGGCCAGGTGGGGGGAAGAAACCCACCCAAAAAAAAGTGAAGGAAGAATAAGTAACCACAGGGTGGCTCCACGTAGGATATACCATGCACAGACTAGGAACCAAGAGACAAAACATAAGAGGTGTGCATAAAAGAAGTACAAACAGAGACACATGATATACCTGTGGAGGAAGAAATTGGGAAGGATACAGGAATGGATACACATATTCTAGAGACATGAACCATTAGATTCCAAAAGAAAGAGGACAAGGGAACAAGCAAGTGGCTCTAGGAAGAATGAAAAGGCCCATAAAACACCACCTCATACATCACTGACAACAGATGATGTTGAAATAGTAGCCACAACAGTTGAAGATCAACTATCAGAGGTGTGGGAGAATGTTGAGAATAAAAGGGCTTCGATTATGGAGCAAGAATAGGAAGTGAAAAATGCATTAGAGCAATTCGGGATCAGGGAAGAGCAGCCACAAAAAAATAAACTAGTGAAAACAAGGGAAGTAATTCCTGCTGGAGAAACAGTGCAAATCACAGTGCAGGGGAGCGCCAATTCTATCATAAAACCTGATATTTTTTTCAGCGATGAGGAGGCAACACAGAAGCCCCTGAAGAAAATTGAGATATTGGACTTTCCATTTCCCAAGATCCCGAAAAAGGAGTTATACAAATTATAGATTAGTTTCATGCAAGAAATTCAATCCAGGGAAAGGAATGATGCGATGAACTTACAGATAATGCAGGAAGAGAACATCACACTGAAGGAAGAAATCGTCCAAGAAGGGAAGGAAAAGAATATAGCACAACAAAAGGTATAGGAGATGGAGAAACACATAATTGAAGTATTCCAAACCATCCCAGACAATGTAGATTCAAAGCAAGTATCCTCTAAGAAGAAGATGAGGAAAATAGCACAGGCCTTGGAGCAGTACAAGAGCCAAATAAAGAAGCATCGAAAACAGAGGAAAACTAGCTCCGAGGAAAAGAAGTTACAAAGTGGACAAATTATTGCGAAGAAGTTGGAAAGTTGACAAGTGTCGACTTGGAGAATGGTTGGATCAAGGACCAGCCGATATTGAGTAGTTGAAAAGTGGACAAACCTAATCCGCTTAGGGTTAGGGTTTTTGTAAGGGATTTGACCCATTTTTTTGTATAAGTAGAATGTATTAGGACTATGAAAAGGTGGTCCTTTAGTTGGTTAGAAGGGTTTTGTTGAGATATTGGTTAGATGCTCTCAGTTTTTTGAAGACTATTGTGAACTGTGGAGATCAATTGTAATGGAGGAAGAATTGTTGTAATATTCCAGATATAAAATAGTATGTAGAACAAAAATAATTAGCTAGAAATGGCAGATGAACAACAATATAACCATAACAACACCACAATAATACCAAAATGATACCAGAATAACACCATAAAGAGAACTGTGATCACTGAGAGAAATGTTCACTTGTCTCTTCGAGGGGGAAATCTCTAGCAGAGCAGAGCTCTATTACAATAATATCCTAAACAAAACTTCTCATACCCTCGAATCTTATTTATACTAAATGTGTCTATCAAAAGAACAATCTCAAGGAAGATCCTTCTAGAAGCGAAAGATTCTATTAGATCTTCTTGCATTGGACTTATTATTCCTTATTGATAGGCCTTATTAATATTGACCTTTATTACATGGAAATATATTATTCTACCTACGTGAGGGGTGAGGTCCCTAACATGTCCTCCCCCTTAAAAACAACCTTGTCCTCAAGGCTTGATATGAGGAAATTGTTGCAGAATGCTAGTTGGTTCCCAAGTGGAATTTTTTGGAGTTGTATCTTTTCACTGGACTAACACTTCCTTGATGGTTTGTTGACATAGACGATTCTCATGTTAGTCCAAAACTTCATGTGGTTGTAGCCAAATGGAGCCTTCTTTGTCCAACTTGTGAATGTTGGTTTGAGTTTGGCACTTAGTTCCAATCACCTTGTTTAAGAAGGAAACATGAAAAATAGGATGGATCTTAGAATGAATGGGAAAAGATAACTGATAGGCCACGTATCCCACACACTTGAGGATAGTAAAGGACCATAAAATTTGGGCACTAGTTTTTGACAATGGTCAACCTTGAGGGAATTTTTCTTGTAAGGTTGCAGTCGAAGAAACACATGATCCCCTTTTGCAAATTGACATTCGGAGTGACCTTGATCTTCTTTTTGCTTCATTCGATTCTAGGCCATGACCAAATTCTCTTTGAGGGTACATAGAATAGCCTCTCAAACTGTAAGGGTTTGGTCAACCACCTGGACCTTCAAGACACCTGGAAAATATGAGAGAACTGAAGGTGGATTTTTTCCATATACCACTTCAAAATGAGTCATGTGGGTAGTTGTATGGTAAGAAGTGTTGTACCACCATTCAGCTAGTGGTAACCATTAAGCCCACTAATTTTTCCTTTCTGATGAAAAACACCTAAAATATGTTTCCAAACACTTGTTGAAAACTTTAGTTTGACCATCAGTCTGGGGATGATAAGCTATGTTGATATGCAATTGGGTGCCTTGGATATTGAACAGTTCTTGTCAAAAATTGCTAGTGAAAGTTGGGTCACGATTAGAAACAGTAGAATGCGGCATGCCATAAATCTTGAAGACCTGATCCATAAAAATTTGAGCCACAATGGATGTTGTAAATGGGTGTTGAAGAGAATAGAAATGAGAATACTTGGAAATATGATCAACTATCATCATGATGACTGATTTATTTCCCAATTTAGGTAAGCCTACAATAAAATCCATAGAGATATCCCACCAAATAACAGGTGGAATCAGAAGCGGTTGTAATGTGCCAGGAGATTTGACTTTTTCTCCCTTGTTTCATTGACACACATCACATTCAGCCAAAAAATTATGAATGTCTTGTTTCATACCATCCCAGAAAAAAATAACATTTGACCTATTCATATGTTTTGGCCCGGAGTGCCCAACGGTGGGTGTAGCAAGAAGCTCAGAAAGTACCGTGGATTTTAAGTTTTGACTATTTACTTAAATAGAAATGGCCTTTATATCGAAGCTCATCATTGAGCCAAGAGTACCCTGGGGATACTGGAGAATTGGACTGCAATTGTTGTATCATATGAGAACTTTTGGGATCATGTAGCCATTTCTGGCGAACATCTTCGAGCCAATCTAGTACAATGAAGGAGAGAGAAAAAGGGACCCTTCATCTTCATATTTTCTGTAAAGTGCATCAACAACCACAATGTCTTTTCCTTTATTGTAAATTATCTCATAATCATATCCAAAGGGCTTATTCACCCATTTTTGTTGCTCTAGGGAGGAAAGGTGTTGTTCCAGAAAATACTTGAGGCTTTGATGATCTGTCTTAATTTGGTAGCGTTTCCACAATAGATAAAGGTGTCAAATATCCATGGCATGAAAAATGGCCAACATTTCATTTTCATAGATTGATTTGCCCATTTTTTTCTCTCACAATTGTTTTCTAGTAAAGGCCAAACGTCGACCCTCTTGCATAAGGTTGGCACCAATTCCTTTCCCAGAAGCATCATATTCCAAGACAAAGGTATATGTGAAATAGGAAAGGGCCAAGACTGGAGTGGTGCACATGGCCATATTCAAGGTTTGAAAATCTTGATCAGTTGTCGGAGCCCAAGTGAAAGAATACTTCTTAAGGAGAGCAGTGAGAGGTGTTGCAATATTTCCATAATTATTAACAAACTTGCGATAATAACCTGTTAAACCCATAAATCCATGCAATATTTTGAGATTCTTTGGGTGGGGCCAATATTGCATAGCTTCAATATTTTTAGGATCCACCCTGACACCAACCTTTCCAACAAGATGACCCAAGTACTCGACTTCCAAGGTGCCAAAAGCACATTTAGATTGTTTGTGAAAAATTTGGTGCTGAGGGAGTAGATGGAGAACTCAATCCACATGAGAAAGATGGGTTGTCCAGGTTTTACTATAGATGAGGATATCATCAAATAAAACTAAGACAAAACGATGGAGAAAAGGACGGAAGACATGATTCATGAAGCTTTGGAAACTAGAGGGAGCATTACACAAGGCAAAGGGAATGACCAAAAACTCATAGTGGCCCTCATGATTTCTAAATGTAGTCTTAGGAATGTTTGTCTCTTTCATATGGATCTGGTGGTATCCAGAATGAAGATCAAGTTTAGTAAAGAACTGAGTGCCACTCAATTCATCCAAGAGGTCATGAATGATAGGAATGGGAAATTTGTCTTTAATGGTGAGTTTGTTGAGGGAGGGGAAGTCAGGACACATGCACCAAGAACCTTATTTATTAAGGAACATGACCATGGGAGAATATTAGGGCTCGTACTAGGGAGGATAACACCTGTGTTGAGCAGTTCTTGAAAACAATTATCAATTTTATTTTTTTCGGAAAAGGGGTGACGATAGGGATAGATATTGGGAGGAAGGCTTCTTGGGACAAGGGGAATGGAATGTTCATTAACACCATGGGAAGGAGGGAGTCCCTAGGGAGTGGAAAAAACCACTTGATGTTTAGAGAGGATGGATTGGAGGTCCTGTGGCATAGAGGGTGTCTCAGTTTCTTGTATGGCATGGAGTTGGGCAATAATGCTAGAATAATATTTTTTGAGAATATTTTCCATGTGATGGGAACTGATGATCTCCGGAGAACTGATGGTGATGCCTTGGAAATTATATTGTTGGACCTCCTGGTCGAATTGCATGGTTAATTCCTTAAAATCCATGAGAATGGGACCCAAATTCCTTAGCCATTATACACCCAACACAATGTCACAACCGCCCATGTCTATAGAAAACATATGATATTTCATGTGGTATTCACCAATTTGGAGACGCACATTTTCACAACGCCCTCCACATTTCATGGACTCGCCATTGGAAATCATGATTTGAAAATTATTGAAGGCACATATATAGAAATTAGTTTCTTGGGAAATGCTGTGATGAATACAATTAGGGGTGCTTCCACTATCAACAAGAATGATGACCTTCCTATGTTTAATGTAACCAATTAGCTTGAGGGTTTGGGGAGAAAAGAAGCTAGTGAGAGCATTTAGGGAAATGACCGGTTTTACTTTGGGAGGGTCTGAGGGAGGGGTCATGTCAGTGGGTTTAGGTGACATGGACACAAGGGGAGCCTCAACATCCTCTTCTGAAACATTCTCCGAGATGACCATAAAAATATTTTGTTCCTTACACTTGTGCCCAAGAAAAAAATTTCATCACAATTATAACAAAGGCCTTTGAGGTGGCGTTCAGCCATTTCGGCCTTGGTCAATTTCTGGATCTTTAGTGGAGTAGAAGGAGGAGTGGGAGTGACTGGTTTAGTGTGAGGAATAAAGAAGGGTTTTCGATTTTGAGAAGAGAAAACTGGTTTTGCTTCCTTAGCTCTTTTAGTAGCATCCACCCAACTATGAGGCCGAGACATGAGGACATGGGCACAAATCTCATCCTTGAGGCCACTAATAAAAAATTCTCAAAAAAAAGCATTAGACATGCCCTCTGTATGAAAATCCAGTCACTCAAAAGAAGCTATAAAGTCTTCCACTATGCCAAATTGTTTCAACGTTGTCAAATGACCTAAATGGTTGGTGTCAGTTTCAAAGCATTCATAAAGCTCTATCACAAAGTGTGTCCAAGCCACATACCCTTGGTGGGAATTTTTTCTCCATTTCCACCATTGCCAATGTTCTTAATCTAGATGGAGAACACCATACCGGAGTTTGGCCAACTCATCTATAATTCCATACAAAGAGAAATAATGTTCCATTTGAGTTACCCAACCAGTGGGATCCGAGCCATCAAATTTGGTCACATCCACATATGAAAGGCGTAGGTCAAATGAGAGGAATTTTCACCTTCGATATGAAAAGGTGGGTCAAATGAGGGAAGATATGTAGGGATATGAATCTTTTCACAAATCATCGTATTGACAGATTCAACATGGGTAGCAATGTCCTATTTGAGGTCTTGTTTGATTTCCTTGATTGTGGAAATGATGGAGCAATTCATGTTTTTACCGATGGTGGCAATATTGGCATTGAGTTGTCTCACTTCTTGTTGGGTTTCTATGAAATTAGAGCGTAAGGTATTGAATTGAGCTTCCAAGTCTTGGCTATGGGTATGGGCCATGATGAAGAGGGAACATGAAAAGGGGAGGGTGGGACCACACAGAAAATGGGTTATGGATGAAGTGTATCACAACGATCAGGGAGACGAGTTGAATCCAATGGGGTAAACCACAAATAAGGGCATTGGAAGGGGTTTGGGTCCATGAGAAAAACAAATGTTGAAAAATGATAGGTATGACTACGATAAGGGAGAAGAGATAAATGCAACAGAATACGTCTCAAATAATGGTGCCAACAGGATCCAGACTCAATATGAAGTATACTGCAATGATGAAATGCCCAAATTCTTAACAGGAAGAAATGTGTAGTAATTTTTCAACCCGAATGCAGGAGAAACAGTTGCACGAAATTAGATCTTGTCTATTCTATTTTTGTGTTCATCCCAAAGGTTAGGGTGTTCAAGGGTTATATAGACAAGGGTTTTCCCTGTGCTATAGCTCTCTGATATGCATGCATGGTCCAACAGTAGTACTCGGCCCAATATCTCGGGGCACCAACTAAGGAGGATATATGGTGCAAGAGCATTGCCTTCAAAGTCAAAACGCAAGCGTGGAGGCAAAGGAACGACATCTCAGCATGACAGAGTTTCAAATCAGAAATTAACTCGGAATTAAATCGAGTTGTTGAGATATTTTTGAAAGAAACATTTTTAAATATGTTGTGTTTGTAAAGTCGTATAGGATTGTAAGGGGTTGCAGATATAGAGTTTTGACTCTTATCTGGCAATGACTGTTAGTTATTGTAATCAAACAGAGTAGGTAACCTCTAAGAGTTTGATAGGATAGGTTACAGACAGGACGATGAGAGCTCATGGAGTCGGTCCTTCTATAGTTTGTTGTTGCATTGTAAAAGTATTATGAGATGATGAGATAGAGATCAGAGAGATCAGTAGAACATAATAGAGTATAATAAAGACTTTGTAATTTGTTTCATGAATGAATAGAACATACAGAATTGTCCCAAATCCTTGGACTGTGTTCATTTGATGTATGAATGAATGAATTTTATATTATGTGTATGTGATTTATTTCATTTTCATTCATGTATGATTTTTCAAGAAGTTGATAGTATGAAGTTGTGATGAAACTGGATAAGTTTCAATTGTTTCTCTTCTGAAACTTGTATGCAAGGTGTGCATCTTGAACGCAAGGAGTGCGTCGATTGAGACTCATATTGACTCAGAGAAATTCAGAGAGAACAAAGGAAGCTTAGACTAGGTGAAAGGAGTGCACAACGTCAAGAAGTGATCAAGCATCAAAGAACCAGAACAGAGGAACACCAGGTGGGCGAGAATAATTTCTTTTCAAGAAATCCTTCGATCTAAGTTATTGAAATCCCGAGAACGCAAGGAGTGTGTGGGAAGTTGGAATCCTTTAATGATCAAGCTCATAAGGGATAGAAATTTTCATAAGTGTTGACGAGATCCAAGAGTTGGACTTGGAGGAGGAGAAAAGGTTCAAAACCTTTGAAGATTGATAAATATTCTAAGTCGAAAGAAATCAAAAGCTTGGGAGGAGGAGAGATAGTGGCCATTGGATCACGGTATAAGAGATCAATAGTCGTTTTATCATAGTAAAGTGCATGATCCTTAGCGCTTCACACATTCGGGAGCGAGATATAATCAAGGTTTGATACTTTGTATTTCTGAATCTTGAAGAGACAAAAATATGAACTGAAATCCCAGTCGTTCAATCATTTGAAGCAGACCTGAGATGTCGGATCCTATGAAGTGAACCTGAGGACATCAACCCCACTTTTGAGCAGTGCTACTATGTGGAACATTCTCATACATATATATTTAATATGCATATTTAACCAAATAATATAGAGTAAACACAGAATTACTGCTAACATACAAAATTAATGGAATTAACAGTAATTCATACATTCAACGAAATACATGAAAACATACAATCATCAGAGACATTCATTTTAATTGAAATTAAACACATAATGATACTTATATTTGGAAATGGAGTAACTCCACCAACTACGTCCATACCTTCCATGAACCTCCCATCCTTAGACCATGCTGCTCGTCATGTTCAGCAGTGGGTCACCCCCAACCTGGGACCAAGCTCCACCCAGGGCAAGGGAATCCTAGACTAGGCTGAGGTTACAGGAAAATTGCATAGAGCAACTAGAAGGATTCTCTCGAGGAGAATTCTTACACCCACTACTCATGGACTCCCATTCCCCGCATGCATATTCCACCCAGGAGTATACACCTTCACAAGAACAGTCCATCAATTGCTTCACCTCCCTCTGTGGGTCTTGGCAACAGGCCGGATCAGGAATTCTCAGATATTTGTAGCTAGTGCTGGAATATCTATGGGAGAAAACCACTTCCCAGTAGACTCTCTCACCTGGAGAGAGCTGCTCACAGACCTGAAAACCTATCGCTTCTACCATGAGCCTGAAAACCCACATCTTCATCACACTCCTCGACTCATCTCCAGCCAGGTGAGGACAACAACAACAATTCAACACTCATTCACATAGGCATGACAGTAGCAACAACAGATGGGCATGGCACCGCAGGCGGTAACATCCCACGCTAAGACATGGAAGAGCTAAGGTGATTACGCAAGTGTCGGGTTCCTCAGAAGACACAAAACAGTTAACAGATTTTGGGTCTCAGGTGCATGCATGAATATTGAAAAGTTTGAGTACATAGGCCACAAGATTCACGAGAATACACCGGTCGGCTTCGCAGTTCTGGTTTTCAGAAATACGTGAAGGTATACAGAGGGAACTTGCAGAGACTCTACCCAATTCATGAAGGATGGAAAATGGTAAGTGAACCCCCAACATAGCAGACGCTTCAGCTTTTAACTGCATGTGCCCAGGTCGAGACTTGTCTTTCTGGAGCTACATGCGTTCCCTTTTTTCACACGATGCCTTTCCCAGGAATTAGGATAAAAACATGTTTGACCACAACTTTGGAATAATAATAAATTATTATTCTCAAGGACTTAAGCCCCTAATCTTAGCCCCTTTTCCAACCTTTCAGCCCCTTTTCCCTTACCCACCCTGTGGAAGCTTATTCCCCCATCACTCTTTCTTCGTGGTCGATCTTCACGCAGCGATTTTTAATCTTTATTAATGTTCTGCATAATTACATATACAAAAATAGGCTCCTAGACTTTAACACTTAGGCTCTCCGGCCTAATAAACACATAAGCCCACCAACTTATCAACACTCGGCTCACCAACCTACAAAACATGATTACAATTCATAAACATGATTAAAATTCATAATATAACTGGAGCACGTCCTTGGGGTGTTACAATCCCCTCCCCTTATTTTTTCACTGTCCTCAGTGCAACTCTTTACACAGCATCAACAAGATTTTCAAAATATTAAAAAAGATGCGGGTATTCTGCCCGCATGGCATCTCCATGCTCCCATGTCACGTCCTCGGGACCGTACCAGGTCCACTGGACCTTTACAATCCCTATGGATGGATTCTAGAGTTGTTTTCTTTTCCAGTCCAATATGCGCATAGGATGCACTTCCAGGACACCTTCTTGCTACACCTAAATCACATTCCAATCAATTACATGATTAGCATCAGGTATATATTTTTTAATCAATGAAATATGAAACACATTATGTACAGTCATGGATGCAGGTAATGCAAGCATATATGCAACTGGCCCAATCCTTTCTAGGATTTCAAATGGACCACAAAATCTGACTGCCAACTTCGAACAGTTTCCTAGCCCCAGGGAACTTCTATTGGATTTAACTTTCAGGAAAACATACTTTAAACTCTCTATGGGTTCTGTTTTTATCAGCATAAATTTTCTTCCTATCTTGGGTAGCCTTTAAATTCTACTTAATTTTTAGGATTTTCTCTTCCATTTCCTTGAGAAACTCTGGCCCAACTACTGCTCTATCAGATGGATTATCCCATTTTACTGGAGTATTGCACATTCCACCATAAAGTGCTTCAAATGGGCTCATATTCAATGATGCTTGATACCCATTGTTGTAGGTGAATTCTAACAAGTGTAGGTAGTCTTCCCATTTAGATGGTTTATCCATCACATACATCCTTAGCATATCTTCTATTACTCTATTCACCCTCTATGTTCGTCCATCAAACTCGGGATGATAAGGAGTGTTGAAGTTAAGATTTGTTCTGAACCCCTTGAATAACCCTTTCCATAAGGTTGAGGTAAATTCCGGGTCTCTGTCAGAGACAATTGTCTTTGTAATATCGTGCAATCGTGTTATTTCCCTCATAACAATTTCAGCAACATTAGTTTCCTTGTGATTAGTCTTTAGTGGAATAAAATGGGCATTTTTCGTAACCTTTTACACCACCACCATGATTGAATCACGTTTCTTGTCGATTCTGGGCAATCCCGTGATGAAATCCATTGTCACTACTTCCCACTTCCATTGAGGAATGGGTAAAGGTTTTAGCAACCCTGTTGGGTGTCTGTGCTCAACTTTAACCTTTTGACACTCCATACATCTAGTGATGTATTTTGCAATATCTTTCTTCATACCTGGCCAAAAGTAATGGCCTTTGACTGCTGCCATAGTTTTCTGATATCCAGGGTGCCGAGCATAAGGCACATTATGCATTTCTTTCAAAATCATAAGTTTCAATTCTTGGACATTAGGTACATAAATGTTTTTCTAGTACAGAAGTGTTCCATCAGTTTCCAATTTATAATTCTCCACTTTCTGTGGCATCTTACCTTGTTGTAGCTTTGCTACAAAATATCGGTACTGCAAACCTGTATTTGTAGCCTATGAAATTCTACCTTTAATATCAGTTTGGTACATGATAATGGTTGTAGCATGTAATTCATGCACTCTCCTGATGTTTGCATCGGCCACTTTGTTCTCTTTTCATTTGATATGCTTGATATCAAAGTCATACTCACAAAGAAACTCCAACCACCTAATCTGCCTAGAATTCAAGGTTGGTTGATCAAACAAATACTTTAGACCATTATGGTCTATCCTCAGTTCAAAACTTATTCCCATGAGGTAATGTCTCCATTTATTCAAAGCATGAACGATGGCCGCCAACTCCAAATCATGAGTTGCATAGTTCCTTTCGTGCTCTTTCAACTTTTAGATTCATAAAAAATTATGAACCCATTCTGACTGAGGAATCCTCCCAGTCCTTCTTTGCATGCATATATACACACTATAAAGTCTTCATTAGGATGTGCAATCCTCAGGATTGGAGCACCGGTTAACAACTACTTCAATCTCTTAAATATTTTCTCACATTCTTTTGTCCACTGAAACTTCTTCTCCTTCCTTTGCAAGGAAGTGATAGGGTGAGCTATCCTCGAGAACCCTACAATGAACCTTCTATAATAGCCAGCTAGACCCATAAAGGATATGACTTATGTTACATTATTCAACACTTACCATTTTCCATCCTCCGTGAATTGGGTAGAGTCTCCACGAGTGCCCTCTGTATACCCTCACGCATTTCTAAAAACTATAACCGTGAAGTCGACCGGTGTATTCCCTTGAATCCCATGACCTTTGTATTTGGCCTTTGCAATATTCACACACACACCTGAGACCTGAAATATGTGAATTGTTCTGTATCTTCTAAGGAACTCGACACCTGAGTAATCGCCTTAGTTGTGACGTGTCTTAGTGTGGGTTGTTGCCACCTGCAGTGCCATGCCCATATGTTGTTTCTACTTTCATCCATGTTTGAATGACTGCTTAACCATTGTTTTTTTCCTCACCTGGCTAGAGCTGAGTCAAGGAGTGTGCTGAAGAAGTGGGTTGTTAGGCCTGTGGTAGAAGAGATAGGTTTTCAGGCCTGTGAGAAGCTCTCCCCAGGTGAGAGAGTTTGCTGGGAAGTGATTTTCTCCCAGAGAGAGTCCAACACCAGCTACGGAGCTCTGAGAATTCCTAATCTGTCTTGTTACCGAGACTCTGAGAGGGAGGTGAAGAAATCGATGAAATGTTCTTGTGAA
Organism: Picea engelmannii; assembly: GCA_009831015.1. Classification (NCBI taxonomy): domain Eukaryota; kingdom Viridiplantae; phylum Streptophyta; class Pinopsida; order Pinales; family Pinaceae; genus Picea; species Picea engelmannii. Next base: position 395,294 of record ML797073.1, read on the forward strand.
GGTGTATACTCCCGGGTGGAATAGGCATGTGGGTAATGAGAGTTCGTGAGTAGTGGGCGTAAGAAGGCTCCTGGAGAGAATCCTTTCGATTTCTCTATGTAGTTTTCCTATAACCTCAGCCTAGTCTAGGATTCCCTTGCCCTGGGTGGAGCTTGGTCCCAGCTTGGGGGTGACCCACTGCTGAGCGTGATGAGTAGCATGGTATAAGGCTGGGAGGTTCGTGGAAAGTCTACACGTAGTTGGTTGAGTTACTCCAATTCCAATGTCGGATCGACCAAGTGATTCTGAGACATCAGATATCGTGAGCTCAGGAGGAGGAAATCTTGAAACTTGAGATTCCTGAAGCGCGAAGATTCAGAGAGATGGAGAGAATCTGGACCATTATATCCAGGAGGGTACATGTCAGTGGGTCATGAGATCCATAGGAAGGAAAAGGTGAAGGTTGAAACATCTAAAGACCGAATGGTCTAAGAGCCGAGAGCGTCGATCTGCACGGGGACACTTATCAACAGATCGTGAGCTCCTAGTAAAGTGTAGTGGGGTTTCAGTTGAGATCTAAGATTGTCGAATCCCAAAGGTCTGAAGTAAATATGGACCGCCATATCTAGAGGAGATGTGGTGTGAATCCTTTAACTCCGAGTAAATTCCTGAAGTGATTCAGAGCCGTGGGATTCAAGAGAAATGTGGCATAAATCCATGTACTCTGGGTAAAGACCCGAAGTAATCCTTGACCATTAGATTAAGTGGACACGCATTAGTGGATTATAGGATTCAGATAAAAGGCATTGGGAAGAATAGTGAAGTTTGAGATTTGATATCTCAGAATTCCAAAGACCCGAAGGAGATCTCGACCATCGATCAAGAAGGGAGTCACATGACCATTGATCTGAGTTGAAAGGTTAAACACTCGAAGTAGAAGTAGGACTGTTGATTGATCGGGACATGTGTCTACATATCGTCAACTCCGAGAGGTTGAAGTATGAAATAAAGTAGGGTTTGATATTTAAAAAGCCCGAAGTCCGGAATCACAAAGAGATCTCGACCATTGATCGAGAAGGGGTAGATCTGGTTCATAGACTTGAAAAGCACAGATCTGAACTGTCAGTTTAGATAATATCGTCAAGATCATGAGATAAACGATCCTGTGGAATTTCCGGGGTAGGTGTTGCGTGGACTTTAAAACATCGATTGAGGTCTGTAATCATGTGGTCACATGAAGTCTCCACCCAAGGTCATATCAAGAGGGGGCTTATCAGAAAAAGGAGCTAATGCCTAGTACTATGATATTTTGCAGGAGAGTGAAAGGGAAGGTTACGGGTGATATCAGACCTGCATCGAGAAGGATAAAGGGCCTATGTTTAGTCACAAAATGAGACCATCAAGGTTTCATAGAGTCATTCGACTCAAGAATTGCATATCCTTGACTGGGAGGTCATGTATCCCTACGGGGAAGTAGGGGGGCTGCATCATGTGGTATCAGAGATGATATTGAGATTTTTTACAGACCACAATAAAATGAGAAAGGAGGTAAGTTGGTATCATTTGTGATATCTAGAAATTGATTTCCAAATGTAGGTGATGCAATGGAATCATGCCACCTAGAAGGCAGAGAGAGAATGCAGAAATGGAAGAAGAAATGAGGTGACTCTGAATAAGACTGGATGTCATGGAAACAGCACAGAGGAGAGCACTAGACACTAGAGATATCAGTGAATCTGAGAGCGAGGAGATAGAATTCGAAGAAAATGTAGCAAAGAATGTTGCACAAGATCGCTTAATAAAAGTTCTTTCGAAGATACGACCCAGAGTGAAGATAGAGGTACCAATGTATGAAGGCAATTTAGAAGTTGAAGAATTGTTAGATTAGGTATGTTCTATGGAAAAGTACTTCGATTACAAAGATATCGAAGAATACAATATGGTGAAGCATGCAGTGACAATATTGAAGGTTCATGAAGCACTATGGTGGGATGAACTGCAAGCCGAATGCAGGAGCAGTTGTAAGCAGAAAATTAAAAGTTGGGATAGGATGGTAGCCAAGCTAAAGGCCAAATTTATCCCAAAGGACTATCAAATCAATCTATTCAAAAGATTTCAGAACCTGAGACAAAATATCTTATCAGTGAAGGAGTACACTGATGAATTTTACAGACTGAACATCAGGGCTGGACAGAAAGAGAATGAAGATGAAAAAATAGCCAGATATATCAATGGGCTGAGATATGAAATACAAGAGGAGATCAACATGATGTATGTTAGTAAAGTCAAGAATTCTTATCAAGCAGCCTTGAAAGATGAAGAAAAATTGGCCAGGAAACAAAGCCAACGAAACAAAGGGGGAAATTCAAGCAAAGGTAAGGGAACCAGTAGAGAGAAGTTCCATAAGTTGAAGCATGAATCTGACAAACAACATAGTTACCATGAGAAAGGTGGAAGTTCTAAAGAAGGACAACATGGAGGAAGAAGCTCTTTTTCCAGAGGAAGAGGAAGAGGAAGAGACAGAGGAGGTGAAGTTATATGTTATACCTGTGGAAAATTAAGGCACAAGTCTTGGGAATGTCCCGAGAGAAATAAATAAGGAGGAGGTGAAGCACATGTTGTTGAAGCATAGAAGCATGTGGAAGAAGAAGTAGCAGAAGCAGGAAAGAACCTCATGATGAGGAAGATTATTCTTAAACCATAGAAGGAGATGGAGGAACCAGTTCAACGAACAAGTCTGTTCATAACTACTTGCAAGACGAAAGACAGAGTTTGCAAGGTGATCATAGATAGTGGGATCACTCACAATCTAGTATCCACATAGATGGTGGAGAAACTGGAGCTGAAGACAACTGCACATCCACACCCATACAAGGTATCATGGTTGCATAAAGGACATCAAGTAATGTTAAGTAAAAAAATGCCAAGTTGAATTTAAAATAGGAGGTTATAGGGATGAAATATTGTGTGATGTAATTCCTATGGATGTATATCATATTTTATTGGGGAGACCATGGCAGTTTGACAGAAAAGTTATTCATGATGGAAGAAATAATAATTATACCCTAGAAAAGAATGGTAGGAAACATATGTTGTTACCAATAGAAGACAAAGAAAAAAAGAGGGAAGCTAGTTCAAGCATACTTCTCATGAGTGGGAAGGAACTCTTGAATGAAGTCAAGAAGGAGAAAGAAATACAGTTTGTTGTAGTGAGGAAGCCTAGAGTTATCCTTACAAACACTTCTATGGAGAATTTGCCTGAATAAATCCAAGAACTATTAGAAAACTTTGCTAACATAGTAGTGGATAAGTTACCACACTCATTGCCACCCATTAGGAGTATAATCCATCATATTGACCTTATTCTAAGAGCTCCTTTACCAAACAAAGAAGGTTATAGGTTGAAACGTAGAGAGAATGAGGAAGTAAAAAATCAAGTCCAAGAGTTGTTGGATAAAGGTTTAGTCAGGGAAAGCCTAATCCCATGCGCAGTACCGACTGTGTTAAGTCCAAAGAAGGATGGAGGATGGAGAATGTGTACAGATTCCCAAGCTATCAACAAGATAACCATTAGGTACATATTTCCTTTACCAGGGATGGATGATTTGATGGATTGTTTGAGTGGAGAAAGATATTTTTCCAAGATAGAATTGAAGAGTGGATATCATCAAATAAGAATGAGCGAGGGAGATGAATGGAAAACAACATTCAAGACAAATGAAGGATTGTTTGAATCATTGGTCATGCCATTTGGGTTGACAAATGCACCAAGCACATTTATGAGATCAATGAATGAAGTATTTAAATACTTCATAGGAAAATTTGTCATAGTATATCTGGATGACATACTAATCTTCAGTAAGATAGAGAGAGAACACTTAAGACATCTGACATCAATGATGGAAAAATTGCAGAGGAAAAATTGTTGATAAATCTGAAGAAAATTTCTTTTATGAAGACAGAACTCATATACTTGGGTTTTTTTATTTCTTCAAATGAATTGAAGATGGATCTAGAAAAGGTGAGATCAATCAAAGAATGGCCATCGCCAAGCAACATATTTGAGGTAAGAAGTTTTCATGGGTTAGAAATTTTTTATAGAAAGTTTATCTGAAATTTCAGTGGTATATGTGCACCCATGTTGGACACTATGAAGAAGAAACAAAATTCCTTCAGTTGGATAGAGGAATCTAAAAAATGTTTCAAGGTGTTGAAAGAGAAAATCACAGAACAACAAATTCTGGTCTTACCAGATTTTGGAAAAACATTTCAAGTGAGATGTGATGCAAGTGGATTAGCTATTCGAGTAGTCTTGAGTCAGGATAATGGGCCAGTTGTTTATTTCAGTGAGAAGCTAAATGGAACCAAGAATAATTATTCCACATATGAAAAAGAATTTTATGCAGTGATTCAAGCTTTCAAGAAGTGGAGGCACTATCTAATTCCTAAAGAATTTGCCTTGTACAATGATAACCAAGATTTGTACTTTATTACTAGGCAAGAAAAGTTGAATCAGAGACATGCTAAATAGGTAGAATTTATGTAGAATTTTAATTTCATTATTAAACATATTGTTGGAACTGCTAACAAAGTTTCATATGCTTTGAGCAAGAGGTGTTTGATTGTGCAGGAATTCCAAGTGGAGACCTTAGGGTTTGAACACCTCAAGGAGATGTATAAAGAAGATGCAGATTTTAAGGAAGATTATGAGGCATGCAAGAATCCTTTGTTGGGTGAAAGAAGCCCATGGACTGAATATTTGATCCATGATGTATTATTGTTCAAGGGAATCAAACTATGCATACCGAAATGCTCAATGAGAGATAGCCTGCTAAAAGAGAAACATAGTGGAGGTTTAGCTGGACATTTTGATCATGATAAGACATTTTCACAACAGAGTAATTTGTATTATTGGTTGAGCATGAGAGAAGAGTTGAAAATTTTTGTGAACAAATGCAAAAAAATTCAGTATGCAAAAGGAAGAAAACAAAACATTGGTTTGTATCAGCCATTACCAATTCCAGAGAGGTCGTGGGATGCAATCAGTATGGATTTTGTTTTGGGATTTCCTAGAACTCAAAAAGGGAGCGATTCCATATTTGTTGTGGTGGACAGGTTTTCAAAAATGGCACATTTCATACCATGCCAGAAAACAAACAATGCTACACACATAGCGAATTTTTTTTCAAAGAAGTAGTGAGACTACATGGATTTCCTAGGAGCATAGTCTTAGACAGGGATGCCAAATTTGTGGGACACTTTTGGAGGACTCCATGGAAGAGGTTGGGGATAAAATTGTCATTTAGTTTACCATATCACCCTCAGACATATGGACAGACTGAAGTAGTAAACAAGAGTCTGGGAAACTTGTTGAGAATTTTAGTCACTGAGCAAGGTCGTCAATGGGATCAGATTCTGGCACAAGCCGAATTTGCATTTAACAATTCATTGAACAGAAGCACAGGGAAAATTCCATTTGAAATTGTGTATGGTATACAACCAAGAGGGATTACAAAATTGAGATATCTGAATCAAGATGAGTTAAGAAGTGCTGGAGCAGAGGATTTTGCAACAGAAATGAAGAAACTCCATGACAGAGTCAGAGGACAACTACAGAAAAGCGGCCATAAATATAAGAACAGAGTTGATCAGAAGAGGAGAGAAGTTCAATTCGAAGTTGGAGATGAATTTTTATCTCATTTGAGAAAAGAAAGGTTTCCAAGGGGAATGTATAACAAGTTGAAGATGAAGAAGATAGGACCATGAAGGATTCTCAGAAAATTTGTAGCCAATGCTTATGAAATTGAGTTTCTAGACAATGTTGGGATATCATCAATATTGAATGTTGCAGACCTGTATCCTTATAGGAGAGATGAGGCAGGAGAATCAAATGATCAGAAATAAGTTCAATGGGAAGAAATATTGCCAGCAGAAAAACCTCAGATGGAGAAAATCATTGAACAAAGAGATGGAAAGAAGACCAAGAAGAAGACATATCCTGAATATTTAGTGAAGTGGAAAGATCATCCAATGGAAGATGAAAGTTGGGTCACAGAACCTGATATTTTAAAGCATTGAAAGACAATGAAGGAGCTCATGGACAAGAGTCCATGAAAATTTTAAACAGAGGATTATGATGCAGGAGCATCACCTTCAAAGTCAAAATGCAAGCATGGAGGAAAAGGAATGACATCTCAACATGATAGAGTTTCAAATCAGAAATTAACTCATAATTAAATCGAATTGATGAGATATTTTTGAAAGAAACATTTTTAAATATGTCGTGTTTGTAAAGTCGTATAGAACTGTAAGGCATTGCAGATATAGAGTGTTGAAAGTTATCTGGTAATAATTGTTAGTTATTGTAATAGGACAGAGTAGGTAACCGTTAATATTTTGATAGGATAGGTTATAGATAGGACAACGAGAGCTCATGGAGTCGGTCCTTATATATTTTTTTGTTGCATTGTAAAAGTATTACGCGATGATGAGATAGAGATCAGAGAAATTAGTAGAACATAATAGAGTAGAATAAATCATATGTAATTTGTTTCATGAATGAATAGAACAGATAGAATTGTCCCAAATCCTTGGACTATGTTCATTTGATGTATGAATGAATGAATGTTATATTCTATGTATGTTCTTTATTTCATTTCCGTTCATGTATGATTGTTCAAGAAGTTGATAGTATGAAGTTGTGACGAAACTGGATAAGTTTCAATTGTTTCTCTTATGAAATTCGTATGCATGGTGTGCATATCGAACAGAAGGAGTGCATTGATTGAGTCTCATATTGACTCAAAGGAGTTCAGAGAGAACAAAGGAAACTTAGACCAGGTGCAAGGAGTGCACAACGTCAAGAAGCGACCAACCATTGAAGAACAAGAAAAGAGGAACGCCAGGTGGGTGAGAATAATTTCTTTTCAAGAAATCCTTCAATCTAAGTTATCGAAATCTCGAGAACGTAAGGAGTGTGTGGGAAGTCAAAATCCTTTAAGGATCAAGCTCAGAAGGTATATCACTTTTCAAAAGTATTGACGAGATCCAAGAGTCGAACTCACAGAAGGAGAAAAGGTTTGAAACCTTTGAAGAATGATAAATCTTCTAAGTCAGAAGAAATCAGAAGCTTAGGAGGAGGAGAGACAGTGGTCATTGGATCATTGTGTAAAAGATCAAAATCTGTTTGATCATAGTAAAGTGAACAAGCCTTAGTGCTTCACACATTCGTGAGAGAGATCTCATCAAGGCTTGAGACTTGATATTTCCAAACCCCGAAGAGTCAGAAAGCTGAAATGAAATCTCAATCGTTCGATCATCTAAAGTGGACCTAAGCTGTTGGATCATTTGAAGTGAACCTCAATCATCAGATCGACCAAGTGAATCTAAGCTGTTAGATATCATGAGATCAGGAGGAGGCAAGATTGAAACTTGAGATTCCCGAAGCGTGAAGAGCCAGAGAGCCAAAGCGAATCTGGACCATAAGATCCAGGAGGGTTGTTGGAATAGGGGCAGACCTAGGGTTCAACACTACAACAGCACACCAATAAAACCCTAACTACCGACCCTTTCAGCAACACCTGTGAAGTAGATGAAGTCTAACCTGAGGTAGAGATACGGGTGGTTGCAGGACTCAGGTGTCTACAAACTTAGTTGTGACATAGATATGTGATTATAATAATTAATAGAGCACTCAACACCATTAGTTCATCATTGTTTAACCAATATCTACTCCGTAGAGAAAACAAAGCATCGCAACATTCACCCGGATATAATGCATTAAAGCACTTAGCATATAGAGATGGACCAGATCTAGCAGATTCAAGCACTAAGCACATTCACCTATATAAGATCTAACATCCAGATTCATCATAAGCACAAAGCATAACAGATCTATCTATCTATCTAGATCAAGCACTTAGCAAATAACACATAAATACATCAAAACATTGCACAGAGAAGAATGACATATTATTTACGTGGTTCACCCCCACCTTGGGGCTACGTCCACCAAATCTTCTTATTTATTAGCTTCAATCAGTCATCTACATGCACATAGCCACAAAAACCCTACTTCACATAGGACAGAAGATCTGCGCAACTCGCTAGATCCTTCTTCCTTGCATTACAACACAAATCCCTTCATAGTCTGTTACAACCACTTGCACTTAGCTCTGCAAGCCTCTCACAGTATGCACAAAGAATCTACAAACCATACTTGCACTTCACACTTAGCTTATCGACCCTTCATCACATAGATCCTCTTTCTTACATTACTTAGACATCTATTTATACTTTACAAAATAGGCCTAAACATGGGTAAACCCATGGGCCGACATCCCATTCCCGTTACATATTCCCAAATCCCAAAAAGGACCCAAAAAGGGGCCTAGATCCCGTGATATCCACTTTGTCTTGCGCTCCATCTTTGATAGGCTATCAAATTCCAAAAATAGGTCAACATGACCAAGAATCTCCTAAGACTTGGTCAAGGGCCAACAGGTCCCCAACACTCACTTGTGACTCATCCCGAGTCACTCTGGTCTGACTAGTTCTTCTTTGAATGTCTCGAGCTTGGCTCAAGTTGCTTCGACTTACTATTGTACTACAACATCCTGTTCAACGAACTCTTGGATGACTGCATCATTGATAGGTCCCTCTAGATGTTGTTCAGTTGTAGTGGACACCTACTCTAGCTCTGCTCCTTGACCTTCTACCTTTGTAAACACTTGGTAGACCTTGTCTTGTATGGGTTGGAGCCTCTGAGTTACTTCCATAACTCTGATCTGGATAGTATGGATTTTCTGCTGTGCAGTGTGTTCCTCTTGGGAGTGCTTCATTCTTTCCACAACTGACAGGGACTTCAGTTGCGTTTGTATCTTCTCGGCTTGATACTTCACCTCTTGGAGCTACGACTCCAGTGCCTTCAATTATGGGTTCTTCATGAGCTGTTTGTAGGTCTGGGCATTGAGATCGGTGAGTTGCTTACATTCCAGGGTAAGAGCCTTTAACCTTTCAATTGCGCTCTGGGCGGTTTCTTCTCTTTGGTCTCTTACATCTTGTGGGGTCTTAGGTACAATGCGTAGCTCCAAATATGTTATGCGTTGTTGTAGCTTCTAGATGGCTTCTATGAGCTAGTTCACCTATTGTGTGACTCGGTCTTATGCCTTGATTTCTACGATTGTCATAGACAGAAGTGCTCTGTTGACCGCTTCTTTTACTTCGAGTTGATCTACGAGGAACTGTTTCTTTTCTTATTGTATCTAAGCTTTTCCTTCATCAAAATTCTCTTCAAGAGCAATTTTTTCCTATTTTGTACCACTATGTTTCTCTACGAGTACTCATTGTACTTGTGTCAAATCATGGGTAGCTTGCTCTGTTTCTTCCTGTGCTCTTCGAAGGCAAGCTTCAACTGTATCGGCTAGGTGGTGGAGTTGAGCTAGCTCATCTCCCAATTTTGGCTTTCCCAACACAATGGAGACTGCATGGCTAGACTGTAGGGCCTGTTGTACCCCTCAGATTTCAATCTCAATTTGATCATACATCTCCTCTTGCTTTGCTTCTTGCTTCTCTGTTATTTCTAGTGAAGCATCTTGCAGGGATGTTGTTGGCCCTTGACCAAGTTTTGGGAATTTATTTTTCATGTTGACCTATTTTGGAACTTCAACAACCTATCAAAGGAGGAGCACAAGACAAAGTGGATATCATGGGATCTCTCCCCCCTTTTGGGCCCCTTTTTGGGTTTTTGGGAATATGTAATGGGAAAGGGATGTCATCCCATGGGTTTGCCCATGTTTAGGCCCATTTTCTATGTATATATAGATGTCTAGGCCATATAGAGGAAAAGAAGTGAAATCAGCATCTATGTTATGTAGGCTAAGTGCCAAGGGTTGGATCTGTGTGATCAAGGCTTTGTGCATTCTGTATAAGACTTGCAAAGCTGAGTGAAAGTTCCTGGAAGAGATTGTAGAAGGCTTTGTGTTGTAACGCAAAGAAGAAGGATCTAACGAGCTGCATAGATCTTTTGTCCCTTGCGGAGGAAGGGTTTTGAGGCTTTGTGCTTGTAACTAATTAACTGAAGACAATAAAGAAGAAGAGTTGGTGTACGTAGCCCCAGGGTGAGGGTGAACCACGTAAACACTGTGTTATGTGCTTTGTGCTTTATCTTGATGTGTTCATGTGTTATATGCTAAGTGCTCTAATATGTTTAAGATAGATCTTCTTATGCTCAGTGCCACTAATAAGTAGAATGATAGATATGATATACATGAATATCCTCAGAGCTTGATCTACCGATCTGACCTATTTACTTATGATAAGTGCTTAAATACATTAGATTAGTGTTAATGTTGCGAAGTTCTATATTATAAGTGAAGTGGTTATTGATTGTATATTGAGGAACTAATGGTACTAAGTGATTTATTAAGTAGTACAATCACATATCTGTGTCCCAGCTAAGGTTGCAGACACCTGAGTCTTGCAACCACCCCTACCTCTACCTCAGGTGAGACTTCATCTGGTTCGCAGGTCTTGTCGAAAGGGTCAGTAGTTAGGGATTTGTTGGTGCATTGTTGTAGCATTGAACCCTGGGTCTGCCCCTATGCCAACAAATGGTTCTGTTGTCGGGACCTGAAACTATGATTGTTGGGAACTGAGAAAGAGAAAGCTCTATGATAAATAAAGAAGGTTAGATCTGAAAGAAAGAAGCTCGATCTGAAGAAAAGAAGATTAGATCTGAAGGAAAGAAGCAAGATTTGAACGCTTGGTTCTCTAAGAAAGGTAAAAGTAAGAATTTCTTATTAAAAGAGGTAAGATATGCAAGCTTTGTGCTCTAATAAAGGTGAAAATAGTGAAAAAATTTAGATCTGGAAGCTTTGTGCTCTGTAGAAGTAAGATAAGTGGAATTTTTTGTTTCTAGAGTACGGATCTAGGTATGTTTAATAGAGTTTTTCCTAGTTTGAAAGCTAGGGAATTAATAGATGAAAGAAGGTTTGATATGAGTAGATCTGATAAGAATAGTGAAAGATATATTATACCTATTCATAGAAAGAATGTTTGGACTAACGAATGGATGCAGGATCCTAGAAAGAATTCATTTCAGGTTAGCTACCATGACCGTAGTGCGCAGTAAAAGAGAGGTTGGGGATCATTTAAAAGAAAGAGAGGATTGACCCTTTGTTATAGTTGCATAAGACCATGACATCTTGCTAAGGAATTCCCTGGAAGAAGACCTGGTTGTCTTTGTTGTAGGGCTATGGAACATGAAGTGTTGGATTGCCCTAGAACGATCGCTAATCTTGAAAGAATGAATCTGAACCAAGATGTAGATCCAGAAACTAAGACTATAGAAGAACCCCAGAAAGAATCATAGAAAGTATTGCTGCAAATAAAGAAAACCCTAAGTGATCACCGACATATTATATTATCAGAGATATTTAAAGAAAAAGAATGCATTGAAGCAAGAATATGCGACTTCGACATTGACTGTTCTCTAGATGAGGAAACACGGGTGAATATCATGACAGAAAGAATGTGGGAAGCTATAGGGAGGCCTGTTATGATTCCTTCTGTTAACGCCAATTCTTGCAAGCAGGGTGTTTCTCTCCGATTTCAGGCCCTTGGTGTAAAATGCGAAGAAATGGGGTTTAAAAACCCATCAAATGTGTTTTATTCAAAGGCCGCAGTCATGAGTGCCCAAGCGTAGTATCCATAAAATCTCTATTTTTTGGGTTAAAAATCAAGCGAGTGGGCATTTTGTTTTCAACAGCGAGGATCCATAGATAGAGTAGATCGACGGTCAACGGGTAAGCTTGAGTTGCAGAGTTGCACGATTTTTAGCACATGAGCTCATCTCTTATGGCCAAAGTCATGAAATGATCGTGGTTGTTCGATCCAGTCGGGACACATGGCGCCTGATCAGGCTCGGTCATGATTTTGGCTACTGGGACTTCGTAATACAAGGGTCGACTCCCTTGCATTAGGAATCACCGAAACACGATTTGCGAAGGTGCCTTTGGGTGCGGGCCCACGGTCATAGCCCAAGGTTCTATGGAAAGGAAGGGCCTAAAGAAGGGGGACAGGAGCCTTTTGGGATAGTCAAAGTGAAAGTGTCGAAGTAATCTGAGTCGTCCATCCCAAGGACACGTGGCGTGCGATTAAGTTTGATCGCCATTTCGGCTACCAGGACTGTGAAATACAAGGGTTGACTTCCTTCCACCCATGATATGCAAAATGAGAAGGTACCTTTGGGTGTGGACCTACAGTCATAGCACAGGGTCGTATGGAAAGGCGAGTCCTAAAGAAGGGGTACAAGTGGAAGCTAGTCGACATTTCGGGTATTTTGGAGTTCCAGGTGGGAGAATCCCCGAAATACATTAAGGTTCATTGTGACCATCCATATTAAATCAAATATGGCCATTGATTGTGGATTATCCATTTCAAAATTTCGACTACCGAGACTTTGAAATACAAGGGTCGAGAGAAAAGGAACAAGAACTCCCAGTGGGAGAATCCCCGAAATACATTAAGGCTCATCGTGACCATCCATATTAAATCAAATCCGGCCATTGATTGCATATTAGTTGTTTCGGTATTTCGGCTACCGAGACTTTGAAAGATAGGGTTCGCTCCTCCACTGCATCTGGAATCACTGAAATACGAAATGTAAAAAGTGCCTTTGAAGATAGGCGTAGGGTCACGGCTTGTGGTCACTTGGAGTGATAGAAAGAGTTGTGCAAAGGGCCAAAGCACAAGGTTTAGCTGCAAGAGGCGTCGCCGCATTCTCCAGGTGCCAATTCAACTTGGCCTCAATCCTGATCCGTGCTAGAGGTAAATAAAGGTAGGAGGAGGTGGCTGAAACCTCGCCTCACTCCTTAAATGTAAGGCATTGATGTTCTGGGAGGTAGTCCACCCAAGATCGTCCTGTGTGCAGGTTTTCCTAAAGAATCCATGCCGATATTATGTCCTCATATGACCAGAGGAGCTTGCACACGCTAATTTGGAATTTAATGTCTCAGCTACCCTCCTGCTGCCAAGGTGACGAATTTCTCTGAGTATATATACTCAGTTTTTGTATTTTTGTGATCATGGATGGTAGACCTAAGCTCCCAACTGTAAATCTTTAACGAGGCCTCTGGTTCCCTGGTTATAGATTGATATTTGAGACTTCTTGTTTAATGGAAGCCATCATCTTCCTCCCCTTTTTCCTCTGAATCTTAAGAGCCTGAGCATGGATGATCCAGTCGGGTGTTGTAATGACTATATAATGTATGTTTGATTATATTAGTTTTACAGCATCTTAATTTGCTTGAAGTTTCTCAGATCTGAGAGGATCTCATATTTGTGAATTTTCCCCCTTTTAAAGGCTGCTGGAAGAATGGATGTCCAGAGAAGACTTTATTTCCTTTGTTTTTCCCTCCACTTACTCACTGCTATGCAAAATTACTTGCTTAAATTACATCAAGACCTCACCTGTCTTAGTTGTTCCAACCCATTTTTTTGAGTTAGAACGATATTGTTCTGAGTTTACTTCCATTCATCACCCTTTATCAACAAATTGTGACATTTAAACTGATGGGCGTTTGGCTCTGTTCCTGCTACAATCGAGGAGTGACTTCTAACACCAACATTTATGGCGTTGTTGCCGAGGACGAATTGAAAATTTTCCCTGGGATTGAACGACATTGAGCCTCTGATTCTAAAGGTGCATCAGGCATCATATCCCTTGAAGATTTCTACTGTGCACCTGGCGACTCCACTGTGGAAACTCCACTATTTCCACTTCATTGTTTCGACTGTGGCTAGTTTAGCACGCCTGAAAGCTGACCCAGAGGAGCTTTCTCGAGAAGGTTTCAATAGCTGCTTTCTTGGCCTGAGAAGTTTCCAAGGAGGACACAACGTTAAAATTTGGCCTTTGATGGTGAACAAAGACCAGACACATTCAAAGCTATGAATATTTCACCTAGCGACTCCATGATTCAAGGATCGATTGGCGACTCTGCTAGTTCCAAATGGAAAAAATCCTAGATCGGAGGTTTTCTCCTTTTAATTTTTCTGTTATTCCTAGTTTTCCCAATGTTGTCCCTTCTCTGGATTAATGGCATGATTATTTTCCTATATTTAGAGAGCATGTAGAGGAAAACCCTGCTCAGCATCTCAAAGAATTTCGTGGACTCATGCATCAATGAGAGATACATCAAGAGGATGTGTTAATGAAAATTTTTATGTCCTCGTTAGCAGGGGATGCTCGTAAATGGTATCATTCTTTACCCCCTGCTAGCATTTATTCACTCGTAGAATTTCATGCAGCCTTCATCACCCATTGTCATAAGCTTTATCCCTCTGACTTAATTTTTCAGAACTGTTGTGAAGGATACAACAACTGTATACAAGATAGAGTTGTTTCTTATGAAGGTTGTGAGGATGATCCTGATGACTTGGATCAGAAATCAATCCTTTCTCATCCCCATTCATCTTCATTAGAGGAAGGTTATGAGAGTGAAGGTTGCGAGGAGGGAGAAGATGCTTAGGGCAGAGTTATGGAACTGATAAAATATCTCACTGCCAGACTAGGTAGGTGGGAAGCTGAACAATGTGCTGAGGATTTTCCATCCCTTGAAGTAGATGCTCTTGGCAGCTCTACTGAGGGCGATTATGAAGATTTCATAGCAGTAGAGGCATTAGTTTATGCCCCTAATGAGCCTGTCGTCTCAGATTTAAAGGAAGAATCCATTATGGAAGAGGATTGTCCTCTTTTCCTTCACGATATTTCCCATGATGTATTTACATTTGGGATTGAAAAGAAGGATCAGGAGATCATTCCTTTTTTACAAGATGGGGGAGTTTTGTTCTCACCCAGCTTTGATGATCATTCTGGTAAAGAGAAGACTATGAAGTCTTTTCCTATGTTCACAAATGAAGGACATTGCAAGGAAATCAGCCTTCCTGAGCAACATGATGAGGAAAAGGGCTTTCCCATGGGTCCTATTTATGGCCATTATGAATCTGACCTTTGGGAGATCCGAGAAGAAGAACCGGAGGAGCCAAAGATGTAGTTTACAGGATGCACAGAGCCATTCAGTGAGAAACCACCACCTTAGATCAGTTAGCCTATGTCAGTTGTCCACCCACCTGTGCTTACCAGAGATATTCAGCCACACGTGAACAACTATGTAGCAAAGGAGGCTGTCTGTCACCCATTTTCTGGAGTTTTCCACTGGTCCTATGAGCTTGTGAAGGAATACATGGAGTTGTATTTCCTTCACAATTTGGAGCCACCCTATTTCATCTCAACTTCAGCCTGTAAGGAGGAGTTGAAGAGCATAACCGTTCTGCTGTCACGGTTACACCATCTGTTTTTTATCATCGACAGAAGGAAGGAGCTTATATTCAGGAAGTTTCTTGATTGGCTATGGTGGAAGTTTTCTTTCACCTAGCCCCATGTAAAGGAATTTATTAGTATAGGACCGTACATAAATAAGCTCCTTGGAGCATGTGTGTTTATTTTTTATTTCACTTATGGGCATGTATTTTTTAAGAAGGATGTTTTGAGCTTGACTCCATAGCCCAACATAAGGCAACTAGAACTGCAAAAGGAGTTCTTAGAGCATCACGGGGATGAGTCTATCCCCCATGGAGACTACTATTAGCGTCAATTCTAGCAAGCGGGGTGTTTCTCTCTGATTTCAGGCCCTTGGTGTAAAATGCGAAGAAATGGGGTTTAAAACCCATCAAATGTGTTTTATTAAAAGGCCTTAGTCATGAGCGCCCAAGTGCAGTATGCAAAAAATCTCTATTTTTTGGGTTAAAAATCAAGCGAGCGGGCATTTTGTTTTCAACGGCGAGGATCCACAGATAGAGTATATCGATGGTCATCGGGTAAGCTTGAGTCATGGAGTTTCACGAGGTTTAGTGCATGGGCTCATATCTTATGGACAAATTCATGAAATGATCGTGGTCGTCCGATCCAGTTGGGACACATGGCGCCTAATCAGGCTTGGTCGTGATTTCGGCTACCGAGACTTTGTAATACAAGGGTTGACTCCCTTCCATTAGGAATCGCTGAAATGTGATTTGTGAAGGTGCCTTTGGGTGCAAGCCCATAGTCATAGCCCAAGGTTCTGTGGAAAGGAAGGGCCTAAAGAAGGGGGACAAGGGCCTTTTGGGATAGTCAAAGTGAAAGTGCCGAAGTAATCTGAGCCATCCATCCCAGGGACACGCGGCGTGCGATTAAGTCCAGTCGCCATTTAAGCTAGCAGGACTGTGAAATACAAGGGTCGACTCCATTCCACCCACTATACGTGAAATGCGAAGGTGCCTTTCATAGCATAGGGTCATATGGAAAGGCGGGTCCTAAAGAAGGGGGACTGGTGGCAGCTAGTCGACATTTCGGGGATTTTGGAGCTCCCAGTGGGAGAATCCTCGAAATACATTAAGGTTCATCGTTACCATCCATATTAAATCAAATCCAGCCATTGATTGCAGACTAGCCATTTCGGCTACCGGGACTTTGAAATACAAGGGTTGAGAGCAAAGGAACGAGAACTCCCGGTGGGAAAGGTTCATTGTGACCGTCCATATTAAATCAAATCCATCCATTGATTGCGGATTAGCCGTTTCGTCATTTCGGCTATCGGGACTTTGAAAGACAGGGGGTTGCTCTTCCACTACATCTGGAATCACCGAAACATGAAATGTAAAAAGCGCCTTTGAAGATAGGCACAGGGTCACGGCCCGTGGTCACTTGGGGTGATAGAAAGAGCTGCACAAAGGGCTAAAGCATTGGGTTTAGCTGCAGGAGGCATTGCCGCATTCTCCAGGTACCAATTCAGCTCAGCCTCGATCTTGATCCCCGCTAGAGGTAATTAAAGGTAGGAGGAGGTGGTTGAAACCTCGCCTCACTCCTTAAATGTAAGGCATGGAGGTTCTGGCAGGCAGTATGCCCAAGATCGTCCTGTGTGCAGGTTTTCCTAAAGAAACCATGTCGATATGATGTCCTCGTCTGACCAAAGGATCTTTCACACACTAATTTGGACTTTAATGTCTCAGCTACCCTCCTTCTTCCAAGGTGGTGAATTTCTTTGAGTATATATACTCAGTTTTTGTATTTTTGTGATCATGGATGGTAGAGCTAAGATCCCAATTGTAAATCTTTAACGAGGCCTTTGGTTCCCTGGTTATAGATTGATATTTGAGACTTCTTGTTTAATGGAATCCAACATCTTCCTCCCCTTTTTCCTCTGAATCTTAAGATCCCAAGCATGGATGATCCAGTCAGGTGTTGTAATGACTATATAATGTATGTTTTATTATATTAGTTTTGCAGCATCTTAATTTTTTTTAAGTTTCTCAGATCTGAGAGGATCTCATATTTGTGACTTTTCCCCTTTTTAAAGGCTGCTAGAAGACCGAATGTCCAGAGTAGACTTTATTTCCTTTGTTTTTCCCTCTACTTACTCACTACTATGAAAAATTACTAGCTTAAATTAGAACAAGACCACACATGTCTTAACTGTTCCAACCCAGTTTTCTGAGTTAGAACGATATTGTTCTGAGTTTACTTCCATTCATCACCCTTTATCAACAAATCATGACATTTAAACTAATGGGCATTGGGCTCTACTCCTGCTGCAGTCGAGGAGTGACTTATGACACCAACACCTTCATTAGGAGGAATAGGGTTATTCAGAGGAAAACTGGTAAACCTGTGTGGAAGGCTCGCTCAGATACCTATGACCATCAATGGAACTTCGACAGAGGAAGATGTTGAGATTATTAAATTTGTTGAAGACAACACCCCGTTTAACATGTTAATAGGAAAACCTTGGATTGATAGAGATCAAGCCAGACGAAAGAAAGAACAAGAAGTCTTGGAGCAGAAGAAAAACGAGTTAAAATATTTCATGACCAGAAGGATCTCATATTTGATTGAAGAACAGGAGAACAGATCAAAGTTATTTGACACTAGAGACCCTGATGTCGAAGTTGTAGGAACACTAGAAGACCCACAAAATACTAAAGTGCCTATATCGAATAAAGAAGAGGTATTACCCCTGAGTCCTAGGAAAGAATCTCAACAGCGTGCAGTGACTATGTTAAAAGAAGATAAGAATCAGAATGGAAAATGAACCACCGAGACGAAGCTCACTGGAATGTAGGCTAGGAAGCAAAGTAAGAAAAGAGCTAAGTTGCAAAAGGTTCCAGGGGGAACTTCACAGGAAGAAAATTTGCAAAATTGGAGCTTCGTCGGGATATCAGAACAACGACATAAGGCACTTCTCCACGATGAAGTAATATGGTCATTGGGGCCAATATATCTGTTCAACTGTCACTCCGAATGGATCGAAAATCATTTATAGCTCGACACTAGACCATTAGACCATGCCATAACATATCAAATAAGAATTAATGGAGGCTCATAACCATTGCAAGTGAACCATTTCCAAGTTGCCTACTTATCCCGTCGCGCCATTCACAGAGAACACTTTTTCTAACTAAGAATTTGAATCCCGCAGACTAGGTGACTTGTCTATAGTGATCATTTCACCCTTGTTGTTATTCTAGTGTAGTATTGTGACCCTGATAATTTTAATCACGAGCGCGTATGTCCGACGAGATCACCACAGTTGAAGAATCAGTAACGGAAGTTCTCCTCAAATTGATGACAGAGAGAGTCATGTCAAAAAGAGGAGTGTCTACAGGTATACAAGCATCATCGACGAAAGGACTGCCAGCCTCTCTGTCCACTACTCGAGTCGATCCATTGCAACCATCCGATGAGAAGCGAAATAAACATAGGGATGATCTCATGAATGCTAAGCTAATTCCAAACATTCTCCTCTCCTACCTACCACCTCTGAGTGGTGCAATCAATCGAGACAGTGTACCCAGAGATTTTGATTACACTTTGGTCATTGCGTACCTCCCGAAAGGGATATGTGCAGTGTGCACAGACTGGGATAAGATCACAGTGTTGAAGTTTAGCAACTTCAACCTCAGCAACAGGAAGGTATACAACATGCTCGCCCCACACAAGTATCTGAAGAGAACCAAGGAAAAGAACTTGAAGATTGTTCCCCAGTCATGGACCATGAACCTCGCATAGTCCACACTGCTCAATGTCATGAATATTACTCACTTCGGTAGGCACCAAGAAGTAAATGCATGCATCAAGTTACTGTTGTCCTGCTACCATGGAGGATATTTATGGTTGAACTGTCGCATCACAGTGGATCTGATGTTGATCAATCGCATCATAGGGATTAGTATGCAAGGCCTTGACCCATAATATTTCTACCCTGGAAAGACTATAGATCATGCCCTAGCATAGAATATTAAAGAAACATATGGAGATGTTGAGAAGGGAACGTGAGGATACAAGGTAGCTTCTATCCAGAGTGGCATAGTGCACCTTTCCTACCAATTGATCCCAGGGAATTTGGTGCGAAAGAATCGACCCACCCAAGTCACGGGGTTCGTCGTCGACCTCGCAGGAAAATGTGCAGAAGGACTTCAAATGAATTGGTTGAGGTACATCATAAACCAGCTAGAATTGGACTGCAGGGAAGCGTAGGACCAAGGCTATGATTTCCACTTCAGCTGGTTGCTCATCTTGATCTCTTTTATTGCAATGCCAGAAGGTGCGACCTTCCCAGACATCGATCCCTTTGAACTGTTGGCCGCGAAGTTCAGTACGCTATGGTACTCTAGTGACATGAACAAGTAGTGGCAATCAAATGTCATCTTCCACACCTATTACAACTAGTTGAAGACCGTTATCCAGTCTGAACCTTGCATAACCCCGAACACTCTCCATAGGTTCAGGCCCTTGATGAAATTTAGCGTGAACCACCATTTCATCTATATCACATCTCGTTGATGAGAATCAACAACAATTGCAGTCATACTACAAGTTGAAGGAGGAGGATTTAGAGGAAATCACCAAGAAATGGTCAACAGACCTCCTCATCCAAGCAGACCCCATGGAGCTATTTTATATTCACAGTCCAGAAGAAGTGCACGATACACCTGGACCGAGCAAGACCAAGGAGAATGATGAAGCTCAAGATGTAATAAGTACCTCGAAGAAGACTGCTTCTATCTCACCTGAGAAAGGAGGAGATGGAGGAGAGATAGATGGCACAGAAGTGGAACAGAAGAAAGGCGAGGTTACACCACCTAGAGATGAGGAGGACCCCTCAAAGAAAAGGAAGGTTTCCCCTCTGAAACCTTCTGCAAGGAAGAAAATGAAAGAAACCAGGACCAAATTTGATACCATCCTCACCTCAAACGACTTTGACTTTATCTTCGTAGCACTAAATGATGCTTCGTTGGAGATAGCAGAGAAGCAAGAAGCTAAGAAGGAGGAGGTATTCAATTGGCTCAAGGTTGAAATTCAAGGATTGCAGCAGGCACTACAGCCCAGCCGCACAGTTTCCACTGCACCTTTGTCAGCGGGAACATCAAAACTAGGTTATGATCCAGCCCAACTCCATCGCATTGCTGATATAGTCGAAGCTCACCTTCGATGAGTTCAGGAAGAGATAGCACAAGCCACCCAGGATCTAGCACAAGTATAGAGAGACCTTGAGGACCAATGCAGTGTTGCAAAATGGGAGAAGCTTGATTTGCAAGAGAAGTTTGATGAAGAAAAATCCCAGTTGCATAAAGAAAAGGAACAGTTGCTCATAGAGCAACTTGAAGGAAAGGAACTGGTTCACAGAAAACTTTGCTAAGTGATAGTCATCGAAGTAAATACTATAGAGCGATTTCCACAGTAGGTGGCACAACTAGAAGAAGTAATCCAGTATCTCCAACAGCGCATAGCAGATTTGAAGCTTCGCACTGTGCCCAAGACCCCTCAAGATGTAAGAGACCTCAGGAAAGAAACTGCCCACAGCATCGTTGACAGATTAAAATCTCTTGAATTGGACTGCAAGAAGTTGAGTAACCGTAGTGCTCAGACCTATGAAAACCTCATGGAGAACCCAGAGTTAAAGGTGTTGGAGTCGCAGCTCCAGGAAGCAAAGCAGCACGCAGATACACTACAGGCAAAGCTAAAGGCCCTGTCAACTGTAGACAGATGAAGAGGTCTCACGAACAACATAAATCTTAGCAGCAGATCCACATGCTTCAAAGAAAAGTGCTAGAAGTTAGTCAACGGCTTCAACCTGTGCAAGATAAGGCATGTGTGTTGTTTACAGAGGTCAAGAGACAAGGAGCAGAGATAGAACATCTCGTCGTCACAACAGAACAACACCTAGAAGGTCCAGTGAATGATGCATTAATACAGAAGTTCACTAAACAAGAGGCCACAACAAAACAACAAGTCGAAGCATATCGGGCCAAGATCGAGGCATTCAAAGCCAAACTGATCAGACCAGAGTGACTCAGGATGATTCATAGGTGAGTGTTGGGGGCATGTTGGCCCTTGACCAATTTTTGGGAATTTCTTGGTCATGTTGACCTATTTTGGAACTTCGAAATCCTGTCAAAGGAGGAGCGCAAGACGAAGCATAGATCATGGGATCTCGGACCCCTTTTGGGTCCTTTTTTTGGTTTTTGGGAATATGTAACAGGAATGGGATGTCGGGCCATGGGTTTACCCATCTTTAGGCCCATTTTGTATATATATATATAGATGTCTAGGCCATATAGAGGAAAATAAGTTAAATCAACATCTATGTGATGTAGGCTAAGTGCCAAGGATTGGATCTTTGTGATCAAGGCTTTGTGCATTTGGTATAAGACTTGTAGAGTTGAGTGCAAGTCCCTAGGAGAGACTATAGAAGGCTTTATGTTGTAAGGCAAGGAAGAAGGATCTAGCAAGCTACGCAGATATTTTGTCCCTTGCGGAGTAAGGGTTTTGAGGCTATGTGCTTGTAACTGATTGATTGAAGACAATAAATAAGAAGATTTGGTGGACGTAGCCCCAGGGTGGGGTTGAACCACATAAACACTGTGTTATGTGCTTTGTGCTTTATCTTGATGTGTTCATGTGTTATATGCTAAGTGCTCTGATATGTTTAAGATATATCTACTTATGCTTAGTGCCACTAATAGGTAAAATGATAGCTTTGATATACATGAATATGCTCAGAGCTTGATCTACTGGATTTGACCTATTTACTTATGATAAGTGCTTAAATACATTAGATCAATGTTAATGCTATGAATTTTTATCTTATAAGAGAAGTGGTTATTGACTGTATATTGAGGAACTAACAGTGCTAAGTGTTTTATTAAGTAGTAAAATCACATATATGTGTCCCAGTTAAGGTTGCATACACCTGAGTCTTACAACCACCTCTGCCTCTACCTCAAGTGAGACTTCATCTGCTTCACAAGTGTTTCTGAAAGGGTCGATAGTTAAGCCATTGTTGGTGCATTTTTGTAGCATTGAACCCTAGGTCTGCCCCTGTGCCAACAGCTGCTATGAGGAAGTCAAAGTCATCGGAGGTGAGAACAATCTACATCTTGGTCATGGTGGCCTTCGATTTATTTCAGGAGGAAGGTTTCGGAGGAGAACCTTTCCTCTTTTTCAGGGTATCAACCTCGTCTCCTTGCTTCTATTTGAATTCTTTATCAGTCAAATCTTTGCCATCACCTCCTTTCTCTGGTGATATGGAAGCAGTATTCATGGATGTGTTGTCTATCTCTTGGACCTCCTCGGTCTTCTTTGTTCTGCTAGGTCCGGGTGTATCCTACCCATTTTCTGGGCTGTCGATGTCAGATATCTATGTAGGGTTTGCTAGAATAAGGAGATCTGTCGACCAGTCCTTAGTGATCTCCTCCAAGTCCTCCTCCGTCAGCTTGTAGTAGGATTGAAGTTGTTTCTTGTGTTCATTAGTGCACGATGTGATGTAAATAAAATGTCAGTCTGCATTGAGCTTCATCAAAGGTCGGAACTGGTGTAGGGTGTTTGGGGTCATGCGAGGCTCTGACTGTATGGCTATCTTCAGTTGATTGTAGTAGGTATGAAAAGAAATGTTTGACTACCACTGTTTATTCATGTCACTTGAGTACCACAGTGTACTAAACTTCACGACTAGTTTTTCAAAGGGCTCGATGTCCGAGAAGGTCGCACCTTACGACATCTCCTAGGCAATGAAAGCTATAAGGATCAAGAGCCAACTGAAATGAAATTCATATCCTTGATCATGTTCTTCTCTGCAATCGAGTTCCAACTGGTTCACCAGGTACTTTGCCCATTTCATCTGAAGGCCTTTCGTGCACTTCCCTGCGAGGTCGACTACAAAACCAGTGACTTGGGTAGGTCATTTATTTCATACTAACTTCCCTACGATCAACTGATAGGAAAGGCGCACTATGCCACTCTTGATAGAAGCTACCTTGTAGCCTTGCGCTCCCTTATCGACATCGCCATAAGTTTCCTTGATCCTCTGTGCTAGAGTGCGATCCATGGCTTTTCCGAGGTAAAAATCTTTTGGATCAGGTCCTTGCATACTCAAGCCTGTGATCCGATTGATCAGCATCAGATCAACTGTTATACGATGGTTTAGCCACAAATAGCCGCCATGGTAACAAGACATCTACATCTTAACACATGCATTCACCTCCTGGTGTCTTTCGAAGTGGGGAATCTTCATGACGTTCAGCAGGGTGGACTGCGTATGTTCATATTCCATGACTGGGGGATTATATTCGAATTCTTCCCCTTAGTTCTGGTCAGGTACTTATGTGGAGCGAGCATGTTATAGACTTTGTGATCTCCAAGGTTGAATTCGCTAAACTTCAACATTGCAATCTTATCTTGGTCTGCTTGAATTGCACGTATCCCCTTAGGAAGGTACACCGTAACAAAGGTGTATTCGAAATCTTTGGGCACGCTATCTCGATTTACTGCGTCGCTAAGAGGTGGAATATAGGTAGGTAATATAGATGGGATAAATTTGGCATTCGCTAGATCATCCTTGTGCTTGGTTCACTTTTTATCTGATGGTTGGGATGGTCTGACTCCATGAGTAGTGGATGAAGAGATTGGCAGTCCTCTCGTCGATGATGCTTGTACACTTGTAGACATCGACATGACTCTTTCAGTGATGAGGTCGATCGTAACTTCTTCAATAGATTTCTCTACAGCGCTCAACTGCTCTGACATACACACTCGAAGTTAACGATCTCGGGCTCAGAAGGTAAATTAGACACAGTAATGGGATAGAGAGCAAGAGCACGATGAACACTGTGTAAAATCAACAAGTTTGTGAGCTCAAATTCACAATTGGAAAAAAAAATCTTGGTGTGTGGCGCGATGGGATAAATAGGTAACTTGGAAATGGGTCGCTTGCAATGGATATGAATCCTTTATTAACTCTGTTCTATCCATTATGGCATGGTCCCAACGGTCGGATGGCGAGTTGTCTGTCCATAAATGTCTTTCTATCCGTTCAGAGCATTGGTCTAACGGTTATAATTTCCTGAATGACTATATTGCTTTTCCATGGCAAATTGCCATGTGTCGTTGTTCTGATAACCCGGCGAAGCTCCAATTTTGAAAATTTTCCTTCTGCGAGGTTCCCTTTGGAACCTTCTACAACTTAGCTCTCTTCTTACTTAGCTTTCTAGCCTTCTTCCTAGTGATCTTCGTCTCATCATGCCTTTTTCCATTCTGATTTGTATCTTATTTTGGCATAGTTACTTCACGTTGTTGAGATTATTTCCTAATATTTGAGGGTGATCCTTCTTCTTTATCTGGAATAGGTACTTCAATCTCCTTTGGATCTTCTAGTGTTCTTTCAACTTCGACATCTGGGTCTCTAGTGCTAAATATATTCAATCTATTATTTTGTTCTTCAATCAAGTGTGCGATCCTTCTAGTCATGATTTCTTTTAACTCTTGCTTCTTCTACTCTAAAAATTCTTCTTATTCTTGTCTTTTGGCCTGATCTCTTTCAATCCAAGTTTTTCCTAGTAACATGGTAAATGGTGCGTTGTCTTCAATAAATTTAATAATCTCAAAATATTCTTCTGTCGAAGCTCTATTGACAGTCATAGGTATCTGGGTGATCTTTCCACATAATTTTATCAGCTTTCCTTTGAATAGTCTTATTCCTCCTAATGAAGGAATCATAGCAGGCCTTCCTATAGCTTCCCAAGTTCTCTCTGTCATGATATTCACCTGTGTTTCCTCATCTAGAACACAATCAATGTTGAAGTATCATATTCTTTCTTCAAGGCATTCATTTTCTTTGAAGATCTCTGATAATCTGACATGTCCGTGGTCATTCAGGGTTTCTTTCATATGTAGCAATACTTTCTCTTATTCTTTTTTGGATTCTATCATAATCTTAGTTTTTGGATCTGCCTTAGGGTTTTCTTGTCTCATGTTCATTTCGTCAAGCTTAGCAATCATTCTAGGGAAATCCAATACTTCATGGTTCATAGCTTTGTAACAAAGACAACTAGGTCTTCTCCCAGGGCATTCCTTGGAAATATGTCTCGATTTTCTGCAACTGTAACAACGGGTTAATCCTCTCTTTCTTTTAAATGATCCCCAGCCTTTCCTATACTGTGAGCTAGGATTATGGTAGCTAACCTGAAAACATTTCTTTCTAGGGTCCTGCATACACTTATTAGTCCAAACATTCTTTCTATGCATGGGTATAACACATTTTTCACTATTCTTATCAGATCTACTCATATCAAATCTTCTTTCATCTATTAATACCCTAGTTTTCAAGCTAGGATAGAATCTATCAAACATACCTAGATCTATACTGTTGAAACAAAAATTTCCACTTATCTTACTTTTCATATCTAAAACGTTTTCAATATTCTTACCTTTATCAGAGCACAGAGCTTTCAGATCTTGCCTCTTTTCTTCAGATCGGACTTATTTTCCTTAGCAAAGAGCTTGCAGATCTTACCTCTTTTAATAAAAAATTATCACTTTTACCTTTCTCAGAGCACAAAGATTTCAGATCTTACCTCTTTTATTCAGATCAGACTTCTTTTCCTTAGCACAGAGCTTGTCAAACTAAGTAGAGGACTACGCACTAGAGAAACAAATCTACACACAGAGATTTCACAATGTCAGGTCGGATCTTTGCATAGAGATTCTTCTTTCTCAGTTCCCAGCAATCACAATTTCAGGTCCTCGCAACAGAACCATTTGTTGGCACAGGGGCAGACCCAGGCTTCAACTCTACAACAACACACCAACAAAACCCTAACTACCAACCCTTTCAGCAACACCTGCGAAGCAAATGAAATCTCACCCGAGGTAGAGGCGGGGGTGGTTGTAGGACTCAAGTGTCTGCAACCTTAGCCAGGACACATATCTCTGATTATAATACTTAATAGAGTGTTCAGCATCGTTATTTCATCATTGTTTAACCAATATCTACTCCACAGAGAAAATAGAGCATCACAGCATTCACCCTGATCTAATGTATTAAAGCACTTAGCATATATACATGGATCATATCTAGAAGATTCAAGAACTAAGCACATTCAACTATATCAGATCTAACATCCAGATTCATCATAAGCACAAAGCATAACAGATCTATCTATCTATCTAGATAAGGCACTTACCAAATAACAAATAAATACATCAGAACATCACACAGAGTAGAATGAAATAGTATTTACGTGGTTCACCCCCACCCTAGAGCTACGTCCACCAACTCTTCTTCTTTATTAGCTTCAATCAGTCATCTACATGGATAGAGCCACAAAAACCCTACTCCACATAGGACAAAAGATCTGCGTATCTCGCTAGATCCTTCTTCCTTGCATTATAACAAAAATCCCTTCACAGACTGTTACAACCACTTGCACTTAGCTCTGCAAGCCTCTCACAGTATGAAAAAATAATCTACAAACCATACTTACACTTCACACTTAGCTTATCGACCCTTCATCACATAGATCTTCTTTCTTACATTACTTAGACATCTATTTATACTTTACAAAATAGGCCTAAACATGGGTAAACCCATGGGCCAACATCTCATTCCTGTTACATATTCCCAAATCCCAAAAAGGACACAAAAAGGGGGCAAGATCCTGCAATCTCCACTTCATCTTGTGCTCCATATTCGACAGGTTATCGAAGTCCCAAAATAGGTCAACATGACCAAGAATCTCCCAAAAATTGGTCAAGGTCCAACAAGGGTACGTGTTGGCGGGTCATGAGATCTAGAGGAAGGAAAAGGTGAAAGGTTGAAACATATGAAGCCCGAATAGCCGAAGATACAAGAGCCATTGATCTGCATGGGGAAAATTTTCAATAGATTGTGAGCTCTAGTTAAAGTGTAGYGGGGTTTCAGTTGAGATATGAGATTGTCGAATCTGGAAGGTTTGAAGTAAATCTGAACTGCTAGATCTAGAGGAGATGTGGTGTGATTCCATGAATTCTGGGTAAAGTCCCGAAGTGATTCAGAGCYGTGAGATTTAAGAGAARCGTTGCATAAATACATGTACTTTGGGTAAAGACCCAAAGTAATCCTTGAACGTTAGATTAAGTGGACACACGTCAGTGGATTATAGCCTTTGGATAAAAGGCATTGGGAAGAAGAGTGAAGTTTGAGATTTGAGATCTCAAAAKTCTGAAGACCCGAAGGAGATCTTGACCGTCGATCAATAAGGGGGTCACAGGACCGTTGATCTCAATTGAAAGGTTAAACACCTGAAGSGGAAGTAGGATCGTTGATTGATCAGGATAGGTGTCTACAGATTGTCAGCTCCAAGAGGTTCAAGTACGAAACAAAGTAGGATTTGAGATTTGAAAACCCCGAAGTCCAGACTCATGAAGAGATCTTGATCGTTGAGTGAGAAGGGGAAGATCTGGCCCGTAGACTTGAAAAACGCATATCTTAACCATTAGTTCAGACAGAATCTTCAAGATCGCGAGATCTATGATCCCATAGCATTTCGAGGGTAGGAGTTGCGTGGACTTTAAAACATTGAGGGTGGTCCGTAATCGTGTGATCACATGAAGTTATTGCCCAAGGTCATATCAAGAGTGGGATTATGAGATAAAGTATTTAACACCCATTATGCTGAGATTTTGTAGGAGAGCGAAAGAGAAGGTTGTCGGTGCTATCAGACCTACACCGAGAAGCTGAAAGGGCATGTGTTTAGTCACAAAACGAGACCATCAAGGTTTCAGAGAGTCATTCGAATCAAGAATTGGAGATCCTTGACCGGGAGATCATGTAGCCCTATGGGAAAGTAGGGGGGTTGCATCAATAGACTGTGCCCTTATTCGCACTACTCGAGTACCTAGGTACTAGAGAGTATCTTCCTGAGTGCTATTCTCAATGGAAATATAACAATCAGGTGACCGATCAGTTTATCTATGGAGGGCTTCAGGAGATTTAGGTCAATCCGTATACAGGTGTTGTCTGATGCACTACCACTCAAAGGGGTACCAACAGGGGTTACAAGGGTGGCCAACAGATGTGCGCTTAAGTACCACTTGTATTTCTTGCATGTATGAATCCCTGACTGTGGGTTTATGCATGTAACAACAAATATATATAGCTTAAAGATGTTGGAATATGTCTCTTCCCTGAAGAAAAAAAATAACCCACAATTTTCTACCGAGGAAAGTGCTCTGATACCACTTGTAATATTCAATATATAAAATAGTATGCAGAATAGAAATAATTAGCTAGAAATGGAAGATGAACAACAATATAACTAGAACAACACCACAATAATACCAAAATGATACAAGAATAACACCAGAAAGAGCACTTTGATTACTAAGAGAAATTTTCACTTGCCTCTTCGAGGGGGAAACCTCCAGCAGAGTAGAGATCTATTAGAATAATATCCTAGACAAAACTTCTCATACCCTCGACTCATATTTATACTAAATATGTCTATCAAAAGAACAATCTCAAGGAAGATCCTTCTAGAAGTGGAAGCTTCTATTAGGTCTTCTTACATTGGACTTATTCCTCCTTATTGCTAGGCCTTATTAATATTGAACTTTATTACATGGAAATATATTATTCTACCTATGTAAGGGGTTAGGTCCTTAACAATTCTATAGTGTGCAGCACTATATTTTGCATGAATATGAATAAAGAGCCAAAGAGAAAAAACTTTGTGGAAGTATACGAGGAGGGTGTGAACCACAATATATCTATGTCATGTGTATGAATGGTTGCATTGATTACGTTTATGTTTGAGTTAATGAGATATATGATAAATATGATAAAATAATAGATGGAATAATACTATGCAAAACTGAATGAATCTATGTCATTGGTTATATGATGTGTCACTGGCAGATTTAGGATCAGTATAATAAAATGGAATTTGAGTGCTAGGAGTTCAGTAGATCTAATGCCTCTGAGAGATATAGACATACCATCCCATGGTTGTAGAACCTGAGTCTTGCGGCCACCCATTGAAGCCATCTTGGGTGAGACTGCGCAGTGCACTTTGTACAATGTGTTTCCTTTTGGTATCTAGAAGGGTCGATGGTCGACGGGTTGTTGGTAATCCTATAGTTAGAACTTGGGTTAGCCTATAAGTAGCTAATAGAGTAATTAATTAAATGGAATGTTTCAATAATAAACTTGTAAATTTTTTGAAATTACACAGAATAGATATAGCTAGTAAATGACATACACAATTTGCAGAGAAAATATGAGAAAAGAGAAGGAGAGAAAGAATGGAAGAATTCTCATTAACCAAATAAATGAATGATAATTTACACATGATATACTCTGTATAACTCAAATAATGTGCACTGGAGAAAAATCCAATAAACCATAGTGGTGTTCTAGAGTGATCTGGACACACACCAGCAGTTACGGGAGTAAACTGCCACCTAGTCTAGTCTCTCAGGTAGTTATGGAAGTGAACTTCCACCTATTATTAGATAACTAGTCTCTCAGTCTTTAGTTAACTAACTGAAACAGAGTGAAGTGAGGAGGATATCAGGGAATCATGATTAATGTGCTAGTCTAATGATAATCCCAAGGACAATGCACATTAGTTGGTAATGATCCCAATGATGCATGGTGATGATCCCAATGTGGCATCTAGACTCCACTCAACTGATCAAATGGAAGTGTGAACTAAAAAGAATATTCTCCCTAAACTATAGGAAAATGAATAATGACTAATAAACATAGGTAAAACCTTAGGAAAAATAAATCCTAAGTGTGTGTGAAGTATCTCCAACACCCCCTCTAAACATCACTATGGTGAAAATAAAGAATTGGGTCCCGAAAAGGAAGCCATGTTAGGTACCCAAATACAAAAAATACATTGAAATAAATGAGGAAAGAGGGAAAACATCATGGGAACCCCCCCCCCCCCTTAAAAGTACAATGTATGTAAAAAAAAGAACTGACAGTTTGTAGGAAACTGTGTCCTTCACTCCAAGACGACTGCATAGATAATGGAACTTATGCTCAGTGAAGGTCTTGGTGAAGATGTTTACAGTCTGTTCTACTGAAGGAAAAAAATGTAGGTCGATGATCCCATCGTGTACTAAGTCTCATACGTAGTGCATGTGGATCTCGATGTGCTTCGTCTGCTGCCTCTGAACTGGATCTCTACAAAACTTTAGAGTGCTCTAGTTGTCACACCAGATGACGATCAGTCAATCAAAGTAAATACCCAACTCAATGAGAAAATGTTGTAGCCACATAGCCCGAATGGTTATGTTAGATACCCCTCTGTACTCCACCTCAGCTGAAGATATAGAAATAGAAGCCTGCTTCTTGCTCGGCCAATAGATAGGCCCAGAACCAATATTGAGTGAGTAACCAGATGTGGACTTGTGATTAATTCTATCGCCAACCTATTCAGAATCAATGAATGCGATGAGGTACAATTTAGAGTCTGTTTCATAGTGAATCACAAAGGTGATGTTTCCCTTTACATATCGAAGGATATGCTTTGCATCCTTCCAATGTATCTCATGTAGCTCCTTCATGAACCTTGAGACTGCTCCAACTGCATAGGAGAGGTCTGGTCTAGAGTGTGTGAGATACAACAAGATCCCCACTAGTTTTCTGTACAGTTTTTTGTCAACTAGTGGAGTGTCCACTCCATCCTCAAGTTTGACTCTTGATAGGAAAGGAGTCGAAGAAGACTTGCAGTTTGTCATGTGAAATCTACCAAGGAGATCTCGTGTATACTTGGCATGAGATAGTTTGATGCCTAATCCATCCTGGATGATCTCAAGTCCAAGAAATAAATGTAGTGGACCCATGTCCATCATAAAGAACATGTCATGCAGAATCCTCTTGATTGTAGCAATCGTTGAAGTTGAGCAACCGGTGTGTTAGCACATGTAATTGTAGGGATCAAAAAGAATCACTTTGGTTTTGTTTTTGAGTCACACCTTTGATCCTTACATCATTACCTTGACATGTCACACCTCCAAGTTGAAAAATATGTTCTCTTTGTTACCATCCATCGTCTTAAATGGAAAATCAAAGACAATTGTATGTGTTTCCAACTCACTAGGACAGTTCGAAGCATACTGATAAGTACCTCACGGAGTCAATTTTTATCATTGCAGTTAAATAATCATGATAAAGAAGATTTCATTGTTTTCATCACCATATTTAACTAAATTTTCATGGATTATTTCATAAATCTCATAACAGTTTCCTCGAAGTGTGCAATTCATGTTTGAATCAAGTGATGTGAACTATTACTCTAGCGATGTGAACTGGTAGACAGGCACTGCAAACTAGCTGAAAGAGAAGGGTTGGAGGTTTGATATCTTGCATACATCCCTATTCAAATCCATAGCCATCTTCATCAAGCTCAGGTCTACCAGGTACTCCATGAGGTCTATCATACTATTTGAAGGTTGAGAGGAGGGCCTTTACTGATATATTTGTCGGTGCTACGAAATGTCACTGCCTTGCTATAATTTTTCAAAATTCACTTAAAATATTCTATGAACTATGCCTACTAAACCAGGCCACCTTATGACCTCATTCATTTTTCCTCCTGCTCAAAATTTACTTGCTCCCATCATTTTCACCTAGCTCTATGAACTGGCTCACAGAGCGCTGCAAACAGGGCGTTGCGAACCCTCTGTTCCAGCATTGTTAAAACCCCATCCTCTACATCTTTCTAAAAATGAAAAATTAACATATTTATTATACCCCTATCCATTTTGTAGTGTGAAATTGATCATCTATGGGAGCATACT
Source organism: Picea engelmannii (assembly GCA_009831015.1). NCBI lineage: Eukaryota > Viridiplantae > Streptophyta > Pinopsida > Pinales > Pinaceae > Picea > Picea engelmannii. The sequence goes on from ML797073.1 coordinate 427,434, forward strand.
TAAAATTGCAGGTGTGGTGATGTTGTTATAAAAATTTTGACGCTGATAAAAACCTATTTTGAAAAGACTTACCTTTGTCTCACTTCATTATAATTTTCAGTGGTTTTTCTTTATCCTTTCTATTTGAAGAATGCCTTGTCACATTTATGGATGTGTATAAACTGAGGAGTATATAATTTTTATACAAGATTAGCCTATTGGAAAATTCTTGTCATCAAACCCTAATATTTTGTATTCCGTGTTTCACATATAACAATCATTAAATATTACAATAAGATTTTATTCAAGCACCATTCATGGATAATCAGCAGCATGGGAAGACTCATAAGGTAGGTGAAAATGTAAGGACAAATCCCTATGACATTCAACTACTTGATTTTGAACCTTTGATCATAGAATCCTTTCAGAGAGTAGGTTGCATCATTTTTTGTCAAAAGATGCAGATGGGGCATCCATAGCTAGCCAAGAGAAACCCGTACATGCTGACCAAGGTTTCCAACCAGGAGAAGTTCCAAGATTAAAAAATTAAGATGTTTAACCTCCATAATCAACATCATTTTGGTCAAATTCATGTTTCATACATTTTACACATTTTGGTTATTGCTATGCTTTGCAAACCATGATTATCTGATTGGGTGATTTATTTTAATCAATATTATTAAGATTATAAACTTTACAGCATTTTGGGACACTTGAGACAGTTTTGGGAGGTGCTAAACATTGGAAAAGTGAAACAGACTGCTATAGGAAATTTCACAGCACTGGCACTGCGAACTAATAATTTATGACAGTTTGTAAGAAATTAGCACACAACAGACGATTGTTTTTCCTGTAACTTTTGAATTCCCATCTCGGTTCCTTTGAAATTTGGTGTGGCGGACAAACATGGTGTTTTTTTACTTTTTGACAAAATCGAATCCCAACCTAGTTTGTATTTTGGGAGAAAAGACAAAATTATCACCTACAGAAAAGTTTGCAGCACATGTTGTCATAGGTGTTGCAAACTCAAACAGACTAACAAATTCGAGCCATGGGAAGGATTCTAGTTGTAAGGGAAGATTCAAATGGTCTCCTAGGAGTTATTTGTACATGAGGGACATGTTTTCCATCTTCATATCAAGAAGCATGACCTGTTTCAAAAGGAATTTATCATAATAGACAAGAACCCTAAAAATAGGAATTTGTTAGGTTTTTGTTGGAATCTTTTGTAACAAGACTCCTAAATGGAGGAGGATCCTATGTATCTCCTTGGTTCCAACCTCCTTAGGGTGTATAAATATCATTCACTATATATGAAAGTTGATTTTCATAAGGAAATGGTTGGATTCATGATCCAAGAGGGGTTTTTTTCAAGAAGAAATATGTGTGTATGACTGTAAGCCTGAGGAAATGTTATTGTTAATACATTTCTTCCATTGAGGATTCATGAGAGTTTTCTTATCAGCATGTTTCTTTGTCTTTATTTCTCCTTCATCTCACTTGAATAAAATTGCAGACTATGAATATTGTGGTCTCCTATGATTAGGAGATTCATGAGCTGCAAAGGATTTGCATTTATTGTCTGTTAATTATTGTTTTGTTCAAGTATTCTTCAGTCCATTTGACAGAAAGGATCTATGTTTTGTGAACATTCTTCTTTATGTTTTTTCCTCTCCATTCTTCTACCTGATAGTATATAGTATTTTTCTGATGTGTAGCTCAAATGCCTTCAATCTGTAGGATGTTATGACTCCATGCCCAATGGAATGCCTCTGCAGACAGATTGTTTCCTTTTTTCTTTATATTTGTTACTGATCCACCAACCATAAACTTGATTTTAATCCATTTATTTATTAATGGGTACTAGGATTTCACTTACAGTGGTCTAATTGTGACTCTCAGTGATAACATTTTTAGCGCCACTATCGGGGACGGAAATGAAGTAATCTTCCCTGGGATAACTGTCATTGTTTCATGGAAACCTGCACATGAGACCTAGCTAAAGCATACACAAACAAGCTTATCAAGAAAAGGAAGAGAGATACAACATAAAGAATCAGAATCAATATATATTATGATTTGTTCAATGAGTGAGTGATCTTCACTCATATAGGCAATGACATCCTGTAATTAGGAATGCATGCATAATAGTGATGGTATAAAATTAGAAAGTCTAAAATAGAACTAGTCAGTTAAATCCCACTAAACTAGTGTTACTCCCACTGAACTAGTGTGCTGAAAATAGAAATTTCTTTAATAACCCCCTTGAACATCACTATGGAGTAAAAAATCAGTCCTAGCTACTAGGCCATATTAGGTACTCATGTACAATGCAACTAATGAACACTAAATAAAAATGAGGAAAGAGGGAAAACCACGTGGGAACAAAACCCCCCCTCAAAAGATATTGTATCAAAAGAAGAAAATGGAAGATGTTACGAAACTATGTTCTTAACTGCAAGACGATCCCACAAATTTTGAAACTTCTACTCACTGAAATTCTTTGTGAAGATGTAGAAATATTTATGTATCTGATGAAGTCCTTTCGAAACATGTTGGGCCTTATACCTCTTGATCATGTGGACCCATCTGCACCTAAAAATATTCCTTTCTGGTGGAAGTGGAACTAGATGCCAAGTCTGATTCTCTAGGAGACAGTCATGCTACTCCTGCATGGCTTCTTTCCATAATGGATTTCCCATTGCCTTATTGTAGGTTTACAGAACAATAGATTGAACCATATAGAAATGCATGGGCATCACAGGTTCTGAAGTTGAAAGTACATGAGAAGGATCCTCATGCTAAGATCGATTCCTCCTTGAATCCAATGGATTCCCTGCAAGTATACATGTTTCTTGAAGTGTGAACTGTGCCCTCTTGGGCATATGTTGAAGCTTCAGTGATGGATTCTTATCTGGTTGTACTTCCTTATTATTTTCGTGTACGTAATCTGAATGTATGGAATCATCTCTAATGTCTTAAACTGATGGAAGCACAAGAGTATATGCATGTTTCACTGGAGGTGCATGAAAAGTACTCTCCTTATGTGTAAGTATAAAAGAGGAGTCATCATTAGAAAGATTAGTGAATTTATACAACCTTGACTTGTGATCCACCTCACCAATTGCAATGATGGAATTGTCATGCATGTAAATTACTGAAACTAAATCTGATGTAAATTCAACCTTTTTACCTTTCTGAGTGATCTGATAAACTTGGATCATATTCGTAGAAATATTTGGAACACGTAAAACATTCTCAAAACTACCATTATGGAGTTCCACTCTCCCTTCTCCTGTTACTGCTACTGGAGAATCATCCCCCATGAGAATAAGGGGTCTTGGGCATGGACTCAAAGAATAGAAAAATTCTTCTTTCGTTTCCATATGATGGGATGCACCAGAATCTATAATCCATGAATCATATGAGGAATTAATTGCAACCAAAGCATGATGATTAACTTTCGTAGGAGCATGATCTTCTTCCTTCTACTTCTTGACTCCCTCTGGAATGAAGTTTCCAAGGTTGTTATGATGAAGTGTCTATGCCATAAGATCATTTTGTTTATTCATGCATGTGGATTCTTCATGATTCAGTTTATTGCAGTAAGTGCATTGCTTTCCCTTCTTCTTCTTCTTCTTCTTCGAATCTAAAGAGTCTTTGGAACTTGAAGAATCGTTAAAGGGTTTGGAATATCCCTCCTTCTTGTTCTGTTTCTCCTTCCCATTCTATTTGGATGATCCTTTTCCATCATTCATGGTGACTACGTGTGCTTTTGGATACTTGACAAGGCCCATGTGTATGAGTTTTGTCTTCTCTTGTGTAAGAGACTCAATGAACTAAGCCAACGTAGGCATTTTCCAATTTTTTCCAAAAAGACATCTCCTAGAATGGAAATTGGAGACATATAAAACATATTATAGTCCTAGCTTGGCCAAGATTGTTAGAGTAAGTTGTTTCTCTTGTGTATAATTATCAATACCACATCCACCCAAGATTTATAGCAAATATTTAAGAAATCTTGTATATTATCAAAACTTTTAGGGTCTAAGGTATTCAACTCTACCTCAAGTATATGACCTCACATCTCATCCTGCTTTCCAAAGAGTCCTTCCAAGGTGGTCCTGATATCATTTGGAGTCTTTCATGTGGCAACATTAAACCATAAATTAGTGGATATTAACTCAAGAAGTAGTCATGTGGCCTCATCCTTACGGTTCGCCCATCTGGTCTTCTCAAGCATTGATGTAGGTTATGTTTTTGTCGCCATCGTCAAATTATACAGTCCTTTTCTTTTGAGTTGGAATATGGCCTTTGGATTCCATTCAAAATGGTTGTATGGTGTGAATATTATCACCAGACTTGATTGAATAAGTTGCATCACCTCCATCCCTGCTATAGATTCTGAAAAGATCTTGAAAACCCAGATCATGGATTTCATGATATGACAGACGGTTCTATGGAAGCTATAGATATGATAAAACAACTATATCTCCTAAAATATGACGTGAGTTTTGGATATTTTTGGTGAGCATGAGCATCCCTATGTTATACATCTCTTATCCAAATTTCAGCCCAACCCAGATCGTGGATTTCAAGATATGGCTATTTTACTGCAAAAAACCAATTTTTTGGAAGGCAGTTGAATCGTTGCACCCTAGAGAAGGATAAACTGAAACAATGTTGAATTGTCACACCCTAGTGAAGGAAACAGTACGAAAATTGTGAAAAAATGAATCATTGCACCCCGGATGAAGAACACATCGCAGAGTTGAAATCACAGAGTTGAATTGAAAACTGCATTTTGAAAAGCTTATATTCATATTCGATGGGGATAAGCTACGACAATTCCAATTGTTGCACCTTTCAATAGGGATAGGCTGCGATGTTGGAGGAAACTAGGTTTACCCAAATCCTCTTTCTCTCTTCTTTGGCTTGTTTGGGTTGCTCCAAGAAGATCGGCTCTGATACCATGTCAGTGTTTCATGGAAACCTGCACAAGAGACCTAGCTAAACCATACACAAACAAAGCTTATCAAGAAAAGGAAGAGAGATACAGCATGAAGAATGAGAATCAATGTATATTATGATATGTTCAATGAGTGAGTTATATTCACTCATATAGGCAATGAAATCCTATAATTAGGAATGCATGCATAATAGTGATGGTATAAAATAAAAATGTCTAAAATAGAACTAGTCAGTTAACTCCCACTGAACTAGTGTGTCGAAAATAGAAATTTATCCAACAATAATGACATAGAACAGATCTAGTCTTTGATGGTGAACAAGGGCTGATCACATAATAGATATTGCATCATTCACCTGGCGACTCTACTCGATGAAGAAACAATTTTCTAGTAGCACTTATAGTTCATATTTTCATATGCAATGGAAGTTATTCTGGCTCGAAGGTATGCATTTTGTGACTTCTCTTGTATACCTGGATTTCCAAATCTTGTACTTTATAGAGAAGTATGGGAACCTTTCCTTCCAAGGTTTGGGGGGAAAAATCATGATCATCCTGGTGAGCACTTGTTGGATTTTCATGAGTGTATGCATAGGATAAGTATTGATCATGAGGATGTTCTTATTAAAATGTTCATATTTTCCTTGGAAGAACATGCTCGTGAGTGGTATAGAACCATCCCTATTACTAGTATTCGTTCATTGAAATATTTTCATACTGCATTCAATGGTTATTGCAAACATAGATATTATATTGATTTTATTTATGTGGAATGTTGTATAGAGTTTGACCTTTTATATAAAAGATATGCAAATTTTAAAGATCAGAGTGCTAGTAGTGAAGAAATTGTTGAAGAAGTAATTGTTCCTCGCGTTCCTCAACCAGTTTCCCATGTTATTCAAAGTGATATACATTTCTCGGAAATTGGAATAGAAGCAAATTATTAGATAAATGAAATTGGTACCAGTCATGAAACTGGAAATATGCAGAGACAATCCAAACTCTAGTTGGGATGACTTGAAGAAATAGTTGTCCTTGATCCAATGGTAGTTGATTTGGAGGATTTTATCATCCTAAGTTATGCAGCTTTTAGCTCAAAACATAAGGATAGAAAAATACTTAATGAAACAAATTTTTCACATGAGATGTCTCATCTTATGAATCAGGTAGGATTTCACAATGAGCTCCATGATCCAATAGATTTTTTAATGGATATACCTTTTCAGAAGGCCCCTTATGTTGCAGCTTTGGGTTTGATAAAAATTTGCAGTTGTAAGTATGAACCATTGATGGATTTTCTGCTGCAAAGGTTATATTATTTTTATTCTTTCATCTGCAATATACAAGGAACTTGTTTTACTACCCAAATGATTGCATGGCTTCACTAGAAATCGGATTATACTTAAGCAAAGAAGATCAACTGGATAGATTATTGTAGGAATGTATATAAATAATATTGTTATCCAAGCATTCGGTTTGTAGTGAGTGTTTTTTAGTTTTCAATAAATGATCAGAGGTGCTATCAAGGAACAGACTGAGTACAGATTGCAGAGATGGAATGGATAAGGCACTGTGTTACACATTATTTTGGTCACCTCGATGATGATTACATAAACATGTGTTCAGGCTCCCAATATAATATTTTGCCTGAGAAAAGCAACCTCTTTCCACCCTTTCAAGATGCATTTTTGGAAGGCCGTCGTGGGCTGCTCCCTTTACACAGTGTATAAATCCTTGATTTCTGCATGCTACACTACAGCTAGCCCACGAGATTTCCACAGGCTTCTATATAGGCAGGTCGTAGTGGTGCTTTAAAACTAAAAGAGGAAAGAAGTTCTAGCAACTTCTAGAAGTGGAATCTTCTAGAAATATGAGGTGGCGTCCATGTGGTTATGATCCTATTGACTTCTCTGATTTGATGGGATCATCCTTATCTCTTTAACCACTTCAGCTTCTCATATATAATGATAGGCTTCTCATGGAAAAGGTTAGAGGTACAAGCATAAAGAAGCATAGAGACTGAAGAGGGAATATATTGAAGTCTATATGAAGAATCCTATTTCAAGCGATGCTTGAGGTCTCCATTCATCCATCAAGTTTTTGAGAGAAATATTCATGCAAATATCGAAGCAAATGTATGTGTGTGTCAGAACGAAGGGCCACTGAAAGGGAACTTGCGACATCAAGGAGATTCGGTTGTATATTCTACCTTTCATTAATATAATACGGTGGCACGTCTCTTTCCCATAAAATGATTGATATTTTATTACATGACTCCTTGATCAAATGTTTAGGTTGTCATTGAATTTCACTATCGTTTATTTCATGTTGGTTGATTTGTGTTATTACAGATCTAATCTCATAGGAACATTGGAGTAAAGAAGGATCAACAAAGACATAAGGAAGCAATTTATAAGGTATGTTATCTATTCCTCCTTTGGTAATTAAATTCAATGACCGTAACCTAGGGAAAGCATATTTTTCTGTCTTGTTTTGTTCTAGATCCAAGTGGATCTAGGGGGATTAGTTCATGTCCACATCTACCAATTTACCCATTAACAAAATTCGTGAATCCACTGAGGATATACAACTTGATTGTGATTTTTTGTTGGCCATTTGCTCATAGCCTATCTTTCACATTCTGTTTCAGCCTCTGAGTCTGTGGGAGATCCAGTTAGACTCACTAGATTTAAAATATCCCTCAGACCATTTGTCCTTTTTGAAAAAAAAATCTATTTTGTGAAACACATCCGCACTGCACCTTATTGGTAGCCCACAGAAACCTTCCATTTCCGCACCCTGGTGGTTTGTTTCAGTGCGGAATTTCCATGACCTGCATGTTTATTGGCCTTCGGAACCCACTCATTTCCGCACTGCGTTATACTGTCTTCCCGTGGCGGCGTTTGGAAACTTTTTGGATTGGGTCTTGACCTCTACTATTGCCCATTTTTTGCTTCAGTCAGCTAAGAAAGGGATTTTAATACCAGTTCTTGAGTGCTTCTGATTGTTTCAACTTGATCTTGATTGATTTCGGAGATTGAACACCTCTCTCTTGATCTTTTTTTTATCTTTGTTTTTATCGACAAGGATATAATCTCTAGACTTGCGTCCGAGTGCTTGCTCGATCAAAGCTTTTGTTTCAGGTTTGGATTTCTAAGTTGGTTGCATCTTCTGGATTTCTTAGTGATTAGAAAAACATTTCTTGTTCATATTTGAAGAGGCATTTTCTTGTCAAAATTTATTTTTATCTCCATTGAAATATTGATTTGGGTGTTTGTTGGGTGTTTTATTTTCATTGGTTGCTTACCTTTTCTTAGTTCCATCCTTGTTTTCGATTTCTAAAAAAAAAAAATTAAGTCCTTTAAGTCTTTTAAGTAATCATTTATTCAGAAAATAATAGCGTTTGAAATATTGAAAGAGAACAAATAGTGAAATTACATTGTTAATGATTGTTTGGTACTACATTCAAAAAGGGAATTGTACATCGTAGTTTGCATTGTTCTAGAAAAAATATTTTTCCCTACTATAGATAGAATTCATCGAATGAAAGTTTGCATCATTCATTTCTATTTATGAATTATTGGGTCAAAGTATCACACAACATTGGTTTCATTCCCATCTCCCTCTTGAGTAACAACAGCCTTTAATAATATTGCGAAACTTTAAAATTCAACTAGTAACATTTTCTAGGGCTCTTTTACACCAAAATTAGCTAGGCTAGAGCTTTGGAATAGGCAGTCAGACACACTCTCCAAAGCACATAACACACCATAGTATCTTTTGATAGCGAGTGGTCAAATCCATTTGCAACGTTTTGTCCTGGGAATCCATTCTCACACAAGGGTCAAACTTGAGGTCGCATTGAGATTGGCAGTTTCACTCACCCTGCTTTGTTGGTCTCAGTGTAGAGATTGCACGTATTATGGGGGTCACTTGAAGGTATACCCACAAATATGAGTGGAAGCCTCTCAAGTTGATTTCAAGCTCGATACCCTGCCCTTGCATGTGGATCGAACTATCGACTGTTCCCCCAGGCATCACTATTGTTTGTAGTAACTTTAGTAGCCTATCTTCTTAGGGTCTTACACAAGGTGATTGTGGAGAGGAAAATCTCCACGGTACCTGGAATCGAGGTTGGCCAGACTCACTCGAGATCCTTGGAGGGTATACCCATGATTGTGTGTGGGATCTTGCACCAGGGTGTAAGTCCGTTAAGCATGTCGTCAATGTAACTTTTCCACCCTAGCCCAGCCCCTTCTTGTCTCGACATCGTGACGTTGGATTTCATCACCAACTATTGACTTCGGAATAGGAAGGTCTTGTTTTCTTGGTTTTGATTCCTAGATTTTACTATCACGTGTTGTTGTTTTACGTAGTTGGCCATAGATTTTTTCCGTATATTTTTTGGTTCCACCAACATAGACCCTCCCCATTGTTCACGTAGGGTACAGGGACTTCCACTGAAAAATATGGAATATTCTACCCCTATACCCCCTCACACATCAAAGGGTTCTCCTCAATAGAGTGAATTCCAGGATACCAATGTAACACAAGAGGAACGTTTAGCCTCTTTGGAAAGTTTCTGAATTGTTTCTAATTCTATGGAAGATTTCCGCATCCCTCCTGGATATGAAAGACATTTTCTCCGGATGAATTCTGTCGGGGAACTTTTTATTGTTTCTTCTGGGCTACTAACATAGTTAGAATCCCACCTCGTACAGTATGATACCTTTATGGCTCAGGGGTGGGAGTAGATATACCCTCTTTCCCTGAGCTACCCGAGACGTTTGTTGTCCTCACAGTCTCCCTAGGTCATTTTTCCAGTACAACTGCCTATCTCTTTCCTGGCTCAGAAGCCCAGTTAGTTGGCCCTCGTTCAACCATCCCCTTTCAAATGGCCCACTCTACAATTCTTCCTCGTGCTATGACTATTCCTTCTGGAAATATATTGGTTAACCATGCTCCCATTGGTACACCACGTTCCGCTAGACCTACCCCTTCTCTTCCTCTTGGTTATCACGCTTTGAATTCTTCTACTTCCATCCATACCCAAATTCCATCCGGAGTACCACTCGAGCATAATACCTCTGCTGGTTATGTTCCTACGTCTTCCCGAGTCCTCTCCGAAGGGTCTTATCCACCTCTTCATGGCGGATCTAGCCCTAGTGGATCTAATCCAATTGGTAGCACTCATCATCTATTCACTTCCAGTTACCATATTCCCATTGGGGGAAAATATTATGTCGGGGGGCAACCTCAATCCGAAGGTCACGCTCAAATTGGGGTACCTCCTCCTTATGGAGGACATTGTCAGGTTGGAACTTATAACTCACAATCTGGACTGAACGTATCAAACTTGTTAGCTCACCTTTGGAATCTTCAAGCTAACCCATAACCCTCTAGGGGACAACCTTCTCAAACCAGTGTTTCGGTACCCCCGAACTGTGGTCAACCATATCCGAGTTCTTTGAATCCCGCCTGGGGACCGAATGTTCAATCCAGTACTCCTTTCCAAGGGAACATCCCTAACCAACCCAACCCCATGGGCTACATGCCTCCACACCAACAACCAACTCTGCCTAGATCTTCGCATTATATGCAAACCGCTTACGGTCCTACTGGTATACTGACGGGAATTCCTCCCCAAAGTCACCAGTACCCTCATGTGAATAGACAGTTACCCTTTTTTGCCACTTTGGACCTCCCCGATCGGTCTAGAATTTTCAATGATCCTATCCGTCAGTCTCCTCATTGGCCCGTCATACTAGCCAAACTCCCATCTGACATTCCTAAGTTTGATGGTAAACCAGGAGAGGATCCGAAAAATCATGTAATGACTTTCCACCTTTGGTGTTCATCCAACTCTTTGATGGATGACTCCATTCGGTTATGCCTTTTGCAATGAACCCTCACGGGTTCATCTGTGAAGTGGTATATAGAATTTCCACGAGGCTTCTTCGTCGATTTCAATACCCTAGATATGGATTTCCTCACTTGCTACCAGTTGTCAATCCGTTATGAAAAGAGAATCAATATTTTCAGTTCTTTCAAGCAAAGTAAATCCATTCATATCTATGATCACATTCATGAGTGGAGACGACGATGATGTCTAATCAAACTCGATCTTCCCAATCTGTTATTGGCAGAATGGTTCACAAAATCCTTCGTGAATGACATATATAAAGACATTTCTATGGGTGGAGTCATCATGGAAGAATAGGTGATCATTCGTGCCCAGTATCTCGATCTCATTTATTCACAAATGGGTACTCTTTATGATCTACTTCCTGATGCACCTCATCCTTCTACCAAAACCACCTCAATGACCCCAACATCTTCTCATGTCGTTGATGGTGTGATAGGTACTTTCCATGATCAACCTCAATATGCACATACCTCTCACATC
>ML797073.1:440124-464978 GCA_009831015.1 Picea engelmannii
TGGACCAACTAGCCTTCTTCAACTATGATACACGTACCAACAACGTACCTTTCATACCTAAGACACCCCCCAGATACGAGAATGTCGGTGTGGGTCTACTAAAGGATTCCACTCTGATGGGTACTTTCCAAATCCCACCACCCGACGTTCCACCTCCTTTGGTTGCCTTGATTAACATAATATCCACCTCCATCCATGAAATTCCCATGTCTTCTGACCCATGGATAGTACCCACCCCCAGTGATTATCTTCACTATGGCGACCAGATGCCTTTAAGACCCATTGAATCCACCTACCATGCCATTCAATCGGCTGACCCTTCTACCCCCTCTCTCAGTGATTCGTCTCCTGATCCATCCCATGTTATTTTTTCCATGGACAAGATGATTATGCGGTTCTATTGATGGAAAATACCCCTTGGGATGATGGACATCATCGTTCCATTCTCTTCCTAGAACCACACACACTCGAGAGTTACCAACGGATCTCAACCCCATCGACCGTTGTCCTTATTACATCAATTCATGACTCCACACATGATGTGTTATACGAAGGGAACTTAAGAAACATTTCACCCACCATCCCCCTCAACATCTCTATCAAACCTGGAGTTGTTGAAAATGTGCACATCAAAGATTCATGTTCCACTGATGAAGTTTCCACGTATAAATCCCTTTTTCAATAATTTTGCGACGTCTTCGCATGCAGCTATGAAGAGATGCTTGGTATTGACCTTGATATTGTTGTACATGAAATCAAGACATACTCTGGTGCTAAACCCATCCGGAAAAGACTTCGCCCGATCCACCCTCGCAAAGCAACCACTATCAAGCTTGAAGTTGAAAAAATTATTAAAGCTGGATTTATTTATCCCGTGGATTTAACTGATTGGGTATCCAATCTAGTTCTGGTTAACAAGAAACAAGGTACGATCTGTGTCTATGTTGATTATAAATATATCAACAAATATTGTCCTAAAGACAACTTTCCCACCCCCTCCATTGACCAAATCATCGACGATTGCACCAGAAGTGAAATCTTCTCTTTGATGGATGGTTTCTCCAGATATAATCAGATCAACATCTTACCCGCGGATCAACACAAAACCACTTTTATTTGTCCTTGGGGCACTTTTTCCTATCGGAAACTTCCCTTTGGTTTAAAGAACGTTGGTGCCACGTTTCAACGTGCTATGTCTTATGCTTTCCATGATATTAATCACATTGTACAACCATATTTAGATGACCTGCCAGCACATTCTATGCATCGTAGTGATCATCCGGCCCACCTCTGATCCATTTTCCTTCATTGTTGATTATATCGTATATGCTTAAACCCACATAAATGTGTCTTTTGTGTGGAATCCAGTCGAATCTTAGGCTTTATTGTGTCACATCAAGGGATTAGGGTAGATCCTTTGAAGGTTGAGGCCATTCTCAATCTCCCTCCTCCTTCTTCACTTCACCAGCTACAAAGTTTGCAAGGGAAGGAAAAATTTCTACATCATTTTATCCCGAACTACGCTAAGTTAACGCTCGGATTTACTCGACTATTAAAGAAAGTCTCTAATTTTGTATGGGACACCATTGCCAACAAAGCCTTCAACACTTTGAAATTGACTTTAACATGTACCCCACTACTTTTCCTGCCCAATTATAGTCAAGATTATTTCCTTTATCTCACTGCTTCGGATTTGACCATTGTTGTGGGTGGGAATCCCTCCTACGAACTTAGCATTTAAGGGATCTAAACATGCATGCAGAAAATGACCATTTCAAAGGCTTCTACTCTTTCCTATTCTCCCAACAAAAAACCCCACATTCATGCAATACAAAAGGGTAAACAATATTCAGTAACTCTACCTTAAGTCCTTCATTTGATGTTGATCCCTTTTCTTTCACTCACTCTTTGATTGCAAGCCTCCTCCCAAAGTTGACATGCATTCACACATGAACAAACAAAAAGGTGCAAACATGCATTTAATATACTAATTGTTGGGTTAGTTGTGACAATATCATAAGATAAATATTTAACTTGAACACATGATATGGCGGGACAGGAAAAGTATTCCTTTTTATATTAATCTTCACAAGAGTAAATTTACAATATGTGGTCGAAACTGCTCCTTGAAACTAGTCCTAGGATCCTCTTCAACTGTCCTCCAACTTCTTTTCTGTATACTTCTCTTTGCACAAGGATGGATAAAGGCTGGGACAAGGGGAATGCTTAATTGGGTATAGTTTCTTTACTATGATTTTCCTCCTTTCAAATGGGACCCCTACCCCTTCTTTTATAGGCTATAAAGGGATAGGTATTTGGTCAAATGACCAACCATGCATGGCCGAAACATTTAGTTAACTTCCCCAAAGCTGTGTGTTCCATCAGCAACTTTCATTTTTTCGTGCTTTTTTAGGTACAAGCGGGTTGTAGTGAGTCAGATAGCGTGTACACACATGCAGTAATGGAGCAGGGTGTGTGTGCCTTTAAAAAGGGTGTTTTTAAGAAGATTTGTTCAATGATGGCTTGGTGACGAGGTAAAAATATGATTCTTGGGTTTTGATAGAATTTCCCTCGAGTCCCATGAACCAGTGAAGAGCTGCTTATTTCAAGGTGGCGGGAAATAGTTTAAGTTTATGGGCATCAGAATAATCATCATAACTTCAGCAAAGGACATCAAATTCAAAGGGGAAGGTATCTGGGTCCTCGCTAGGCAATCCACGGAAATTTGGTAAATCAGAGGGTGGAATTTTTTTCATTTGAAGTATGCCCTCAGTCTCTTTAATAGGAAACTCAAATGTAATTGGTTCTTTCTGCTTTGGTGTTTCCATTTCTTCTTCCATGTTTAGGAGTCTTTCCCCCCACAAGGATTCTTCAGAGGCAACAGAGTTTTCTGGTTCTTTAATGGGGCTACTATGTCCTTCTAATTCAGAGCCTTCAATAGGATGGTCTTGGTTTCTAGGAGATTTAGCAGAAGGTGACTCTATGATTAACCCAGCAGTCAAGTCTATTTCAGGAGGCTCTTTCAGATTGTTGGATGTTATTTTTGAGTAACGAAGAGTACTTGGGGTTTTTGTAGAGTCTTGTTTTTCTTCACTTTTACTGGCCTATTTATTAGTGTCATGGGTGGTCCCTACACCATGTCCATGAGGTTTCTTAGTGCCTCGAGTCATCCATCCTGTGATAATTGGTAAGGACAATATCCTGGGCAAGGAATATCTATGGGTAGTGGTGAACTCCCTAAAGTTTCCCTTCAGCCTGGTATTGCTCCTATAGTGATCCTAAGGCTAAAGTCTTAATTTATTGAGTGCCTCCCTGGCAACGGTGCCAAAATGACGAGGTAAAAATATGATTCCCAATTGTTTGGTGTCACTCTACACTCTATCACTCATTTTTCAACCTAGGGCTTATTGTGCTTACGAGGCACTCTTGTGCAATCTGCACAGAAAAGAGAACTAGCTTACTGTAACTATGATTACGAAAGAAATGAGTCACAAAACCCCGATCCTTTCAGTCTTATGGTGGTATCTCAGAAAACTAAGCTCTCTGAAATATCATGAACTTAATCTTGGAATATTCACTTGACTGGGATTTATGAGTACTGTGATTCTATAGCAACTGTGCATATGTATAAAAAGAAATGCTAAGGTCTATAAAACTCAAAAATTACGATGTTGTAACAGCAAGGGTAAAGTACTTAATGATCCCTGTCCTTATCTCTGTAGATGATGCCAAAGCTTGTTATGATGGTAGATTCTTTTACCTACACTTTGTTACACATACCCAGACTCATCTATGCATACTTAAAGCTTAACCATAAGGTGTTTGGGTAACATTAGATTTCATTTTAGATGCTGGCTGAAATCTATTCATCCTAATAATATTTAACTGTCATTATTCAGCAGATGTCCAGGGCCATTATGCAGCATATAACCATTGCCCAGCAAACTATAAAATAAATCTCAAAAACTAGTAATCTAATCAACATATATATCTAACTATCATGCATGAGTTTAACCAACAGCAAAAGATATAATCAGGAAGGAAATAATACAGATTGTACCTATGAGTGGGACCTTGCTCACGGTACTCCAGTATTCACACTTCACTAATTACCAACAGGAAATGATCATGTACAGCAAGATATATATATATATATATATATATATATATATATCAGAAATCTGGAAATTCAAGACAGTATACGCTCAGCTCAATGTCTGATATGTATCATACGCTAATTGTCTTTTCTCAACCAAGCACACATATATATACAAAAATGATTGTCTAACAATAGCTCTGTGTAGAGCGCAAATCCCCTAGATTCTAGGAAAAACTATTAAAACAAACTGGTGCCTAATCCATCCACATATCCACTGGTTGTTCAATTCTTCGATGCGTTGAGTAGACTATTATGCATGTTCCTGTTTTAGATTTATCACATGTGTTGAAGTAAAGACATTGAGCATCTTATTTACTACTCACGGTTATGTAGCCTTCACATTGATAACCATCAGCCCTGCCACTTGTATATATGTAAACTGCCCATTCAAAGCATGTCGTACTGTGTAGGTGTTGATATGTATATGCAAAAAATAGAATGTGGTTGTTGTGCTGGAAATATATCTTCTTAAAATATCCTCTTTACATATCTCCATAATTGCCTTGCATCAATACACATCTCCGTATGAACTTGGAACCTTGCATTATGTAGCTAGAACCTGGAGCCTTGCATTATGTAGCCATAGTTAATGTTATTGAAAACCACACATATTTAATAAATCAAATATGTTCTAAAGTTCACTCTAATTCTAATTTATGAACAAAAACCAAGAAGATTATGTGGCAATAGTAATACATGTGATAAAGGTGGAACTTTATAAAGATAAGTATGTGTAAAACATAAAAGGAGGGTAAAATGCATGTGTATTTATAGGAGATAGGGAACAAAAAGATGTCAAAATGGGGGTTCATCGCTTGGCAAAGAAGGACTATGAGATGGCCCGATACCAAGTAAGCACGTCTTATGAAAATTAGGGTTATAAAAACCATCGCCATGGTTCTCGTCCAAGAGGATGATTCTCACGACGAACATGTCATTTATTATTTGAGTCGGAGTTTCACAACTACCGAAGCCAAGTATTTACATGTTGAAAAACTGGCCTTGGCAACTATTCAAGCTATCCAACGTTTCTGCCACTATATCCTTTTATGCAAGACCACTGTGATTTCTGATTGCAACCCTATGCAATGCATTCTTACACGCCAGTTGCTAGGGGGAAAATACTCCAAATGGATTGTGATACTCCAGGAGTTTGACTTAGAGTTTGAACATGCTAAGTCCAAGAAATCCTTGGTGTTTGTTGAATTGATATGGCTGGAGATGAGGTCTTTAGAGCTCAAGCAACAACTTCAAAATCTTCAAAACTTAGGTAGGAGTGTACGAATTCACTACCCAGAGGTCTTCGATGGCTCATCGGTCATGGACTAGAGGATCTTGATGATCAGACTGGAGGCTTCATTGACTTCGAACAAAGACTTGATTGGACTTTTGAGATGGCCAGGCATGAGGGTAAGAGACAAACTGCAGATGGGCCAACTTAGGCTTGGTAAAAACTTCCCTTGGACAATAGCATGACAAAAGATGAGACTCAGGCAGCATGGCATTGACATAAGTTCACGATGCAGGAGGCAATGCAAACTCTCCATATGTTTGGAAGAATAACCAAACGGAGGAGGACACAACTCTATGTAGCGAGAAAATCTTACTAAGGTCATATTAAATCCCAGAGCTTTACGAACAAACAGAAGGATGTGCTTTGTCCAAGGGTGACTCATTGTGCTACCAATAAAAAGAAAATACTTTTCCCTTCCTCTTTTTGGGGTATATTTGATTTTTTTTGTCTTTTTCAATAATTTTGGAAAAAGAATAAAAGAATGTTACATTACAAAGGAGGAACGAGTGCCACAAACATACTAGTTCTAGGAGCAAGGACGAGACTAATGCTCAGATCAAGGACACTCAGAAAAATCCCTCCTGAGGCCAAAGGTGTCAAGACGCAAAGGCAAAGTGCTACAGGGCTTGCGCATATGGCATGCTTCAGATGGTTCAGTTGAGACAAACATGGAGTCGGCATTAGGCCAAATACACAGGTATGAAAATGTGTTTAACAAAACACACAATGGTAACGTCCTTCGATGTACTTTTAACAAGCCCAGAGAAAGTAAGCTCGACGGTTTTTCATATTTAGAGTCTAAAAAAACATAAAAGGAGACTCCGTTGTGGTACCTTTTTCGAAAGTAGTCTAATCGGTTCGAAAAAGGGGTAAATTAGCACCGAAAAGACATATATTCAAAACCATTTTAACGAGTGTGATAAAGACAAGATCACTCACCAATTTTTTCATTTTTAAGGAGTCTAAAAAAAACTTAACTATGGATTTGTCAGGAATGTTCTTCTGGACCATTTTAACTAGTGTGAAATAATAAGGTCACTCGACGATCTTTTCAATTTTAGGGAGTCTGAAAAGAGCTTAACTATGGACTCTGTGGGGGTTCCTTTTTCGTAATTTTAGTCCCTCAGGCCCGAAAAAGGGTTAAAATTATACCTGAGAATACTCTTCTAGAGAACCGAGGCTTCTAGAGTATACCTTTGTTCGTACAGTTGACCACCCAGACCAAAAAAGGGGTAAACTACCGCCGGACAGACGTGACTTCAAATTTCAGTTTAGCAAGCATGAAGGGACACAAGATCACTTGGAAATATTTTCATGTTTAGAGGGTCTGAAAAGGGCTTAAAAGAAGACTCGTTATGTTTTGGGAGTCCTGAGGGTGAGGTCAAGAGTGATAAGGAATCATGCAAATGAGGCTCAAACTCGTAATCAGGAAAAACTAATAAGGACTCCTGAACCTATAGTCATTAGTGACATCATGGACACCAAAATGCAACCAAGAGCTACCTAGGGCATCCATGTTAAGGTAGGATCTACCACTAAATTATGATACTTCTAAAACAACAATGATGGTTTTGTGTCGAAATTTGGTGGGATCGATCCTATGGAAAAGCTGAAAAGACAACAAGATGCAGGAAGTAGAGGTGGAATCCTAACTTAAATGCAATGAGTTGAAAAAATGACTTTTACCAAAGGACCTTCAAAATGACGCAAATCTCCAAAAAGTTTCCAAATGCCCAAAGTAACATTTCTCTTGACAATCCAAAGAAAACTCTTGAACCATGCTAAATGATTTTTAGTTTAGAAAAAATGACAAAAGGGTCTAAAAAATGACAAAAATAGGCCAAAAAGTCTATAAATAGAAGCTAGCAGATCATTATCACCATTGTTAACTGAGAAAATGAATTTGGAGCCAAAAACACCCCTTCGTTAAGAGAGTTGATTACGGGAGATTCAGTGGATGGAATGAGCTTCTGATTGGATCAAGTAAGTAATTACTACCCCCTCTTGCAATTTAATTATTTCTTTTTGCATTTAAATACATTGTTTGGAGGGGTGTCAACCTTTTAAAAGGTCGGCCCTAAGTCCACGGAGGTTGTCTTATGACAGCCCAAGTGTGCATGCAGGCAAAGGAAAAAATGCATGCGTGTACACGATATTGTCAGCATTACAACCCACGTGGATCCTTCATTTAATGTACAAAAATTTAAAAAGAAAGAGTTAACCCTCCTGAAGTTGGTTTTTTGCAGGATGTATGTTCACTGGAGGGAAAGAGAGCATGAGGATATTAGTGCGTTGGTTGGGGAGGACCCTAATGTTGTTGCTAAATTATTGCAATGTGGGTTGTTAAAAAAATTTCTATGTCCTTTCATGCAAGCACAACCTAGGCTATTCAATGCCTTGGTTGATTATTGGCATCCCGGTGCAGAGGCCTTTATGCTACAGGGGCAGTCACTGGTTCTAATGACAGAGGATATATACTTTCTGACTGGCCTCTCCAGGAGAGGAGAACCAGTCAATTTTCGTACTTTTCCCTTCGGGCCTCACAACATATCGAAGTTGATTGGACTCCATTGTGAAGCGGATATAGACAGAATGCGCTCACAAGTACCGATAAGAAATATCTCATACTTATCACTGCAAGTGATAGTGTTGTTCATCGGGTGGATTACTAGGTTTGTGGCTTTGCATCATGCTTCCCGTGCATAAATGAATTGTGCAGTTCAGTGCTTAAATGCGCAATTTTTTTACTAGAGCACCACATTACTGGATTGTATGAAGAGGCAGATAACAGATTGTCGGTTGTGGAATCAAAGTAACTTTAGGTTTGGAATGATTATTTGCTCTTTCTTCTTTGAAAGAGTGCCCAGTTTCATCCCTCGAGAGGTGGTACGAGGGCACTAGGCCTCTCTTCCTGTGTTCTGTAGATGGGCGGTGTTGTTTCCGCGACAGGGGGGGGGAGGACCATTGAGGCCTTTGATGACAACTTTTTTCTTGGTTTTCACGACAGATCCTGGTCATAGAGGATTACCCCTATGCTGGGATTGACTTCTCAAGAGATCCTGAGATACTGGTACCTCTCAGCGAGGAGCGAGGAGAGATGGGTAAGATTTCTTTTTTGTTGTTTTTATATATATTATTTTTTTATATATATACCAGAGCATTTGGCAGATATGTGTCCATTATGTGCAGATGTGGGGCCAATGCGACCAATGGATTATGCGAGGAATAGGCGACATCCTTGGCAAGAGGCCACACCCACCGCCTCTTGCCTTGAGGTGTGTAGATTACCCAAGCAGTGGAAGCAAGCCTATGAGTGTGTTGTCTAGCATCATCAGCAAACCCAACGAAAACCTTTGATTCACTTGACATCTACCACAGTGAAAAAGATGACATCAAAATGACACGTCAAAAAGGGGGTAAAACTAAAACGAAAATGTACAGGAACTATACATATGTTACAAAAAGTTACCCAAGGTGAACTACCTATGAGTAATACTTCTTGAGGTAGAGCCCATTTCTAGGCTCTGCCAATGCATTTCCCTCAAAATATATCATATGATAAGTGCCTTTTTTCAGAACCTCTTTTACAATGAAAGGTCTGAACCACATGGGTTTAAAATTGCCTACCCCCAGGGGGTCCTTGCCTTGATCATAGACCAGGATAAGGTCTCCTTCAGAGAAAATATGAGGACTAATGGACCGATCATATTGACACTTAAATTTTTGTTTATGAGCCTCATTGACCAAGGCCACATCACGATGATGCTCATTGAGTTTCTCGAGGTATAATAAATGCTCTTCAAGCGGTGAAGTGTCGGGCAATAACTATACTGCCAACTTTAGAGATGGGATCTGACACTCGATAGGAAAGATTTCTTCGAAACCGTAAACAAGATGAAAAGGTGAGAAACTAGTTGCATTCTTAACAGACGTTCGGTAGGCCCATAATGTTGAGTATAACATCAAATGCCAATTTGACTTGGCCGAATTGATCGTTCGTTGTAGAATGGTTTTAAGAGATTTATTTACAACTTCCACCTGACCATTCTCTTGAGGGTAGTAGGGTGATGAGTGTTCTTGCCTCAACCCAAGATTTGATGTTAACTCAGTCATCATTGTGTTCTTAAAGTGACTGCCATGGTCAATGACAATCTCTCTTGGGACGTCGAACCTTGCTATAATTTGGTTGGAAAAAAAGAGAGCAACAGTCTCGCCATCATCTTTGAACATTGGCATAGCTTCGACCCACTTGGTGAAGTACTATACTGATACAATGATATAAAAATTCCCCCTTGCAGAAGGGAGGTTGCATGTAGTATAATCAATCCCCCACTTGGTAAAGGGACCAATGGTGATGAGGGGAAACATGGGAGCGGGGTGTGCCCTCATCTTCCAAGAGAAGATTTGACATGGGTGGCACTTCTTGACTGATTAAATACAATCTTTGATTAGTGTCAGCCAGAAGTAACCGGCTCATAATGGGTTGTTTCCAACCCAGAAAAATGACCACCACATGCTCTAGTATGGAAATCGTTAAGCACGATTTCTTCTTCTTCATGAGTGAGGCATCGGCGAAGGATGCAATCTACACCTTGATGATACAGAGTATCTTCGAGTATGTGATAGCTCTTGGCCTAATGGAATATATGGTGAAGCTCATCACGAGAAGATGAGGCATGGCACTTTAAATTCTGGAGATAGACAAGTATATCTCCATACCAGGGGTCTGAAGATGGGGAAGGAAGAATCCATGCATCATTGAAGTAAGTCATGCGAAATGACGAAACTTGGAAAATATCAACCTTATGGCAGTCTGATATGAACTTAACATCACCCTGAGGAGGTGGGTAATCAAACGTACCCATCAAAGGTGGGCACAAGCCAACCCCTATGCTGACAATGTTGGGCTGAGGGTTATCAATCATTGGGACCGCGAATGCCCCCAATGAAGGGTCAGAACGGAGGAAAGACAACTTATCAATGGTCACAACCCGGCCCTCATGCGGAAACAACAAGACCAGAAAAAATGTCGTGACCACTGCCTGCATGGCATAGGTCCAACTCCTTCCTAACAAGAGATTGTAGTCGAGTGATGCATCAACTACTTCAACCTCGACACACACGATTTTCCCCCCTAACTGCACGAGGAAAGAAGGGATGATGCCATGTGGTTGGAATGAACGACCGTCGAAAGAGGTGAGAACAGTAGGTGATGGAAACAAAGCAGGTTGGCCAATGGCCTTCCAACATGCCAAATACATTACACATGTCAAGACGCCCTCATCAACCACCATGCGGAAAATATTCCGAGTAAAATTTTTCGAGGAATAAGACAGTACTATATGGAACGCTACGTTGTAAGGAAGATGAGGTTTTAAGTCAGTCGTATCAAGCATGATTGTACTCGGGTTACAAGTCTCGGCAGATCCTAAGGTAGCTAACAGAGCCTTTCTCTGGGAAGGGAAACTTTGGAGGACTTCCAAAGTCGACATCGCACAAGGGGTTTGAGACAAATCCTCCACCACAGAGTAGTTTTGGGCGGCCCTTGCATTTGGGTTATGAGAAGCTTTTTTGAACGCACCTTTTGGGATGCATGTCATGGTTTCACCCAATTTCTTCTCAATATGAAGAGGAAGAGATGAGATTTCAGCTTCTTTACCTTTCACATAGGTACCGAGCTTACTATAGTCATGTGTTCTAGTCGACATATAGGCATCGCCTTTCATCATATACACATTTGCAGATGCAGGATTATTTGCAGGCGGAGGGGATCCTTGACTACCCCATCCATGCTTGTAGAGGCTTGGGTTAGATGTTTCCCATGTTGAAATGGGTTCGTTAACATGGTAGGCTGCTGCTGTGATAATAAATTTTGGGCCTCCGTAAGCCGAGGGCACTGATGAGTCGGGTGGTCCTCTGCGCATAGGTTACATGGATACCTTGACTTCCTTTTTCGATGTTTCCCCTACCAGCATTATTAGTGAGTTTGTTATCCCCCTTACCCTTCCAAAATTGTTTATTCTTTCCATCAGGCTGTTGGGTGGCCTTTGGATTTGTCGATTGCACGTTGTGTACATCCGACGTTTGGGTAGGGGGAGAAACTGGAATAGTTGTCTAGCTAGCCATTGTGTGTTGTATGGAAAATTGCTGCAATTGTTTCGCCAGTTGTTCAGCGGGCTTGGTTTGTGCTGGACCAACAATACCATCGGCATGTGATCTATCTCTCTGTCTAGTTTTATCAAGTATGAACCGTGGCGCATCTAGCAAGATCTTGTACAGTAGACCAGACTAAGAGTAAATTATCTCAATTTGTTGAGCTCTCATGATTGCATCTTCTTCAGAAAACACTCCCAACGTTGCGATGTCTTTGGATAACTATGGGACCAAAGACTTAAGGAACCACTCAAGAAGGAATGCTGGTGGGACTGGCACCTTAATCAAACTCTTTGGGCGTCTCCATTCTCGGATGTGATCAGAGATATGGTCTTCTTTTGTCTGTTTGAAATTGGCCAGAAATTCTGTGCCAGCCTCGTATCTCACAGGTAATTGGAAATGGTTTAGGAAAGCCATTTCCAATTCGCTGAAGAAATAGTATCTTGAGCGGTCGAGCTCAATGTACCATTTCACAGCACTCCCAATGAGAGTACGTTGAAACAATCACAACTGTACGGAGTCATCTTTCAACGAATTAGATGAGCGCCAAAGATGAAAAGTAGTCACATGATCTCCTGGATCTTCGTTAGGCTTGGCTTCAAACTTTTGTATGTCCGAAGGAAACTTCGTCGGCATAGGGGGGAAATGCGGATCGTGACAGATAGGGTTGTTCAACAACCTTGTTAAGTCTGGCAAATGCAAGTTGCTAGGAAAGGTAGTTTGGGTTGTTGGTGATAACCATGGAAAAAGGGGCCTGGAGTTTGACTGGCACCAGGTTGCTAGGAAAAGTTGGGTTGTTAGCTTGGGTTCTGGTAAAAACCATGGCCATGACCAACGTACGGATTCTGCGTTTGCGGAGACATCATCGGTCGATTCCTGAAATAGGATGTAGATGGTTGGGCATGCATTACATTCGAAGGACTTTGGGAAGGGTTGCCCCATGCCGATCCCATGGGCATAGGTACTGCACCTTGCCCGAGGTTCCATTGGTTGTGAAAAGAGTTTCCCCCAATCAACATTCATGATGAGGGAACTGATACTTGCCAAGAATTCCAAGGTCCTGTTGTAGAAGAAGTTCCTGGGTTTTCCCCTTGTGCAGGAATAGTACCTTGCATAAGATTAGGTTGTCCGTGACTGAGGTTGCCCCCAGTAGGGAAAGAGGCTGACGAGAAAGTGTTGTTACCAAATGCACCAAAAAAAGAAAATGATGTCGAACCTATCGGCATATTATGAGAAGGTTCTCTTTGACTCCCTACTCCAAATGAACTATGGTGTGCGTTCGGCCCGACGGATTGCTGGTGGGAACTGCCAAGCGAAGGGGATGAAGGAGGTATATGACCTCCTCCATAAGGGAAATAATTAAAGGGATCTGAAGTGCCCCACATGAGTCCTTGCAGAGGAGCGTTAGACCTCCCTGCCCCTAAACCTAAAGTCTGTAAAGTGGATTATGAGAGTACAGGGCTTGTACCTGAGCTAGGCATCCCATATGAGAATGGAGGGCCCATCGCACTCTATGTGAAAGGAGTAGTGGCCGCAACAAAGATGGGATCAGACCACTGCCTGAGGTAGAGGCAGTCGATACCATGGTGGCTCAGACTGGAGACGGTGGATTAGGAGGTGAAACACCCCCTGTGGTGATAGCCGTAGTGGGAATAGGAGAATTCCTAGAAGAAGTGGTAGCGTTTGTTTCCATTGTTGCGTGCGACACTGTCTGGCACTCGTAAGGATAAATATGTATGATGATGGGTGTCGAAAGATCAGTGGTTGGAGTTTTGGATGGACCAAGAGCTTTCGATCCAAGGTCTGAAATGGTTGGTTCCTCCGGATGTTGGTCGAGCACAATTTATTGTGACTTGGTCACCTCAAAATACCCTTGTTGGTCTAGCTTTCGCCTTAGCGGTGGCGGGGGTGGCTCTAGTGTAACCAGTGACAGGCCTAGAAGCCTTCATGATCGGTGGAACTCGTGATCCTCCACTGTGTAAGAAGATCAAAGAAACACTAGGGATTTCTATTCATTCAAAAAACAACACACACTAGAAAAAGTCCCTACAAGATAAAACAAGCAAACACTAAACTAGTTGGAAGAACAGTTACAACAACCAACACTAGAGAAACTTACCAGTATAATTGCAACTTGAAAACGGAAGCACCCTCTGGGTATACTCTGCAAAGCATGGCCCGATGTCTATCCTAGGTACCACGGTATACCCCCGCAGTCACCTGTGTATGTCTCTAAAAAGATAGGCAACTAGGTTGCTAGTGCGCGAACAGTCACCAGGCGGGTACAGTAAACAGTCGAGTAGACCACAATGAGAAGGGTATCAAGCCCAAAACCTGTCAAGGGTATCAAAATAAAGTGGTCCGGAAGACAACTGAGGACCTCAAACGGATTCGAGACCCACTAAGATCCGTGGCAAATGCAATCAACGGAATCCCAAGACAAGCCCTCTATATGTGTTCTCCACTATGATTGGTCCGTCTTTGGAGGGGTTATCTCCACTACCTTTCTGCACGCAACCTCGTGTTTATCCCCTGTGTTAGAGGGGGGTCCCATATAACTTTCACGCTAATGGACTTTTAACACTCCCTAGCACAGAATCTTATGTATGTTTTGCAGCCTTGAAGAGTTTCCTCTCCAACCTAAATCAAGGCTCTAGCCTAGACTAGTTGATGGACCCTACAAACATAAAGTCTAGTTGATTTTAATTAATCGTTAATTTTTTATGGATTGCCTTAAGTCAAAGGTTATGAAAGTGAAACTAGTGATGTTTTGAGAGACGAAAGAAAAGATAAACAGAAAGCTGGAAACAAAATAACTTCTTCTTGACACAATTCTTAATCAACTTTTCAAACTAAAAATTTTTCTCTAAGATCTTTAAACAGAAAACTCAAAACAGTATTTCGCTCGACTATGAGCTACTTATTGTCCTAAGTAAACAACCAATAACTTATGAAATAAAAACGTTTCCTGGTTATTTATGCAAACCAACAACTACTTAACCAAATCAAGAAAAAAGAGTTTTTTTTTTTTATTTAATGCTCATAAAGAAAAAAGGAAAAATGACGACAAGTAAAGGCCAACAAAAGTTATGGCCTAAGCACAGATCACAAAGAGTTACTAACAATAACACACCAGTTGATGAAAGCAGACTCTCACATTTGTCTAAAAACCCTATGAAAGAAAAATTTTGAGGAAATATTTTTAATGAAAAAGAAAGCTATTGCTATGATTAGACCTAAGTTGTCGATTGCTATGATAGAGACCAAGAAACTTGAGACGTATAACTCTTGACAAGGAAAAAGATGACCACCTCTCCTTAAACAATAATTTTCTCAATAGGCACGCTACTGACATTTCGACAGCCATCATGTGCACACACACTATGTAAAGTCAGAGCGTGTGTACACGCATGCAGGCCTTATACAGACCGTGTGTACCTCTGCAACTCTTCCAAAATGAAAAAAAAAACAATCAAACACTAGCAGAGACTACTGGTATTGAGAACCAGAATCTCTTGAAGACTCAAAAACTTACTTTGACATAAAAAAGAAATCAATTCAAGGAAAATTTCATAGAACAAAAACAATCTGAGGTGAAATCTAAGCTACAAACTGCAAAAAACAAAGACTAGAATGAGTTCCTAAAAACCCCTGAGAAGGATCACTTATGATAGGGGAGAGGATGATTGACTCTCTAAAATAAATTTTCTGAAATCATACACACGACTGACACTTCATCAGTGTTATCATGTGCACGCAGGCTGCGTGAAGGTATGGAATGGGTACATGCATGCAGGTTGCATGTACCTCTGTGACTCCCGTAAAATAAAATGTAGCCAAGCAAAGAAAGCAGGAAGAACTGGTATGGAAGACGAGAATCTTGGCTAGCTCAGACTTTTGTAGAAACTCTAAAAACAAGTAATGAAACAAATTTTTAAAAATACCCAAAAAGGACTCCCAGAAAACCCTAGAGATCCCCGGTATGGTCGCCAATTCTGTTGTGGGTGGGAATCACTCCTACGGACTTATCATTTAAGGGCTCTAATCATCCATGCAGAAAATGACCATTTCAAAGGCTTCTACTCTTTCCTATTCTCCCAACACAAAACCCCACATTCATGCAATACAAAAGGGTAAACAAGATTTGGTAACTCTACCTTAAGTCCTTTGTTTGATGTTGATCCCTTTTCTTTCACTCGCTCTTTGATTGCAACCCTCCTCCCAAAGCTGACCTGCATTCACACATGAACAAACAAAAAGGTGTGAACATGCATTTCATATACTAATTGTTGGGTTAGTTGTGACAATATCATAAAATAAATATTCAACTTGAATACATGATATGGCGAGACAGGAAAAGTATTCCTTTTTATATTAATCTTCACAAGAGTAAATTTACAATATCTGGTTGGCACTGCTCCTTGAAACTAGTCCTGGGATCCTCTTCAACTATCCTCCAACTACTTTTCTCTATACTTCTCTTTGCACAAGGATGGGACAAGGGGAATGCTTAATTGGGTGTAGTTTCTTTACTATGATTTTCCTTCTTTCAAATGGGACCCCTACCCCCTTCTTTTATAGGCTAGAAATGGCTAGGTATTTGGTCGAATGATGGGCCATGCATGGTCTAAAGGTTTAGTTAACTTCCCCAAAAATGTGTGTTCCATCAACAACTTTCCTTTTTTCATGCTTTTGTAGGTACACGTGGGTTGTAGTGAGTCAGCTAGCATGTACACGCGTGCAGTAATGGAGCAGGGCATGTGTGCCTTTAAAAAGGGTGTTTTTAAGAAGAGTTGTTCAGTGATGGCTTGGCAAAGAAGGACTATGAGATGGCCTGATGCCAAGTAAGCATGTCTTGTGCAAATTAGGGTTATAACAACCATCTCCATGGTTCTCATCCAAGAGGACGATTCTCATGACGAACATGTCATTTATTATTTGAGTCAGAGTCTCACAACTACCGAAGCCAAGTATTGACATGTTGAAAAACTGGCCTTGGTAGTTGTTCAAGATGTCCAATGTTTATGGCACTATATCCTTTTACACAAGACCACCATGATTTTCGATTGCAACCCTATGCAACACATTCTTACACGCCAATTGTTAGGGGGCAAATACTCCAAATGGATTGTGATACTCCAGGAGTTTGACTTAGAGTTTGAACGTGCTAAGTCCAAGAAATCCTTGGTGTTTGTTGAATTGATATGTGACCTTCCCTGTTCTGAGACAAAAAATGTAGCAGAGAATTCATTACCTGATGAATCCCTTTTTCTGATTAGTTCCAATGACCTTTGGTATGGAGATATCATTATATATCTCCAAACTTAGACTCTCTGACACGATGTCTCTAGCACTGACCATCATTGCATCGCATACGTTACCAAGCCTGTCAGTATATCATCCTCGGTGATACTCTTTATCGTCATGGAGTTGACTTCGTTTTTCGATGATGTCTCACTTATGATGAGGTTGAGAAATCTTTGAATGAATTCCATTCTAGAGCATGTGGTCGTCATATGTTTGGGTATGCTACTACCCAAAAGATCTTACGAGCTAGGTATTTTTGGCCTTCTCTATTCAAAGATTGTATTATTTTTGTCCAAAAATGTCAGGCTTGCCAAACATACAATAACAAAATAAGATCTCACCCCTCTCCCTTACATCCTATAGTTTCCATTGGAACCTTCGCTAAATGGGGCATCAATTTCATGACATGTAACCCTCACTCAGTCGGGGGGCATGGGTACATTATTGTAGCCGTAGATTATTTCATGAAATGGGCCAAGGCGATGCCTACATTAGACAACACGGGAAAACATGCAGCCCTATTCATCTTCAATCACATTATTACACGATTTGGAATCCCACAGGCTATCATTACCAATCACGGTAGCCACTTTCAAAACTTTATGATGTCTGAGATTACAGAAAAGTTGGGTCTTTGACATGAAAACTGAACCCCCTACTATCCATAGGCCAACGGCCAAGTCGAAGCAATAAACAAAGTACTTATTACCATGCTTCAACGTATTATCATAATTCACAAAATGTGTTGGCACACGATGTTGTTCTCAACATTGTGGGCCTATCGCACATCCGTGAAGTCAGCCACGGGGTTTACACCCTTTCAATTAGTGTATGGTTTAGAAGTTGTTCTACCGATTGAATGTGAAATTCCATCATTAAAACTAGTCGTCCAACTTCTCCCAAACACCTCTGTTGAGGAGGAATGTTTGTTGTATCTTACACAATTAGACGAAACCCATTGCGATGCCACCCTAGTTATTGAAACCCAGAAGAAACGTGTAACAGCCCAATATGACAAACATGTCAAGCCACACATGTTTTCTGAAGGTGATCTAGTTCTCCTCTATGAACAAGATCGTTATTTGCTAGGAGTCGGAAAATTTGACACTATGTGACGAGGCCCTTATATTGTTAAAAGAGTGTTAGAGAAAGGAGCATACCAGTTAGTAGATTACGATGGCACTCCTTTGAGTGAACCCAGAAATGGGATTTACTTGAAGAAGTACTATGCTTAGCCTATCTCTGCATAACCACTTCTATTTTTACTGTATCATACTCTTGTGTGTTACTTTCGTGTGTTTTTGTTATTTGAATTTTACCCCTGACTACTTACCTTGCATTGTGTTTGGTCTCCAGATGTCGGTTTTTTCGCTACCTCACATTGGCCTCACCGATGGTGCTAGTCGTAGTACCCGGAATTTAGCTTCTGTTGCTTGGGCAATCTATGCACCCTCAAACGAACTTATTTGTCTACAAGGTGTTTGTCTCAGTCCAGTGACCAATAATATCGCAGAGTATAGTGTGAACATCGAATTATTGACTAGTGTTATTTCGCTTGGGATTCGTTGCTTCATTATACAACTTGATTCGCAACTAGTAGTACTACAGTTAAACAATGTCTATACTATCTGAAGCCCTACTCTATTACGGGTATATTTACAAATCTTCCTCTTGGAACGTCATTTCGATTATATTGAATATCAACACATTCCTAGATGTCTAAATACATTAACTAATGCTCTAGCTAATTATGTATTAGACAGACATTTGAGGCATTTGTAATTCCAATCACATTTCACATATTGTACAAAAACCAAAGTAAACCGGTAAAATCCTCATGTATATATATATAACGATATAATGTTTACAAAAAGAGTTCTCATCTGAATATCAAAATATCAAAATATAGAGCCCATGGCCCCTACAAAATGGCATCATGGATTCCTCTCGCGATAGCATACTACTACTCTCGCTACCCTATGTAGTAACCGACTAAGTGAGCCGGATACACCTACAGTATGGTGTTGATAACACCTCGGGATCTCCTTGATGGATATATCAAGGATGTTTGTCGTCAAGCCTTCCAGGTTCTTCTCTATCGCATCATAATCCTCAGCATCCCATCCAGCTACTACGCATGCCTCTCCTCACCTATGAATAGGAGAAGAGCCCAGGGGTCGGTGTGGCCCTACATCTGCATGATCAAAAAAATTTGATCAGTCTTTCGATTGGAAACACAAAAACATTAAATATTCTAAAAACTCATAAAAAAATTGTAAAAACAAATGTATTTCTTACCTAGATCTCCCCACTGAGATCCCTCAGGGAGAACCAAATCTGGATCACCCTGAAAGTCTAGACCAGCATAAGCATAATCATCAATCATTAGGATTTGTGGTCCCAACCAATTGAAGAATACATCGTCATACTTCAAAATCTGGCCAACCACGTGTCGTGTCATCGGGTCACACCATATTTTCATTCGTGGGTCTCTCAGGGCTGGTATTTCCCATTCCACCTGCAGGCGTAGGTGTGGAACTCTTTCTAGGAAGAAAGATACTAAAATGGATCCATAACCGAACTGTTTCAGGTCCCCATTCTTTCTTTTCATGAGTTGAGTTTTCATGTTGCATAATACACCGTCACACCAATTGAATACTTGAGCCTCCAAGCATTCAATAGCATATTGGAAGTAAATTTGGAGTGCCATGTGTGGCGAAGCACTCCCTACCATCCGTGCAACAGTAAAAAGGATGGTCATGAGGTTCAAATCTCTCACACCTTGGATTGCTACTTTTCCTTTACTTCTTTCGGCATCAGGTTCACAATGTCGACGAATGTACTCACTCATGGGAAATCCCCCACCTCGACCACCTATCAAAGTCACGCGTGCCCCACTATTGTGAGGGAAATCTCCCTACATACTAGCAAATAGAGTTCAAACTTTGCATGCAGATATGACCAAAGAGAAACTACTTTCTACCCTCATCCCTAGATTTAAATCCCCTTTTCTTAGTAAATGCATGGAAATATCAACCTACCTCATTCCGGGCGTTTGATGTCGATCCTCCGTTGTACTTGATTACTTGTTCGCAATACTCCTTCCAAAGTTGACCTGCATACAAGACAAGCAACAACTACGCATGCATCCTAC
The DNA here is from genome assembly GCA_009831015.1 of Picea engelmannii. Lineage (NCBI taxonomy): Eukaryota > Viridiplantae > Streptophyta > Pinopsida > Pinales > Pinaceae > Picea > Picea engelmannii. The sequence goes on from ML797073.1 coordinate 460,192, forward strand.
GTATATACTAACGGGTTAGAAATCCAAACATATACTAATCAAACTGTAAAAATTTCATGAATTGGGATGGGAAAATCATTTTCTTTATTACTTTGAATGAGTCAACTTAAAAAAAATGAGACCAGCCACTGCTCCGTGAACCTGATCCTGGGCTCCTCTTCGACTGTCCTCCAACTACTTTTCTTTGTTTCTCCTTTGGCACAAGGAAAGGCTAAAGGGTTGGGACAATGGGAATACTCAAATGGGCAGAGTTTCTTTTCTATATTTTTCCTCCTTCCAAATGGGACCCCTACCCCTTCTTGTATAGGCTATAAGGAGCTAGGTATTTGGATGAACCCTCGGCCATGCATGGTTGGGAGTTTTAGTTAACTCACCCATAGCTTTTGTGTTCCTTCGGAAACATTCCTTTTTTCGTGCTTTTGTCGGTCCAAGCGGGTTGTTTTGGGTCAGCCAACGTGTACACGCGTGTAGTAATGGAGTAGGGCGCGTGGGCCTTTATAAGAGAGGATTTTCAAAGAGTTTTTTAGCAGTGCTTTGGCAAAGAAGGGATATGAGATGGCCTAATGCCAGGTAAGCATGTGTGGTGCAATTTAGGGTTGTAACAGATGCCCCCCTAATGTGTGAGGTCAGAAGAGCATTTGATGGCCGAAATACATTACCAATCTTTACGGATGTGCCAAGTGATTGAGCCCAAGGATCAGGAACCGGGAGGTGACATCTGCAAAATAACAAATGTCTCACCAAGGGGGGCATACCCATGCTCGGGATAAAATAGAATCATGGCTACCAATCAAATACAATGTAGATCCATGTCATATAACAATATAGAGAGTAGTTGTGAACAATACATAGTGGAGCTACATCTCGAATCAGAAAGATATACATATAGAGTATCCATCTTCCAGAAGTTGATTCGGACTGATGGCTGGAGGTGAGGTCTTCAGAGCTCGAGCAACAACTTCAAAATCTTCCAAACTTGAGTAGGAGTGTAATATGAGTGTACGACTGCACTACCCAGAGGACTTTGATGGCTCGTCGGTCATGGATTTGATGATCATACTGAAGGCTTCATTGATTTCGAACAAGGACTTGATTGGACATTCAGGATGGCCAGGCATGAGGGCAAGAGACAAACATGCAGAGGGGCCAACACAGGCTTGGTGACAAACTTTCCTTGGATAATAGCACGAAAAATGATGAGACTTAGGCAGCATGTCATTAATCAGAAGTCTACGAAGCAGGAGGCAACGTAAACTCTCCATATGTTTGGAAGGATAACCAAACAGTGGACGACGCAACTCTATATAGTGAGAAAAAGATTCCTAAGGTCATACTACATCCATAGTCTGATGAGAAAATGAACAGATGTGATTTATCCAAGGGTGACTCATTATGCTGCCAATAAAGAAAATATTTTTCCCCTCCTCTTTTTGGGGTATATTTGATTTTTTTTATTTTTTTTTGTCCCTTTCAATAATTGTGGAAAAAGAATAAAGGAATATTATGTTACAAAGGAAGAATGAGTGTTGCAAACATACAAGCTCAAGGCACAAGGACAAGACTAATGTTCTAGTAGAATGATACTCGGGAAAAATCCTCCGGGGGCCAAAGGTGTTAAGACGCAGAAGCAAACTGTTACAAGGTTGGCGTATAAGGTATGCAAACGTGGTTAATTAAAACACACAATGGTAACGTCCTTCGATGTAAGTTTAATGAGCCCAGAGAAGGTAAGCTCGATGGTTTTTCATATTTATAGAGTCTGAAAAAACATAAAAGGAGACTCCATTGGGGTATCGTTTTCGAAGATAGTCTAGTCGGTTCGGAAAAGGGGTAAACTAGCACTGATAAGACATCGATTCAAAACCATTTTAACAAGTGTGACAAGGACAAGATCACTTGGCTATTTTTTCATTTTTAAGGAGTCTGAAAAAACCTTAACTATGGACTCCGTCAGGGATGTTCTTCTGGACCAATTTAACGAGCGTGAAAGAATAAGGTCACTCGGCAATATTTTCAATTTTAGGGAGTCTGAAAAGAGATTAACTATGGAATCCATTGGGGTTCCTTCTTCATAAGTTTAGTCTCTCAGACCCGAAAAAGGGATAAAATTATACCTGAGATTACTCTTCTATAGAGCTGAAGTTCCATAGAGTATACCTTTGTTCGTACAATTGACCATCCGGACTGAAAAAGGGGTAAACTACCGCCGGACAGACATGACTTCAAATTTCAGTTTAACGAGCATGAAAGGCCACAAGATCGCTCGACAATCTTTTCATATTTAGAGGGTCTGAAAGGGATTAAAAGAAGACCTGTTATTTTTTGGGAGTCCTAAGGGTGAGGTCAAGAGTGAACAAGAATAATGCAAATGAGGCTCAAACTCATATTCAGGAAAGACTATAAGGAATCCCGAGCCTACACTATTTTTAGAGACAGCATGAATGCCATAATGCAACCAGGATCTCCTAGGGAATCCATGTTCCGGTAAACTCTACCACCAAATTGTGACATTTCTAAAGCAGAGATGATGGTTCTATGTTACAATCTGATGGGATCGATCCTATGGAAAATGAAAAAGACAACGAGATACAAAAATCAAGGTAGAAACCTAACCTATATGCTCAAGTTGATCGTCAGAAAAAAATTCATGGACCGTCAAAATTTACTCAAAACTCAAAAAAAAAAAATGTGTCGTTTTTGTTTATATATCATTTTTTTATATGCCAGAGTATTTGACAAATATACATTTGTTGCAAGCAGATGTGGGACCCGTGCGACCTACAGATTATGCAAGGAACAGGTGTCGTCCTTGGCCAAGGGCCGCAGCTGCCTCTACCGGGGGACCAGCAGTAGTAGGAGACCTCCCAGTCGAGGAGGTTGAGAGAGTACTCAGACAAGTTGAGCAGAACTTTACTACACTCACTCGCATGGTCCCGATGGCAGAGATTGAGGACCTGCCGCCATCCATGCAGCCTCATGTAGTGGGGGCACCTTGGATGTGGGTCTGAATGTTTAGGCATTTAGCCCATGTTGTGGACCAGTATAATAGGGCCCATAGGCCCTGAACCTATTTAGACATTTTGCGTGCCACGAGCACCACTTGTATATATTTTTTGAGAGCATAAGCCCTGTGACTTGCTATTGGTCCTATTTTTGAGGCGCTTGCGTCCATCTATGTACTCTAGTTACTTTTATGATATTATATATGGTTTTTTGGTCTTTTGTGTCTTATGGATCACATGTGCAAAAATGTATTTACATGCTTATGTCAATGTTCTTTCATATGTGTGTAATATGCCAATCTAAAATTTGATTAGCTAGAGTATATGTAATTTGTTTTAATCTCCTAGGAACATGAAAATATGTAATATAATCAAAGTTTCATTCTAAGAGACGTACCTTAAGGAATCGTCGGTGTTGTTATCACTGAAATTTCATCCGCACAGGGCAACAAGAACTCTGCATCGTCACAACAGAAAAAGTCATTCATGGCATAGGATTAATTCCACAGCATTGCAAAAGGGTCAAAAACTATACAAATGACCAAAAATTTGAAGGGCGCTTTACATCATCTGGGTGCACGCGCATACACATGCAACAGTAACGTACAAGGCGCGCATATGTGCAAAAGGCGCGGCTGTGGGACAAAAAACCCACGCGCCTACTAAACGGCGCATTTATTGAAATTGGTCGGCCTCCCAACCACTAATGGATCGGCTCCCAAGTCGATTTGACATCAAATCCGAGCTCAATCCTCATGGTGGGCTGGTCAAAGACCTAATTGTGCCCTAAAGAGCCCCTTTTCACATTCAAAAGAGGTCACATAATAACCCAATGCTTGGCTATAAAAAGCCATGAATGACCACCATTTTCTCAAGGAATTCTTTGTATTGTTATGCTGCTGAGATTGTTGAAGTCTCATTCTTTGGCAACACACATTGTAGGCTGCATTTCATAATCTATTCACCCCTCTCTTGAGTGAACAAGCTTGGAGTTCTTTCAACCACATTTCCATCCTTTCATTGTAAGGAGAGCAATCAGTTGAGGGCCTCAAGAGCCTTCCATTGGAGAAGGAAGGGACCCAAGTCCTCTTTCTCCATTGTGTGTCTTTGGATTTCATCAATAAGATCAGCTTATACATTGGTGATATTGGTCCATTTACATTTTTTTTTCATTTTTTCATATACTCATAGTTTTAGTTAGCTTCATTTGGTTTTTTTTTAATTCGTGTTAATAGCTTTGTTGTTTTCTTTCTAACCTTTCCTTTCACAGCTGTCATGCCTAGCAGAGCCCAACTGGGCATGTAAGTACTCTCAATTTGCTCACCAAGTGACGAATAGAGTGCAAACAGATTGGCGACCGTACTGGGGACTTGGTATCAATTCCTCCCTCATTTGGGCTTTATTTGCTTTCCTTATGATTTCATTAACTTACAGGTTCATAAACCGGCCTCTGCCGACCTGCTAACCAGTCAATTCAAGAGACATTGGAGAGAAATCCATCCGGATTTTTCTTCTCGGACTTTTTGACTCAGGCGCGCGGGTATTCCATCCCACAGGCGCGCATCGGGCGTGCGCGCGCTTTTCTGTTTGATTCTCGCTACGCTTAGGCGCCATATGCGCCACTGTCTACACAGGATGTCGTGCATTTGAACCAAAATTTGGCATTGTAAGCTCTTGGATGTGGGAAAAAGCATTTTTCCTTGTTAAGAATGATGATATGCATGCTCTGAATACTGCACCACTTAGACCCCTCAACTTATAAAGGGGATAATCAAGCAAACATAG
>ML797073.1:483683-494869 GCA_009831015.1 Picea engelmannii
AAAAGAAATATTTTTAATTTTCTAAGATTTTGGACAACAAACTCACAAGAAATTTCACTTGACTACAAGCTACTTATGATCTAAGTAAACTGCAAAAAACTTATGAAATAGATGACTTTTCCCTGGCTAATAATGCAGAAACACACTCTTCAACCAAATAAGAAAATGAAAAGAGATTTTTTTATTTATTTAAATGCTTGATAAACCATAAAGGAAAAATACCAACAAGCAAAAACCAAGAAAAACAATTCTGGCCTAATCGCAGATCGCAAAGAATTAGGTCAAAAATCACACACTAGCAATTTAAAAAAAATGACTCTCACACTTGTCTAAAAACCTTAAAACTTATTTTATTTTTATGACAACTTTTTAAATGAGAAAAAGTAAGCTAAGGGTAAGATTAATCCTAAGATACTGACTGCTCAGACAGAGATTCAAACACCTGAGAGGAATAATTCTTATCAAGGGAAAGGATGACTGCCTTACCCTCAACAAAACGTATCATGTACAAGCACGTGACTGTTAATCTAACAGGACGCATGCAAACGCACGATGGATAGAGACAGAGGGCATGTACACACGGGTTGACCTTGTACAGGCCACATGTATATCTAAACTCTGAGAAAAAATGAAAACAGACAGACCAAACTAGGAAGAGACCACTGATATTGATAACCAGGATCCCTCGAAGGCTTGGACACTCTTTTTAATAGAAAAGAAAATAATGTAAGGAAAAATGATAAAGAAAAAACAATCTGAGATAGGACTACAAACAACCAAGACTCAGACAGAATTCCAGAAAACCCCCTGAGAATGTGTGATTCTGACAGGGAAGAGGATGACTGCCTCAGAAGTTCTCTAAACTCTACACGCTACTGCTACTTCTTCAACTAGCATTCACACACAGGTTGTAAGAGAGTAGGGTGCGGGTACACGCGTTCAGACCTTATGCGGGCTGCATGTACCTCTATGGGTCCTGACAAACACAGTCAAGCAAATCAGAGAAAGCTGGTATGGAAAACCAGACTCTCTGCTAGCTCAGACCTTACAGAAACTAAAAGAAAAAACATGCAAGAAAAACTAGTCTTTAAAAATACCCACAAACTAAATCAAATTCCAGGAACCCTAGAGAGTCTCCCCAGTATGGTCACCAATTCTGTTGTGAGGTAAATCTCCCTACGGACTAGCAAATAGAGTTCAGACTTTGCATGCAGATATGACCGAAGAGAAATTACTTTCTACCCTCATCCCTAGATTTAAATCCCCTTTTCTTAGTAAATGCATGGAAAGATCAACCTACCTCGTTCCCAGTGTTTGATGTCGATCCTCTGTTGTACTTGATTACTTGTTCGCAATACTCCTTACAAAGCTAACCTGCATACAAGACAATAAACAACTACGCATGCATCTTACTTATATATTAACGGGTTAGAAATCCAAACATATACTAATCAAACTGTAAAAAGTTCATGAATTGGGATGGGAAAAGAATTTTCTTTATTACTTTGAATGAGTCAACTTACAAAAGTTGAGATCGGCCACCGCTCCGCAAACCTGATCCTGGGCTCCTCTTCGACTGTCCTCCAACTGCTTTGTTTTGTTTCTCCTTTGGCACAAGGAAAGGCTAAAGGGTTGGGACAATGGGAATACACAAATGGGTAGAGTTTCTTTGCTATATTTTTCCACCTTCCAAATGGGACCCCTACCCCTTCTTTTATAGGCTAGAAGGAGCTAGGTATTTGGATGAACCCTTGGCCATGCATGGCCAGGAGTTTCAGTTAACTCACCCATAGCTTTTGAGTTCCATCGGAAAATTTCCTTTTTTCATGATTTTGTCGGTCCACGCGGGCTATTTTGGGTCAGCCAGCGTGTACACGCGTGCAGTAATGGAGTAGGGCGCGTGGGCCTTTATAAGAGAGGATTTTCAAAGAGTTGTTTACCAGTGCTTTGGCAAAGAAGGGAGATGAGATGGCCTGATGCCAGGTAAGCATGTGTGGTGCAATGTATGGTTGTAACACCCATGATGTGACAAAACTGTCAGGAAATAAATATCCTCAATATCCAAAGAGAGGACATGAACACCCACGTGGAACACTTGTTGTTCTGAATCCCACATATGAACTAGATATTCTAGTAATCTTCGTTGGGCTCTCATGCCATGAAATTTGAAGAAAATTAATAGACCACATTGTCGGAGGGCATTCACGGTCCCCAGATCATTTAAATCCATGGGATCATCTTCTTCATGCTCGCTCTCTCTCCATTCCAACATCTTTGCAATAAAACACCTGCATGGGAAACAGAGAATATCTTTAGCACACTTTTTCAACATTTTTTGGGATTTTTGTTGAGTCAACGTTCGCTTTTCTTTTTAGTTTTCTGGCCGTCGTGATCAAACTTCAAGTATAGTGTGAAATTTCCATGAGAGCGCCTTAACGCACCTACAGAACTCGTTGATTTCTACAGGGCCTGTTATAGGCCACTCGCGGTGGCCCTAACGCACGATTAGCAGTTCCAAATCATCAAAAAATCTTGATTTTTTACCATCAAAAACAAAAATTAAAAGATAGAAGATGAGATGCCTACCTATTTCATGCAATCTGTTCATTGAATGATCCCCTGTGGCCTTCGTAATTGGTCGCCTAAGTTGAGGTAAAAAACAAGGGTTTTTGGTAAGATTTTGTCCAAGTGAAAATAAAATGGTGAAAAAGACTTTTTGCTTCTATTTATTTATTTTTTATCATTTTTTCTAATATTTTGTTTTATATAAATACATTTGGTCAAAAACCCATTAACTCTAAAGGTCTTGTAAGTGTTTTGTTCTTTGCAGGAAGAAACTTAGGACCTTGGAAAGAAAATTATGGACATCTTTTTGTGATTTATTCTATTTTTTTCACATGTACAATTACTTTTTAGGGTTTTTCAGAAAAACCTCGAGCATAGTTTTTGTTCATTCTCGAGCTCGAAAACCAATGAGAATGTAACCAATTATACTTTTGCGGTATTTTCATACTCATCATGGTAACACGAAAACAACAAAACCTATGGAGAATTATTTAAGCTCTTTTCATGCTCCTTAAAAACGAAAAGATTGTCGAGCAACCTTGTTCTTTTCACGCTCGTAAAAGTATTTGAAGAAAACGTTTGATGGACAATAGTTTATCACTTTTTCGGTCCTGTCGAACTATTTTACAAAAAAGGAACTGAGAGATTTCTCTTTTAAGTGTTTTTCCAGACTCTATAATCATGAAAAACATTCGATTTTTCTATCTTTGGACTCGTTAAACACACATCGATAGACCTATATGGGACCGAACCACTCCTTCTTAGGGTTCCTTAAATGTACTCTAAGGGACTCGTCCAAAGGATGAGCTTAAATTGACAAGCATATGTTATCCTCCTCAAGATTCCGTAAAAATAAAGAGTTACTTGCCAGAAATGGTGGGGGGGGATTTGGGAAAGGAATGTGTCTCTGTATTTGTATTAATGGCAGTAAGCGTCACTCTTGAACATGACACCCCTCTTCATCATTTGAATCTAGGTTGTGTAATTTGTTTGTCTCTTGTCTAACCTTCTGCAAGTTCATATCTTGGGTCATATTTGAGTCAATATTGTGATCATTATCGTGTCATTCATATGTTCAAGAGAAGTTAAACTGGAACCTTCTATCAAGTCAACCATCTGCAATTGTCCATTCTTACCTTGTCATCCTTCCCTGTGTCAGTCCCAAGTCACACATGTATTTTTCTCTACCCTAAATCTGTTACTCATTTCGTTTCATTGATGGGGGATACATCAAGGCCCTCCTATGGCAAGTCTTTTCCTGCCGACTTCAGCTCATTATCTAGGAAAAAGACTTAGAACTTATTTATTAACTTAGAGCCTGCATGCCTCAATGGCAGGTTTCTTCACTTTCGACAGTGGATCCACATCATTGATCCCTGATCGAGAGATTTTTTCAAGTGTTCAACTTCAACTCCTTTATTCACACTTGTTGGATTGTACTAGAGTACCTTGGGAGTCATTGACATCAATGGTGATCTCCCTTGCACTTGTTAACAGTTTTCATCAATGATTGGTAATCAAGTGGTTTCTATTCACGTTCGACTTTGACATATGTAATCACGTGACTAGAATCGTACTAATGAATGATGGATTCAAGACCCTGGACTTCATCATTTTTTGGTCCAGGTTGCGATGGAAAAGGTTAGAGGTGCAAGCATAAAGAAGAATAGAGACTGAAGAGGGAATAGATTGAAGTCTGTATGAAGAATCCTATTTCAAACAATGTTGGAGGTCTCCATTCATCCATAAAGTTTTTGAGAGAAATATTCATGCAAATATCGGAGCAAATGTATGTGTGTGTCAGAACGAAGGGCCACTAAAAGGGAACTTGCGACATCAAGGCGATTCGGTTGTATCTTCTACCTTTCATTAATATAATATGGTGGCACATCTATGTCCCATAAAATGATTGATATTTTATTACATGACTCCTTGATCACATGTTTAGGTTGTCATTGAATTTCACTATCACTGCTTTCACATTGGTTGATTTGTGTTATTACAGATCTGATCTCACGGGAGCATTGGAGTAAAGCAGGATCAACAAAGACATAAGGAAGCAATTTATAAGGTATGTTATTTATTCCTCCTTTAGTAATTAAATTCAATGACTGTAACCTAGGGAAAGCGTCTTGTTTTCTTCTAGATCCAAGTGGATCTAGGGGTATTATTTCATCTCTACATCTACCGATTTACCCGTTAACACACTGGAACTACATGTTCTTTGCAACTCACAGGGAGCATGACAGCCCCTCTAGAGCCAGATGTTAGGACATAGAATTGTAGGGGTCAAAAAGAATCACTTTGGTTTTAATTTTGAGTCACACCTTTGATCCTTACATCATTACCTTGACATGTCACACCTCCAAGTTGTACAAAACGTTCTCTGTGTTACCATCCATCTGCTTAAATGTCAAGTGAAATATAGTTTTATGTGTTTCCAATTCACTAGGAGAGTTCGCAGCGTACTCATAAGTACCTCATGCATTCAATTGTTATCATTGCAGTTAAAGAATCATGACAAAGAATATTTCATTGTTCTTGGCACCATCTTTAACCAACTTTTCAGGGATTATGTCATAGATCTCATAACATTTTCCTCAAAGTATGCAATTCATGATTGAATCAGGCATTACGAACTGTTACTGTGGCATTGTGAACTGGTAGACAGGCATTGCGAACTGGATTAAAGATAAGGGATAGAGGTTTGATAGCTTGCATATATCCCTATTAAAATCCATAGACATATTCATCAAGCTTGGGTCTACCAGGCACTCCGTGAGGGTTATCATTCTATTTGAAGGTTGACAGGAGGTCCTTTACTGATATATTTGTTGGCACTATGAATTGTCATTGCCTTGCTATTAGTTTGAAAAATTCACTTAAATGATGCTTTGAATTGTGCCTACTAAACCAGACCTCATTTAGTTTTCCTCCTCAAAATTTACTTGCTCCCATCATTTTCACCTAGCGCTGCGAACTGGATCACAGAGCATTGTGAACTGCGTTGTGAACCCTCTATTCTAGCATTGTTAAAACCTCGTCCTCTGCATATTTCTAAAACTGCAAACTTAATAGAGTTATTATACCCCTATCCATTTTGTAGTCTGCAATTGATCATCTATGGGAGCAGAATTAAAATTGTAGGTGTGGTGATGTTGTTAACAAATTTTTGATGTTGATAAAAACCTATTTTGCAAAGACTTACCTTTGTCTCCATTCATTATAATTTTCAGTGGTTTTTCCTTAGCATTTCTATTTGAATAATTTTGTGTCTCATTTATGGATTTGTTTAAACTGAGGAGTATAGAAGCTATATACAATATTATCCTATTGGAAAATTCTTGTCATCAAAACCCTAATCTTCTATATTCCATGTTTCACATCTAGCAGTCATTAAATATTATAGTAAGGTTTTCTTCAAGAAGAAACCAAGGTTTTCTTCAATAAGAAACCATGGACAATCAACAACATAGGAAGACTCGTAAGGGAGGTGAAAATTTAAGGATAGATCCCTATGACATGCAACTACCTGATTCTAAGCCTTTGATCAGAGAAGCCTTTCAGAGAGTAGACTACATCATGTTTTGTCAAAAGATGCAGAGGGGGCATCCAGAGCTGGGAAAGAGAAACCTGGACATGTTGTCCAAGATTTCCAACTAGGAGAAGTTCCAAGATTAAAAAATTAAGATGTTGAACCTTTATAATCAACATCATTTTGGTCAAATTCATGTTTCATACATTTTACACATTTCGGGTATTTCTATGTTTTGCAAACCATGATTATCTGATTGGGTGATTTCTTTTAATAAATATTGTTAATATTATAAAGTTTACAACATTTTGGGACACTTTAGATAGTTCTAGGAGGTGTTGCAAATTGGAAAACTGAAACATGCTACTACTGGGAAGTTCGCAGCGTCTGCGCTACGAACTGGTAATTTATGACAGATTGTAAGCAATTAGCACACAACAGAGGATTGTTTTTCATGTGAATTTTAAATTCCCATATGGGTTCCTATGAAATTTTTTGTGGAGGACAAACATGGTTTTTTTTACTTACTCAAAAAAAATCAACCCAACCCAGTTTGTAATTGTGGAGAAAAGACAGAATGATCACCTACAAGAAAGTTCGTAGCACATGCTTTCATAGGCACTGGGAACTCTAACAGTCTAAAACATTCAAACCATGGGAAGGGTTCCAGATTTCATGGAAGGTTCCAATGGTATCCTAGGAGTTATTTTGACATGAGGGATGTGTGTTCCATCTCCAGATCAAGCAGCATGACCTGTTTCAAAAGGAATTTATCACAATAGACAAGATCCCTAAAAATAAGAATTTGTTAGGTTTTTGTTGGAATCTTTTGTAACAAGACTCCTAAATGGAGGAGGATCCTATGTAGCTCCTTGGTTTTGACATCCTTAGGCTATATAGATATCACTCACTATATATGAAGGTGGATTTTGATAAGGAAAGGGTTGGATTCATTGTCCAAGAGAGGGGGGTTTGCAAGAAGCAATATGTGTGTATGACTATAAGCCTAAGGGCATGTTATTGTTAACTCATTTCTTCCATTGAGGATTCATGAGAGTTTTCTTATTAGCATGTTTTACTTTTCTTTATTTATCATTCATATCACTTGAATAAAATTGCATACTATGAAGATCATGGTTTCCTGTGATTAGGAGATTCATGGGTTGCAAAGGATTTACAGTGATTGTCTATTAATTATTGTTTTGTTCAAGTATTATTCAGTCCATTCGACATAGAGGATATATATTTTGTGAACATTATTCTTTATGTTTTATCCTCTCCATTATTCTACCTGATAGTATATAATATTTGTTTGATGTGAAACTTAAATGCATTCAATCTGCAAGATGTTATGGCTCCATTCCCAATGGAATGCCTCTGTAGACAGTTTGTTTCCCTTTTTATTTATATTTTTTACTGATCCACCAATCATAAAATTGATTTTAATTAATTTTTATTTTGATGGATACTAGGCTTACACTTACATCATTCTAAGTGTGAATCTCAATGCTAACACAGTGATCAACAAATCATCAACATACAGAACTAGGATTAGAAGTGAAACAGTCGTCCTGAGCATGTAAACATTTAGGTGTGACTTACAATGTACAAAGCTCTGTGACAGCAAGTAGGAGTCCATATTGGAATACCATGCCCTCGGGTCCTTCTTGAGGCCATAAACAGACTTCTTCAGTCGACAGACCAAAGATGAATCCTACATAAATCCCTAGGGATTCTCCATATTGATCTCCTTGGAGAGATCTCCATGAAGAAATGAATTCTTCACGTCCATCTGATGGACTTCCCATCCTTTGGTTGCCGCAATGGAAAGTGCCAAACATATGGAATCCATATTCACTACTAGAGTGAAGGTCTCATCATAGTCAATGACATGCACCTGCTGAAATCCTTTGGCAACTAGCCTAGCTTTGTATCTGGTAACATGTCCATTTGTTGTGCTCTTGGTCCCGTAGACCCATCTACACCTGAAAACTTCCCTTCTTGAAGGAAGGGGAACTAGATACCAAGTTTGGTTCTTGAGGAGGGATTTGTACTCCTCCTGCATGGAAGATTCCCAAAAGGGATTTCTAGTGGCCTCGCCATAGGAATGTGGATCTGAAGACTAAAAAAAGAAAATATGCATGGGTGACATCGGTTCAGTGGCAGTGAGTGCAAGAGGAGGATCCTCTAAATAAAATCGAGTCCTCCTAGTATTAGTTGGATCCCCAACAAGGTCCCCTTCATCCTGAAGAGTAGTATTGGCCCACTTGGGCCCCAACTCTGGCTCTACATCTGCATATGATTGTATTTAATTTGTATCTGGATCATCTGAATCCTTTGAATCAAAACTCTCATTTGAAGAAGAGTCGGCATGTGCATCCTCATCATCTCTGATAGGTGGAAGAACAAAATTTTCTACATGCGGTTGTTGAGGTACATGTGAGACACTTTCCTCAAAATGGACACTATGCTCAATGATGAGTTGATCCGAGGAAAGATCAATGAGTCTGTATCCCTTCACACTGTCAAGGTATCCAACAAATATACACTATGTGCTATGTGGATCAAGTACCTTCCTCTTCTCATAGGGAATCTTGGCCCATGCACATGAATCAAAAATACGGAAGTGGTTCACTTCTAGTTTGAGGCCAATCCAAGCCTCGTAGGGGGTCTTATCCTTGACAGATCTATGGGGAGATATATTTTGGATGTAGGTTGCACAATTAAGTGCTTCAGCCCATAATCTATGTGGAAGATACTTTGCATGTAGCATGCAAGATTCCATCTCTTTTAGAGATCTATTTTTCTCCTCAACAACTCTGTTTTGCTACGGAGTATAAGGAATTGTGTGTTGCAACTGAATCTCGGCCTCATGAAAAGGATTTTTTATCTCATGGTTGACATACTCTCCCCCTTTATCCATTTGGACGAATTTGATTTTGTTTCCTGACTGTGGCTCAACAAGGGATTTGAAATATTTGAGGTGTTGAAAGACCTTTGATTTTTTCCTAAGAAAGAAAATCCATGTGAAGCTTAAGAAATCATCAAAAAAAATGAGCACATAGCTTGATTTACTGATCGATGGATGCGGAAAAGGGCCCATGAGGTCACTATGGATCAGATCTAAAAGAAAGGAATCCCTCTGAGTCTTTCCTTTGTCGAAATTCTCTTGAGGGTGTTTTCCATGAACACATCCCTCACAAATTCCTTTGAAGAAGTGGATGTCAGGTAGACTATCAACCATTCTATACTTCCTAATCTATTTCATATATCTAAAATTTAAATGCCCAATCCTTTTGTGCCATATCCTACTTCTTTCATCAGCATGGGTAAGCTTAATGCAAAATCCGGTTCAATAAATTCATAAAATGTGTAGTGTCTAGATTGATGATTTACCTCACCAGTAGAAACCCTGGAATTGGTTTGCATGTCATATATATCCATTGCATCAGGTGTGAATATGACTCTCTTTCTGGTGTCAGATTTTTTCATATGATACACAGAGAGAAGATTGACGGAAAGTTTGGGAACGTGTAGCACATTCTCAAAGCTTATGTTTGTGAGTTCAATTCTTCCTTTGTTGGTGACCTCAACTGGAGAGTTCTCCCCCATCATAATATGAGGACCTTTGCATGCATCCAATGAAGAATATACTTATTTTGTGGCTTCTGTGTGGTGTGATGCACTTGAATCTATGATCCAAGCATTGGGAGAGGAGTTTATGGAAATCAAAGCATGTCTAGAATTGTCTTTCTTGGGATTCTGATCTTCTAGTTTCTTCTTCTTGGCACCCCGAGAGATGTGATCTCCAAGATTTATTTGCTGAAGTATTTATCCCATTTGATCTATCTATTTCTACATACATGTAGATTCAGGATGGAATCCTTTATGGAAGTAAGTGAATTTGTCCCTTTTCTTCCCTTTCCACCTTTGGATCCGGAGGCATCGTTGAAGGGTTTTGAGTACCCTTCCTTCTTTGTATTTGCATGTTCTTTCCTTTTGTATTTTTCTTTAGATTTATGATATTGATGACCACTACCATATTGCACAGTAAGTGCATGCACCTTTGGGCCTTTGATTTTTCCCATATTGATGAGCTTGTTCTACTCTTGTGTCAGAGACTCGATAAAGGCCTCAAGAGAGGGCATTCTCCAAGTGGCTCCAAAGGAGAGCCTAATTGAATGAAATGTAGATACAACCAATGAGAATTATGGACCAAGTTTGGAGAGAATGGTAAGAACCATTTGTTTCTCCTTGGTACATTTATCAACCCCGCAATCCTTGAGTTGTGACAACAAATCCTTATATTTGGTAAAGAAATCTTGGAGATTGTCAAAGGTTTTTGGATCCAATGTGATCAATTCCACCTCGATAATGTGTCACCTCATATATTTATATTTTCCAAAAATGCCTTCCATAGTGGCCTAGGATTCATTGGGGGTTTTACAGGAGGATATGCGAAAGAGGAGTTCAGGAGAAATGAGACTGCAAATAGTTCTAAACAATTCATCCATTCGATTTAGATACTTAGATTTTTCTATGGATGATGTGAGTTTTGTCTCTATTTTCATGGCTAACCTGTATAATCCTCTCCCTTGAATATGTTGATTGAGGTTGGTTGTCATTGATGTCAACCCTTGAAGAAAGCCCCGTAGCACAAAGGTTTGGGTAATGGACCCAATATTGTTTGATGTAAATATGACTCATTATTGTTTTTTCATGCTTGATAATAAGTAAATATAGATGAACTCCAAAGTGGTCCCCTTATGGTGAAATCCCTCACGGGAAGACGCTTTGTGGAGTAAGAGAACCCATGCTTAATTATGGAATAATGAGATGAAGGAAAGCGAATTTGCCAGGTAAAATATCCTAGATGGATAGAGCTTGTCATGTCATTTCTGGTGGTATGTGGAACGTCACATAATTCCTCACGGTTAGAGAGTTATGGCCATGAGAAGTTGGAGACCCCAAGTTTGGGTAATGGACCAAAGTTTGTTTGATGGCTAACGGTATGAGTTATGATATATTTTCAGATAATAATATTCTATATGGATATTACATGTCATACCATTTCTGGTGGTATGTA
>ML797073.1:501012-525239 GCA_009831015.1 Picea engelmannii
TTTTGGTTGTGGTACATGTTGAGTACATGGTTGAGACAAGTAGTTGATGAGTTGGCGCACATACATGAGGTGTATAGTTGATGATGTTGGTACATATTGATGAGTCATAGTTGATGAGTATTTGACACATGATTGGTACATAATTGGTACATGTTTGGATGCACTTGTTTATGGTACAGGTTGATTACAGGTTGAGGTACAGGTTGATGCATGGTTGATGCATGGTTCAGATTTATTGGTACAGGTTTACAACAGCGGTATATGTCACAGTGATAGTGTGACAGTGGTTCCATCATTCTACTTCTACTTTAGGGTGGCAATATGGGGAAAGGATAGGTGGTTGTAGCCACCTTCCGGTTGTAGTCAGAGAACATTGGGGGTCATAGCCTCCTTCTGGTTGTAGCCAGAGAATTGGGGAGTTGGATCTTCCCTCAGGTCGTAGCCTAAGAAACTAGGGGGTTGGAGCCTCCTTCCAGTTGCAGCTGGAAAACAAAGGAAGTTGGTGCTTCCAATGAATGTAATTCTTCAAGACATATAAGAAAAATCATTATGTGGTTTTCTCTCGATTTGGGTTTCCACGTAAAACACTGGTGTACTGTGTATGTGTGTGATTGTTTATTTCTTACTACTCATTATTGGATAATAATTCTACATTGATATAACATTTGAAGAAAAAGGATTATAATTATGCTATTAYTGATTCACCCCCCCTATCAGTAATCCAATAGAATATTCATTATCATATTCTCCTTCCATGAAAATAAATTGTACGGTGTAAGAATGAATTCTTTTGGAAATTCCATGTTTTCTGCTATCTTCAATCTTCAGTACCTGCAAAAATAATCTGGTGTGTATTTTCCCTAGCAGTCTGTCGACTCTGATACCATGTAAATGTGTTGATCCTTCACAGAATATATCTATCTAGCAAATGACATACACAATTTGTAGAGAAAATATGATAAAAGAGAAGGAGGAGAAAAAGAATAGAATAATTCTCATTAACCAAATGAATGAATGATAATTTACACATGATATACTCTGTATAACTCAAATAATGCACACTAATGAGAATCCAATGTGTCATAGTGTTGTTATAGAGGGATATAGACACACACTAGAAGTTACGGGAGTAAACTGCCACCTATTCTAGTCTCTTAGGCAGTTACAGGAGTAAACTGCCACCTAGTCTAAGTTAACTAGTCTCTCAGTCTTCAGTTAATTGACTGAAACGGAGTGAAGTGAGGAGGAGATCAGGGAATAATGAGTAATGTTCTATTTTGGTGATAATCAAAAGGACAATGTGCATTAGTTGGTGATGATCCCAATGTTGCATGGTGATGATCCCAATGTGGCATCTAGACTTCACTCAACTGATCAATCTGAAGTGTGAACTAAAGAGAATATTCTCGTAGAGGAATATTCTCCCTAAGCTATAGGAGACTGAATAATGACTAATAAACATAGGGAAAACCTTAGGAAAAATAAATCCTAGGTGTGTGTGAAGCAGCTCCAACAAAACTTGTACGGGAATTTTAAGAGAGGAATAAACCCTAACTACTCAAGTAGTTAGAAAATCTCGTCTTAAAAAGAGAAGAAAAGCTTCATAAATGGCTCCAGAATGAGAATTATTAGAGGGTAAGGGAAGAATATCATAGGAAGAAGAAGGTACAACCATGAATACACAACCAAGCTTCTGATCAAAGAAAAGAGATCTCCATATTCTCAACCCTTTCTATTATTTTACACCATTACTCATAGCTTTATGCTTGAGTCTCTAAATTGGGCAAAAGGCTGAGTTCTTGAGTGTTCTTCTTGTATTCTTCCAAAATATTTTTCTTGTATGATCATGGAGTGTTCACAGCCATATACATGACTGTCAAAACTTTTGTAATGAAGAACATATTTCAGGAATAAAACTCCACAAAGAATTGCTTCAGGGTTGATTTCGACTGTATCTTGTAACTTTGAGTCTTAAGTATGAGGTATTTGGGATTGACCAATCAAATTCTTGTTTGATCTTGATAGCAGTAATATTTTAAAATTCTTTGATATGATCAAATTATTCTCTCCTATTTTTCGTGAAGAAGACATGGATGTATTTATATATGATTAAGAAGATTGTGTATGTGATGTTGATCACAAATAAATTTTGATGTTGAAGCCCTCCTTTAATATTTCCTATTGTTAGAAGACTTCTTGTTGCATTTAAATATCATATCAGGTTTTTGAAGAACCATTTTATTTTATAAATTTGATCAATAAAGATCTAGGGTTTGTTGCCTAAGCATTCTCCTAATCCAACATATTCTAGATATACCTTTTATCCAAAGAGGATTACCACCTCTCTAAAAATGAAAGTGGATTCATATCCTCATGAGGTTGTCATTTTGATCCTGACGGATTAAAGCATCAACAAAGATCCAAATGAATTATGAGAAAGAATCTCATTCTTCGAAAATATGTGTTTTCCTGTATAAAAAAGATTTGACATTTATGATTGAAAATTGTTATAATGATATCTCATGATGATTGTATGTGTATAATACAGAAGAGATGTTGGATATGGAAGTTGGAAGCTCAGGGAAAAGAGAACTAGAAGGAAATCGAGCTCAATGATGAAGGCATAAAAGGAAGAAAGTCCAATGGATTTGTTGCAACTAGATTTCTTAGAGCTACAACTCTGAAACTTCTTGGACGAGTGCATAGGAGCCATGGAGAGAAGTTGAACAGCCTGAGGGACTGCATGGCAACGAGAGGGGTTCACTTCTTTGGGTTGTGCAGGATGATAGGGAAAGAGAGCTTGTTGGTTGGAACTGCTACAAGAAATATAAATTATGAAGATCATTATACATTGTTTGGATTAGAATGCCTATGTATGCATGTTTTATTTTAGGGCAGAATGCCTATGTATACAAGAAATTGGTTGGAATTCATGTGCATATTAAAGGCCAGAGTGCCTAGAATTGTAAGAACATTGGTATGGTGTTTTTCACTGAGGACAATGACAAAATAAGGGGACGGGGATGTAACAACCCGGGTTTAATCCTTATGAACTAGAATGTATTATGTAAATGCGACATTAGGTTGGTGAGATGGTAAAGTTGAAAAGGGGTTGGAGTGCCTAGGAAATGTAATACTTCTATATACATTAATAAAAATACACTACTAACTACAAGATGGAAAAGGACAAGAGATAGGGGGATATGATTCCATGAGAGAGGGGGCTCAAGGAGCTAAGTATTTTTATTATATTTTATTTACCAATATTGGTTTTAATTGAGAAAAGTGGTTACATGAGCTTCTTAGGAGGAAGGTCATGTGGTTCTTGATTTCATGTAATTATATAAACATCCCCTGTGGTTTGTTTTGGTGGGGTTCTTCTCCATTTAATCTTACACTATTTCCTTGGGATTGTTCCCCATTCACTCTTTCTAATTCATGCGCTCTTGGTATAAGCATGGAAAAAAATGGATGGAAGAGGAGAGTCATTGCTAGATGGATGTAATAAATTACATACTCATTCCAGGTGGGAATGGATGCCTATGGGCATGATTTTGATGGTGGTTCTCAAAGAAATGTAGCAACTGAGAACCCTTGGAGTTTCCAGCATGGAAATTTCCTGACCAATAGCAATGGATCCCTGGAGGGAAATGGAATAGCCTGAGTGACTACATGTAAGAGAAAGGGATTCATTTCTTTGGGTTGTGCGGGATGAAGGGGAAAGAGAGCTGGAAATTAGGATTTTTGTGTAATTGGAAAAACATGAGAGCTAGTTAGCCAATTGTTGTATGTTTTATATTTTGCCTAGGACTCGTCCTTGTGGATTCATAGCCCTGGCTCGAGGGTGACCTGTTATTGAGAGTAAACGAACAATAGTGTTTATGGTTGGGAGGAACTTCCTTGGTATGCAGCCAGTTGGGGAATGTTTACTTGAAAAGATAAGTGCTCTCTATGTTTTATGTATAATGTATATTTTGTTGTGTATTCAATTATCTCTAAGATGTATTTCTATGTGCATGTGTTTTGGTTATTTTTTTTGCATGGCACGTTGTTCATTTATTTTATATTGTAGCATGGATATTGATTAATGCATGTGAGTCTTTCATTCTTATTTTCAAATTAATTATTATAATAATTCAAAATTAGTTTCGAAGTGTGTTTTAAAGTAGCGTGGCCAACTTGTTGGTGGATGGGTATGCTACAAAATTGATCTGAAATTCAACCAATTCATTCACTTATAGATTCCCTTGAGACCTTCAGATAGCTTCACATAGAAACCAATGTTGGTCAACATCTTCCTCTCCCTTTCCCCAAAACTCAGGTTATCAGGTAAGTGATCCTGCGGTTTATGTTCACGTAGTTGCACTTATAGATCCTACTTAAATAAACCCACACATTCATGGTTCCAATATAACAGTAAAACTTTCCACACTCCCACTACTACTACCCAATAAACTTGCAGAACTCAAAGAACTAGGAAAAACAGGAATCGTAGAAGGATTAATTGTAGAAATTACCAGATTTGTAGATGGTGTTGTGGTAATAAGTGATTCAAGGCTGGTTTCTTTACCTCTGGAACATAATTATTTGATTTGGGGGGTCTCGTTCACTTGCATCATTGTATTTACCTCCTTATGCAATCCAGTATCTTCTAGCGTTACAAGTTTTGATTCTTCCGCAACTCCCTCTAAGGTATGGATTGACTCTTCTTCCTCATCGGTGGTGGAATCTACTAGTAATCCTTCACTTACCCCCTCTGCGTGCTATTCCTCTTGTATGATTCCTCCAAAACCTTCACCTCTCACACTAACTCTCTCTTTCAACTAATGATTGGCTAGTCTTCCTCGTCTATGCAACTTATGTAACTCTTCTAGTTGTTTTGTATCGCCACCATCTCTTTCGACCTTCTTTCGCAACTAATTGGTCTACTTAGTTGTTTTATGCATATAGTTCCACCACCATTTTCCATGATGGAATCCCTCCTTGAATCTTGTTAATATCTTGCATTCCTCTCTTGACAACCCCCCATATATAAAAGAAAAATTCTTGGTATCAACTCATGAACCCTCCCACAAATTACCTTCCCCTAAGAATAGGGATTTAATTTTCCATACCAACTGAAGGAATAGGTAACATCCCTTATTCCACTAATAAAACCTTGATCCACAAAGGGATTTCCCGCAATATTCTTCCCCTGGCTCCTTCTCTGAATAAATCTTCTGCTTTTGAAAAGGATTGATGGTTCCATGCAACAAACTTAATAATGTAACCCTCCAAAGTGGTATGCACACAAAATTCCACAAGTCGAGAGATTTGATGATCTAACCGATGAAGAGCCACTATACCCTAAATAGTCCAGTTGTATCTCCTTTTGATCTAATATTTGTATTATGGGGCCTCTTGTAGCTAATCTAACCACTGAAATAACTATTCAGGGAACTTAACCCAAAAGATATTGTATTGGTCACTAGCAAGCTCTGAATAGAAAATGATGTCCTTTTCAACCTTGAATCTCTTGTGTCATAACTCAACCTCCTACCTCATGAATGCATCACACTTCCTTTCCCACCATTTTTCAACCTCATACTTGTAGATTTGATGAGGCATCCTCTAAAAACTCCCTTTAAATATCAATCTCGGAAACGAAACCATTTTTTGGCACAAAATTGAGACCATGGTTCTCAGTAGTTACCAACAAAAAGTATCATTATATTCTAGGAATGTTGGCATATTCAACCTTCCGCAAGGAAAGGAGGTCTCACCCGAAGAATAGCCGAGACTTGTGTGATGAAGGGAGTTAAAGAGAACGCAACATCATATCTAGTTCTATGCTACTCAGATCCATATATTAATGCTTAAAGTTAGGTTGCAACAACAATTAAATACTAACTAGATAAAAATAAGTAGTTATGTAGTAGAAATGTAGATCCATTCATATAAAACTGATTTTTAGGGCCCAAAATCACTTCACTATATTAGCAGCATCAATATCAAAACCCTCATACAACATAGATCTTTGATATTTCCTCTCGCGCAACAAGATATAATCCCTTACAACCCATTACAGAGTCAAAAATAGATGTGGATGCAACAGTAATATCAAAAGGGACCATTACAATATCTATCTACGATTGTACTAACCAGATCCCAACCCAAACAATAACAACATAAATAATGTTGATAGCACCGACATTAATCCTCTCATTCTCTTAGTAACTCATTAACCCTTTTCCCATTACATTGTCTTCTTGTTTATACTTTTTGTGTCTTTGATAAATTCACTTGACTAAATCAAATCTACTCTTTACCTCTTCCTCGATTCCTTTTTCCGCCCATGGTATTGTGTCTTCCAATTTCTTCTAGACTTTCAGCTAGCGTGTTCTTCTTTTTGTTGTTTTCACTGCTTTTGGACTTCGAGTTGGCTTGCAATGCTTTTGATTATTTTCACTGCATTTAGGATTCCAATTGGTTCATGATGCTTTACCAAAACCAAGGATTTCCCAAAAAAAATGGCCCAATAACACAACCCTGCCTCCTGCATCCAAGTTGTGAAATTCCTACACAAATTTTCTTGTTAACAATTTGGGCATTCTGTCACTGCAATATTATTCAAGACGAAGAATAACTCCGCAAAGTAAAAACAAAGTATATTGGTCCTATCGACACTCTTAATTGATACCTATCTCATTGGATTCCTCTCTTTGCATTGATCATCATGGTACTTATCACTTATAAGCCTTATTTTTCCTCGTGGACCCACCCACCTTTCCCCCCACCCTTATTTTCCACCAATTCCATTAGATTCATTTCTTTGCACTGATCATGGTGGTACCCTTCACCAGTAACCCCTTTATGTGCAGACCCACCATCCACATTCTCTTTGTTTCCCTTCATCATGGCCCAAAAATGCAACCAAGAACTTGAAAACCACTTCAATGCCCTATCATCTAATATCTCCAAGAACCAGAATGAAAATAAAAAAATCAATGCAAATATTATGGCCCTCAATTCCACCATCAATTCTTCCATAGAGGCCAAAATGGAAACCATATCTGCACACATGGATAGAAACCTTGAATCCTGTGATGCCAAGATCCACTAATGGATGAATCCACCCATGGGCCCTACCTCATATTAACAACCTTATAACCCAGAAGGAATTGATTCCTCCCATTCTATGCCCTTTCAGTCTAACCCTCCTCATCAAGAAATTCATATTCCCAAAGTGGACATGAATAAATTTGATGGCTTGAACCCCACAGGTTGTGTCACTCAAATGGAACATCATTTTTCCCTGCACAACTTCATATCAATGTCCTTTATTTGGATCTTGAATTTTGGCAATGGTGGCAATGGAATAAAAATTCACACATAGGGTATGTTGCTTGGACACAATTTGTTGCATATCTTTATGACTTATTTGACATCAACACACATCATTTGGGCCATTTGACCAAGATAAAACAGATTAGCATGGTGGAATATTATATCATTGCCTTTGAGCAACTAGATTTCAGAATAGATGGCATATCCGACACCTTATTTCAGGAATGATTTATTAGTGGCTTGAAGGATGACCTCTAATACCATGTCCTAATGGCTCTCCTCCAGAATTGGATAGAAGCTACTCAATGCACTAAGGAATCATAATAGATAGTCTCCTCCTAATATAGAAAACCTTCCTTTATTCCTCACCCTCAACCCACCAATGTAGCCCCTCTTGCTACTCCTCTCAAGATCCATAAATTAACTTGAGAAGAAATGGTTGAACACCAACTTAAGGGTCTTTTCTATAATTGTGATGACAAATATTTTCTGGGGCACGAGTGTAAGGAACATAATATTCTCATGGCCATTTATAAGGATTTTTTTTATTAATATGTTGATGTTTCCTCAGCTAAAGAGATACCCTAAGAATATTACCATACCCACCCTCTGATCCATAAAAATTTGAACCATTTATCTCATTGAATTCCCTCAGTGGTCTTTCTTCTCCCCAAACCCTCAAGTTAATTGGCTACATTAAGAAAAGGAAATTAATTGTCCTCATCGACAATGGAAGCACCCATAATTTTATTCATCACTGCATTGCTCAAGATACCATGTGCTATATTCGTGCAGTCAACAATTTTCAAATCATGATCGCAAACATTGGTTCCATGAAATGTGGGGGGAATTCTTAAAATGTGCACTTACAAATTGGTCAATACCACCTAAAATCTCATATATTTTCTATCAACATGAGTAGTTGTGACATTGTGTTTGGTGTTGACTGACTATGCACACTAGGTCCCATCACCATGGATTTTAAGGACTTAACCATGCAATTCCAACATGAGGGACAACAATATAAGTTTGGATGCATCATAAAAGACTCCCCTAAGATCATCAATTCCCATTGAATGGAAAAGTTACTCAAACAAGGTCATTCCAACATTATTTCCCAAATATGTTCCATTCAAGCAATTGAGATGCCCTTCCCTATTGTGCATCCCGACCTCCAATCTCTATTATCCCAACACCAATCTATTTTTAACAATCCCCAAGGAATTACCCCTTCCTGTGGTGCACATGATCATTCCATTCCCCTGGTCCCCAAGAGTGTTCCTCAAATGTTCTCCCTTATCGTCATCCCTTTTCCCAGAAAAATGAAATTGAGAAAATTGTTCAATAATTGCTCATGATGAGTGTTATTCTTCCTAGTACTAGCCCTTATTCTTCTCCAATAGTCATGGTACTAAATAAATATGGCACCTGGCACATGCATCTTGATTTTTGTGCCCTCGACAACATCACAATCAAAGAAAAATTCCCTATTCTTTTCATTGGTGACCTTTTGGATGAATTAAGTGGTTCTTGGTACTTTACCAAACTTGATCTTCATTCTAGCTACCACTAGATACTTATGAAAGAGGAAGATATTCCCAAAAATTCCTTTCCCACTCATGAGGGTCACTGTGAGTTCTTGGTCATGCCCTTTTTCCTCTATAATGCACCTTCCACTTTTCAAAGTATCATGAATCATGTCTTTCGTCCTTTCCTTCATCATTTTGTCTTACGTTTATTTGATGCTATCCTCACCTATAGTAAAACTTGGCAAGCCCATCTTTCCCATATGGATCAATTCCTGCACTTACTATCTAAGCACTAGCTTTTTCTTAAATAGTCTAGATGTGCTTTTGGATCCTTTGAAGTACAGTACTTGGTTCATCTTGTTGTCAAGGATGGTGTACGTGTCGATCCTCAGAAAAATGAAGCTATGAAGGATTGGCCATGCCCTAATTAAAACTCTCAAAATTTGTGTGGTTTTCGGGGTTTAACAGACTATTATCACAAGTTGTTCAGAATTGTGGTAAAATTGCATCTCCTGTCATTGATCTCCTTAAAAAGAATGCTTTCAGTTGGAATCCCATTACTAACCAATCCTTTCAATAATTGAAAGAGGCTATGTGAACCACTCTTGTTCTGGCACTTCCTGACTTCACCAAGACTTTTGTCCTGGAATGTGAAGCTTCAAGGAAAGGAATTGGAGCATCCCACATGCAATATGGCAGACCTTTGGCTTTCACTAGTAAACAAATTTTGGAGTGACAGTTGGGAAAGTCCACTTATGAAAAGGAAATGTTGGTAATTCTACATACAATGGATCTTTGGCATACTTATCTCTTGGGGAAATGCTTCCAAATTAAAACCGAACATCATAGCCTCAAGTCTTTTTTGGAACAAAAAATTTCATCCCTTGAGCAACAAAAATGGGTGACCAAGTTGTTTGGTTATGATTATGAGATCATTTACAATAAGGGGAAATAAAATGTGATTTTTGATGTTATTTCAAAAGAATATGAAGAAGAATTGTCCCTCTTTTCCCTCCCTTTCATTGTAGCATATTGGCTACAAGCCATTCACCGGGAGTGGTTGCAAGAACCCAAACTTTCTCACCTGATCCAACAATTACAATAAGATTTCAGGCCTCTCCAGGATACTCATGGCACAATGATGAGCTTCTCTATAAAGGTTGTATGTATTTAAGCAACCATTCTCAACTTAAATCCACCATGCTCTGTAAACTTCATGCTTCACCAATAGTTGGGTATTCGTACTTTCACAAAACCTATGAACATGTCAAACGTTTTTTTTTATGGGAAAGCATGAAACAGGACATATGCACCTTTGTGGTTGAAAGTGATACTTATCAATGCAATAAGGGTGAAACATTCAAAACTCCAGGAACACTCCAACCACTCCCTATTCCACCTGCTATATGGATGGATATGTTGATGGAATTCATTGTCGACTTACCCAAATTGAGCAATAAGTCAGTCATCATGGTTGTAGTAGATCGCCTATCCAAATATGCCCATTTCTATGCTCTCCAACACATGTTTACATAATATACAATGGCTCAATTGTTTATGGATAATATCTTCAAACTCCATGGCATGATTCACTCTATTGTCTCTGAACGTGATCCAAATTTCACCAGCAATTTTTGGTGAGAATTGTTCAAGCTCCAGGGAACCCAATTACATCTCAGCATGTCCCCCCAGAATTATGGTCAAACTAAAGCTATCAACAAGAGATTGGAAACATATTTGAGGTGTTTTGCATCTTATAGAAAAAATCAATAGGCTCAATGGCTACCCCTAGTTGAATGGTGGTACAACACATCTTACCATACTGCCACTCGTATGACTCCCTTTGAAGTGGTCTACATTCAAAATCCATCGTCTCTTCTCTCATGCTTTTCCGGTGTATCCAAGGTTCAAGACGTCAATTGTGCGCTTACGATCCAAGCTGCCAACCTTTGTACCCTCAAATAAAATTTGGTCATGGCTCAAAATCACATGAAGCAACAAGTAGATTAAGGTCGTTCAGAAAATCAATTTGATAACGGGGACTAGGTGCTTCTTTGTACGCAACCTTATAAGAAAACTTCACTCAAAGTTGAACATTGTCAAAAACTCACTCCCAAGTTTCATGGTCCTTATACAATTCCCAAGCATGTGAGGCTAGTGGGCTACCAGTTAGATATTCCTAGTCACTCTAAGCTCCATCATGTTTTTCATGTATCTTGCTTAAAGAAAGTGATTGGAACTAAGTTTCAGACTCAAACCTTATACACGACCATCACTCTCATATATACACCTCTGTAGACTTTAGCAGTCGAATAGTTGTGAAAATGGGGTCCCTTGTCCCACAAACAAGGGGGTCTCATATACCAATTTGGTGTTTGGCTTGGTCATGACCTTAAAATTAAATTATATTATTTTATTATTATTATTATTATATTGAAGATGATATACTTAATTATTTAAATTAGCAAAATTCTTTGTTATTGGTTTAGCTATATGTGTTTTATAATAAAAATTCAATTACATTTAGGTTGTTTATATATTGTTATATTTAATTTATTTTAGGAAACTAGTGAGGGGAAGTAAGTTCTACATTCTCCTGGAGGTTAGGTTTTTTGCAGAAACCCTAGGGCTAGACGTAGGATGGAAATATGTTACGTTCTTCTTTTTTCCTGTAGTTTGACAATACCATGTGGTGATAGCATGGTTGGACAACTCGACACTTCCTGGGTGGACGAAGATGATCTCTGGGCTCGGGAGGGGATTTTTCTAGAGGATGACGTGTACCGTATCCTTTACGATTTCTTATGAAATACCTCTGGCAATCCGACGTCAGCTAGTCAGCTCAGTGAAGTTACCAGTGTCAACCTCAAACAGGTGGCGAAGCCTTGCTCTCCTACTACATCTTCGGTCCATGTTTTGGCGACAGCTTCTGTCAGCGAAAAGTGTGCCACAGGTAGGCCTCGAGATTTGCCTATATTCCCTCCCACTAAAGCTTCTTGGTTACCCCAGTCACTCCTAAAAAAAAATAACGTTGTTTCTCAGTCAGAGGGGCCTTCTCCTGTGATTTCGAATGACGTTATGGCCAATCTGGAGGGAAATTCCCTAGGTTCCCCTCTTGATTCAATTTTTTCTAGAGAAAACCCTCCGACATAGCCCCCCCGCTCCCACCTAGTATGCTCTCAGGATGTTGTAGATCCAGGCTCGAAGACTCCTCGTCTCTCTGGACAGTTTTCTCGTCAGCACCGAAGGCTAAAAATCCTGAAGGTAAGGGACACTACCTCATAGTGTACTCTTGGGAAGGACCTTGCTTTAAGAAGAATCATGAGCCTTTCGGAGAAATCCCTCATAGGAAAAAAATTTTACGTTAGATTGATCAAGACTCAGGTTGGGGACTCGGTTCGATGTCAATGGAAGCCCTTGGTTGGCTATTGTCCCAGGTTTAGAATTATATCAAATCAATGGTTGATCTCTCATTTACTCTCCCAAGAGGACCTCCTACATATTATAGAGCCCCCCTGGCTCGTGGGTCACGGTGTCCTGATGCTCAAGCGGTGGTACCTCGGTTTCAGGCCTTTTTCATAAGTGTTTTCCCGTAGAAAATTGTGGATGCTTCTACCGACCTTCCCTGTAGAATTTTTGTTTATGGCCATATTCAAAGAAATTGCCAATTCGGTGGGTAAATTTATTTATTTCGACTCAGATTATTTAAGATGGTACAACAAATGGACTGCTTGGGTGTTGGTGGAATTTGAAATGGACATGGGTCTTCCTGCTTCTATAGAAATCACCATTGGAGATCTAACCTTGAGCCAACCTGTTGACTACTGGAAAGAGTCCTTTTTTTGTCACTTATGTGGATTACCTGGTCACTTAAAAGACTCTTGTTTGTCAAATTCTTGGCTTGGAGGTGCAAAATAATCAACAATGGATCGATATATTCAGGTCTCTCCGACTAGCCAGCCTCCCACCACTCCAAAGTCTTTGATGGGTAAGATGGTACCTCTCTTTCCCTCCTTTTTTTCTTCTTTATCGGATAAAGAATCAATTTTTCTTCGTGACCATGAAAAGTGGGTCCAAGAAATTTTTGAAGATTTTTGGAAAATTCTAATGAGTCACATCCCAGATCTGGATGGCCTACTGGGCCCCAATTATAGGGTTTGTCCCCCTGTAAGCTCCCCTCCATCCCCTCCTTTTACTAGGCACCCTCCCTGCCTCCGAGCTCCCCCAAAATCCCCCCCAGTACCCTCAATTCAGATTCTTGTTCCCAGTCCTTTGACCGTATCTTCAGATCCCCCTCTTTCTAGTTTTTCCTCTCTCTCGCCTATTACACTTTTGGTCACTAACTCCTATACCCTGGACTCCCTCTTAGACTCTAAGTCAAATGTAACATTACGTAAGAAAACGCGACCTTGTCCCATAAAACCTCTGGGTGTTGTCGAAGGTAGGTTGTACCCTCTCCCTCTCCCTCCTATCCCCCTTCCCTCCCTTTTTCAAAACCCTTTGACTGTCTCCCTTGATCGTCCCCCTTCCTCGACCCTTAGAGCAGGCATGATGTTTTCGGTGGTGGATCCATGATTCTCTTATCCTTTAATATTCGTGGGTTCGAAGGTGCCACAAAACTAGCCTCCCTCAAATCATTATTTTTGCAAGTTGCCCCAGCTATTGTTTTTTTACAAGAGACCTTTGTAAGTTCTAAAAAGGCAAAGAGCTCTTTCCTAAAGTGCCTCCCCTCGTGGAATTTTGTTTCAATGGAGCCTAATGGTAGATCAGGTGGACATTTAGTAGGGTAAAACCCTGTATTGGATGAGTTTAATGCTCTTGGCACCAATGCAGGTATATACTTGGAGGGCAGGTTCAAAAACTCAACGAAAAAAGTCAAATTACTCAACTGCTATGCTCTGTATAAGGACCGTGAGATATTTTGGCAGCCGATTGTGGATTCTGGACTCCTCAAAGAACCGGGAATCATAATTGAGGGCGGCTTAAATTTTACTCTATCCACCCAAGAGATTTGGGGGAGCTTGGCAAGAGCAGACCCTCTCTCCAATTTTTTCCTAAACCTTCTTCAGGATTCTGGTCTGGTAGACCTTGCCCCTTCACACCTTTCACTGACTTGGTGAAATGGTCGCGTTGGCAAGGCAGGAATCACTAAGCATCTTGACAGATTCCTTTTGGATGGAAATCTTTTCACTGGCCAGAATACCCTCACGTCCTGGACCATAAACTCTGACATCTCGGATCATAATCTGATTTTCCTGCAGCTATTTGTTGACCACCGATGTGTAAATGCTCCCTACAAATTCAACAGTTCATGGATTTCAAAGCCAAACTTCATAACACTAATCCATTCAACTTGGGATTCCATGGAAAACTAAACTAATAAGTCCTCTTGCGTTCTAGTGTGTGAAAAGTTGAATTTTTTAAAGAAGTATGTGATAACTTGGCAAAAGGAAAAAAAAAAGAGAAACAAAAGTTGGATTTATCTCTCATAGATTCAAATATGACAAGGATTCTAGAGAACCAACAGTCACATATTTTTTCACAGGAGGAACTCAATCTCTTGAGAGCCCTTAATATCAGGAAAGATAAGATTCTTGCCACCAAAGAATCGACCTGGCGACTCAAAAGTTGTGCCCTCTGGCTACAAAATGGTGACAAGAATACCAGATTCTTTCACAATTATGCCACACAAAGAAGACTGCAAAATTCAATTTGGGATATTACCAATGTTGATGGTGTAACACTTTCCATCGAATTGGAGATCAAGAAACATGCATACTTTTTTTTTAAATCTCAATTCCAGGCCCTTGAAGCAGAAGATATGCGGAATCAGTTCCATATCATAAAAGATGTTCCAAGGATGTTTTCCAATGCAGAAATTGATGAAATTGGGACTCCAGTCACTATCGAAGAACTTGAGTCTACTATTAAAAAAAATCCTAAAGAGAAGAGCCTCAACCCGAATGAGTGGACGCAAGAACTCTTCCTTTCCTTCTTCGACATATTGGGGAAGGATCTACTATTGGCTATCAAGGAATCCAGAAACAAAGGATTCATCCCAGGGGTTCTAAATGCTACTTCTTTTACTCTTATTCCAAAATTAAGAAAACCTACAACTTTCAATGATTTTAGGCCCATAGCCTTATGCAACTTTGTTTACAAAGTGATCTCGAAGATTATTGTAAACTGTATCAAAGACAATTTAGCCTGTTGTATTTCAGAAGAGAAATTCGGCTTCCTAAAGGACAAGTTGATTTATGATGTTGTCGGCCTAGCTCAGGAGAGTCTCCATACAATTAAAACAAAAAATCTCAGCTCTGTTATCATGAAACTAGACTTAAAAAAGGCTTACGATAAAGTCACCTGGCAATTTCTGCGATTAATTCTAATCCAGATTGGGCTTAAGTGGGATGTCATCCAATGGATAATGACTTGTGTCACAAATGTCATAATGGAAGTGCTTATTAATGGTTCCCCCAACAATTTTTTAAAAATCCACCGAGGCCTAAGACAGGGATGCCCCCTCTCACCTCTTATGCTCCTTCTTATAATTGATTTCCTAAGTAGGCAGATCAAAAAGGTAGTTTCAAATGGATCTTTTAAAGGAATCAAAATAGTTGTTGACACTTTTCTTTCACACGTGTTGTTTGTAGATGATGTCCTTATACTGGGGAATGCTAATTTCCAAGAGTGGTCCTCCTTTCACAATATTTTAATTTTATTTTGCAAAGCCTCGGGCATGGTTATCAATTGTAAAAAATCATGCTTCTTAGCCCAAAATATTGAACCAGATTTAGCCAGAAATCTGAGCACAGTTTTTAATATTCAATTCCAGGTGTTTGATGATGGTATAAAGTATCTTGGATACTTTCTAAAGGAAAATAACTATAGAGTGGTAGATTGGAACTAGCTAATTAAAAAAATTGAAAAAGGAATAGGAAGCTGGTCTTTTCGATGGATTTCCCTTGGCGGCAGAGTTGTTCTTACAAAGGCAGTCCTCCAAACAATTCTTGTTTATTGGCTAAGCTTAGTTAAAATTCCTTCAACCACACTACATCGCATTAAACAACTTATCACAAACTTCATTTGGCGTGAGTCCAGGAAATCAAATGGCTTCCACCTAGCCAAATGGAAAAAGATAGCACTCCCAAAGGAGTACGGAGGATGGGGATTACGGAATCTAGAATGGTTTGCCCAAGCTCTTGCAGCAAAGTCTTGTTGGAGAGGCCTCTTTGGCGACGGACTATGGATTTTAGTGTTGAGGAAGAAATATCTGAAGGGAATTGATGTTCCCTCCTAGATCAAAAGAAACAATTTCAAATTTCCTATGACTTCCATCATTTGGAGGAGTCTTATGTCATCTCTACCAATCATCCTAAGGTGGATAGCATGGACTGTGGGTAGTGGAAATCATATCTCTCTCGGTCTTGATTCTTTTATTGGATATAATGAATTGTGTTTCATGTCCCCAACTCTCATTTCTCATATTCACAAACTGAATATTTTCACTCTAGCCCAAGCAGCCTGTCCCAATGTTTCAGCCTCTTCGACTGTGTGGGTCGATGCAAACCATTTAAATATAACTGGAGAACTTGCTGCAGAATGGGACGCTTTCATCCTTACCCTTTGATCCAATGGAATCACCTTATCTGAAACAAATGACCAACTTGTCTGGTCATGGAATCGCTCACAGGGAACTGTCCTCGTCAAATCAACCTTTCAATCCATCATTTTTACAAAGTTCAAGGATGAAAAGCGGTGCTGGTTCAAATCCATTTGGCATGTAAAAGTCCCAAGCAAAATTTTTTTTTTTGTTTGGTTATGTTTAAAAGACAACATACTTTCTGGGGCCAACTACCAGCGCAGAGGGGGAATTGGGCCTTTTGCTTGCAGTTTATGCTTAAATGCCAAAGATACAACAGAACATATTTTCACTTCTGAACTGGATTTATGTAGGAACACAATGAAATACAGAAATACACATAAACGTAGAGATGCAGTGGAAATAAGACTTCATTTCATTAATAACAAATGACTGAAATATGCTTACAGACAGAATGGAAATAAACTAGCTAGGGCGTTGGTAGCTGATCTCTGAGAAGAGATGTGGTTGCTACTCGCATCCGTGAGAAGATGATTACAATGAGGCTCTAGAGGCCTTTTTACAATATACGAGAATGCCAAAAGTCATAGACATCATAAAACCTAACCCTAGGAGATGAAGCGCCAAAATTCATGTGGGCCCCGTTTGGGTAAGTTAGTACATCAACTTCCCGGGGTCGTAACTTTTGCATACGATCTCCGTTTTAGGCGTGTGATAGATCATTGGAAAGGTATCGTTGAGGAGATTCATTTTGGTGGCTCAATCATGCCTTCAGCTATCATTGAGAACATCGATCTCAAAAAACCTTCACTTAGGCCCCTCAAAATGGCCCCGGAAGTTAAAACCTGCTAAAAATAGTAAATTGCCAAAATTGTCAGAAAACTGTTTTGAGCCAGTCGGAAAAGGTGGGTGGCCACCGATATCCACCTGGATCAACTTCATGCATAGTCACAAAATATTTATGGAAAGTGATCCTCGATCAATTGATGATTCAGGAGGATTGGGGAGATCGGAATCTGGAAGGAAATCTATTTAACTGGTTTATCCGACACCCAAAGAAGAGACACGTTCCCTTCATGGTGATATGGGGCATTTGGAAGTACATGAGCAATATATTATTTGAAAACTATAATAGACAAGATTCCTCTATAGCAAATAAGATTTTTCTTTCAATCCAAGAATTACAAGAAGATTCTAAGCCAGATAGGATGGTTTCCATTGTAAATCCTGTATATTTTGATGAATCTCCTATTGGCTTCTTTGACGAGGCTACTTCAAGAAATAGGTGCGACATTGGATTATTTATAAAACTCAGCAATACTCACAACTTCAAATCCTACTTTGCAAGAGGAGAGGGCAACAATATGAAAGAAGAACTTTTAGGACTTTGGGGACTTTTACATTTGGCTACACTTCTTTCTCTGAGCAATTTAATGGTAGTCAGTGATTCAAAAGTTACTATTGAATGGATTAAAGGTGTCTCAAGACTCAACTGTGTCTACCTCAGACCATGGCAACAAAAAATCAAATCACTTCAAGATCAGTTTGAGAGTGTAAAATTCATTCATGTCCACAGATCCTTCAACCATATCGTCGATTATCTCTCTAAACAGGCACTGGATTGCTCCCCTGGGTGGCTCTTCTTTGAGGAGAATATAGATGGAGCAACAATGCATATAGAAAAAATCTCTCTTTTCTAGCTTGAGTTTGCCTTCTACAAATCTTTAGTTTTTGTTAAAAGACATTGTTATGATGAAGGAATTGTATTTAAGTGGACAAAAAGACTTCTTCCAGGATGATATAGTTTATATGTGTTTTGTAGTCAAGTCTTAGGAAACTTTGATTTTCTCATGGTATTATTGAGAAAAATACAGTCAAAAGTAGATGATAACTTATATATACTTATGAATGTTTCACTTGATTCTCAATTGAATAGCAACTTATATATACTTATGAATGTTTCACTTGATTCTCAATTGAATAGCAGTGAGACTGCATTTTTTTTTTAGAAAAAAAAATATATAATTTAATTTAAAATTTTATATTTTTGGAAAGGTTAAATATTTTTTATTAGTTTATAAATCACCATACATTTTAACTTCAAATTAATATAAATATTTGTTTTAAATTATAAAACTTCGATTACATATTTGTTTTAAATTATAAAACTTCTATTACACTTAGGTTGTTTATATATTGTTATATTTAGTTTATTTTAAAATTTTATATTTTTATTATTTTTTTAAATATTAAATATTAAATATTTTTTAATAGTTTATAAATCACTATAAATTGTAGTTTTAAATTAATATAATATAAATATTGGTTTAAAATTAAAAAATTTAAATTCTAAAGCTTTTCTATATTTACACCGAAGGTGTTATCTAGAGGTTCCTCTCCCGACCTTCCTCGTCTGTCCAAAACGTATACGAAGCTGACATATGTTTATTAACATCGTCCAATCCTCTATCTCTATGTGTCTTCTATTTCACCAACTCCCTTCACCGACTCCAACCGTCTCCCTTGGCTGCAACGCTGGTCACTCACAGCTCCTATACACAGTCTCGGCAGCCAAAGCGGAATAAATAGAATGGCCAGAGAACTTGGGCGCCTATAGTAACGAATATTTCATTACCCCTCGAAGCATGAATGCTTATTATATTCATGGAAAGCTTTACAGTAGGCTCCTACTATAAATGAATGTTTTAGTGAAACCGAAGCCATTTACAACACACACTATATTTAATTATTTGGCAGGCTCCGTCTAGGATCTCTGCTACTTTCGCTGCTTCATTCACGGTTGGAGAAATTTGAACGCTTCTAGAGCGGGGTGAAAGGTTCATGTATTTCCTCTACTTAAGCTGATTTCTCATGGAGGTTTCTCGGCAAATTTCTCTGCAATTTGAAGTCGCCCATCAAAATTATGCGAGGCATCTTGAAGAAATTAGTTTTCTTGGAAATTTCTCTGCATTTTGAAGTCGTCCATCAAAATTATGCGAGGCATCTTGAAGAAGTTAAATGAAAATGATTGTATATTGTATAAAACGTAGATCCTATAGCACAAAGATGGCAATCGATTCTTTGTTGAGCATCGTGCAATGATCTACCATTTAGAGAACCCCCTGAATGCTCCAACGCTCAATTAAGTAAGGGACACCAAAGCCATTGAGACTAGTCAAAATGATGGGAGGTGGCCCTCGCGCGTTCCCAGGATGAGTGACCAAATGGCAGTGGAAGAGAAGAAATCCAAGCAGCTCCTCAAAGCCCGCCTCCTGAGAGAACAACAACTCTACAAAATGCGGAAGCGAGCAGAGCTTAGAGCAGCCACAGCCAATCTTGAAAAGACCTGGGAAAAGCCCGCCCAAGCCCCCACTTTGTTCGCCGTTACGGACGACCAACAGATTAGCGCCTTGGCCGACAGGTTTCAGAAGCCGAGAGGAATCGATCTCTGGACCGAGAAAGACGGACCGGAAAGCCTCGCTTCTAATGGGAAGCCC
The DNA here is from genome assembly GCA_009831015.1 of Picea engelmannii. Classification (NCBI taxonomy): domain Eukaryota; kingdom Viridiplantae; phylum Streptophyta; class Pinopsida; order Pinales; family Pinaceae; genus Picea; species Picea engelmannii. The sequence continues at coordinate 520,968 of ML797073.1, forward strand.
TCCGTTCAGAGCACGACGCCCTACACTAGGGTTGTTCACAACATCGATTCAAAAGATGCCAGGTCCTCCCACTCACAGCAGGTGGGTGGATCGAATCCGCCCAGGAAGAGGCATGATTATCTATCCTCTAATCAAGAACAATCAAACAGAAACTCCATAATGACAAGGAGAACGAGAAATGATAAAAATACTAGTCAAATCGCTGGGCGGAGGGGGTCCCTTGTCCCATAAACAAGGGGGTCTCATACACCAATTTGGTGTGCTGGCTTGGTCTTGACCTTAAAAATAGATTATTATTATTATTATTATAATCATGTTTGTTTGTGAAATTCATAGTAATGAGAAAATTGTAGGAATGATGATAGTTAAATAGATGATTGGGAAACCCTTTAAAAAAGAAAACAAGTAATTTGACTAGTGATATTGAACGTTAAAGAGATGAGAAGGCAAACGGGGTTAGGGGAGTGCAACTAATGGCAAAGCCCTCTGCAGTGCAACACTTGACCCCCCTTCCTTGTTGAGTCTCTTATTTTTTCTGCAAATTAGCCCCACGGATGTCTATCGACCCCTCTGTACCACTTCGACTTCTTTGAACCATTACCTTGTGCCCGACTCATTTCAGTGGTGTAGATTGCAGACGTGCAGGCCTTGAACCCAGTTGCTCGAGGGATCGTCGTCTTCTACTATTCATGAGATGCAGACAATCAATATTTAGTGGCCTCATTGAGAAGTTTGAAAACTATCATGTCCTCTGAATCATTCTCCTTTAGAAGCAACACTAGAATTTCAGGATTCCAACAGAGTCCTTCCTTCGCATTATTTGATGAGGCAACTGGTTGCAACTCATCGTGTATTAGATGATCAAGCCATGCCACAATAAAATGATCCTATGCATCTTCTAAAAGCCTTTCTTCCGATGCCAATAGACCCTTTTGATGCTGATAAGGCCCCTCTACGCCATGAGAACAAGTTGTTTCCAACGCCATAAGTTACGATTATTGTTAAATTCAGTATTCAACTAAGACATTGGACACCAAGACCTGCTAATACAAATAGAATATTTCTCGACTCTGTGTTTGGAATTGAATTTTGGGGTGATTAGAAGCTTCAACTTTGGAACCCCCACATGGAATAATAGAGAAAACTATGCTCGATTGTCACACACCCACGATGGGGCATAATAAAACAAATTCACCTTTTCCTCATGCAGCCCACAAGATTCCAACTTAGCAGGGCCTGCGGACCTCCCAGTCAATGGATCATCTCCTATTCCTGAGCTAAAGCAGCTCTTCGGCTCCCTGCTGGAACCTCCATGAAACAAATCTGCAGGTCCTTTTAATCCCCTGGCGCAGGCTTTGAGACAACCTCCGCGTCCTTTACCTTGAGGCGCCTTTTCCCTTCCTAAGAAAACTACATAAAGGGCGCTAGTCTCCTGACTAAGCCCCTTCCTCTCATGTGACAACGGCCTGTGACCATATGCCTATCCGAAAGGCACTTTGGGACTTAGTGTATCAGGGAATTGGAAAGGAGTTCACCTCTCTTTTCCCGATCCCCGAACTCCCAGTGTCAGATCGACGGATCATAATTCTCCACGATCTAACGGCTCAGATTAACTTGCGAGTGCGGACTTCGTGAGTTTGAACAAATCTGCCTTTGACTCTCTCCAATTGTGAGTCAACGAAGTGTTGAGCTCCCACCACGTATCCTTCCGCGATGGACAGTTCACAATCTCCTCCTGGGGTTCCACTGTTACAGGACACCTAGCAACACCATCATTCGACACGTGCATCCCTACGTGCTCTCGATATGATGCCCACATTTCCTTGATCGAATAGTCGAGAGGGGTCCCGAAGGGACCTTAGATATACGGTCCATGGTGCTTCACGACTTCGGGTTTCGGGGGTTTTGGTTGCACTAACCCGTAATCTTCCCGATATGCGAACTCTCGAACTAGCAGATCCAACGGTCAAGGTGGATCCCGATAGATCCTTAGATCAACAATCCACGTTATTTCGCGACTTCGATTTTCAGGGTTTCTTACTCACACAATCCATTTTCCCTGGTACACTAAACCCCGAAGCGAAGGATCTGGCACCCCGTGTTTCCTATCGCCAATGACTAGGATGAACTTTGGCACTCCGACCTTCGGGAGTTTTGGCGTTACTAAACCTCTATTCTCTCGAAGTGGTCAACGTCGGGCTGACTACCTCGTAGGTCTGACGACCCACGCCCTTTTGCTCGAATCAAGACTTCACGTTTCGGGATTTTTCGAGACAGCTTTCTTCGTTCCTCTCGATACCCGAATTTCCAAAATCCGCTCGAGTCAAATCGATGGTCTACGACCCTCCCATAATCCAACGACTGTGTTCAATTTCACGAGTTCGGACTTCGCGAGTTTCTACGACTCCTGCCTTTGAAATCCCCGACGTGCGAATCAGTGAAATGATGATCTTTCACCACATGTCCTTCCCAGCACCAACGGCTAGGATCAATTTCGCGAGTTCAGATTTCCCGAGTTTCCACGACTCTTCTGTACACTTTCGAAGGGCTTAAACCCCATGCACCTTTCCTGTATCCAATAGATGTTGGTCCTCACACTCCAATCTGATGGCCCAGATTTGATCTCCTCCTGCTCTTTGTCTTTCTCAAATCTCTAAGTGCCAAAGGCTACGACCTTTGATCCTTCGACGAACCCTAGACTTCGGGTGTCGTCTGCGTTTCTTAAAATGCTATCTCTCCTGATATTCTGGACTTAGAATAAGTCCACTCTGGCTCACTCCTTGTACTAACCCACTCATGTCAGGTCGACGGTCAAGGAGGGTCCCGATAGATCCTTGGATCTACGGTCATATTTCATCGCTACTTGCAATGACTGAAGGATTCGAGGCGTTAACACCTACGCTCCCTTTTCAAATCTAATGGTCATGATAGGCCTCGGATCCTTCCGAAAGGATCTCGTCCGTTCGTCTTCCAAACGAAAGGATATTCCCTTTCGATACTTAAATCTTGCTATCCTTCCTAACCTTCATCAGTTATGAAGGACTTAAGAGCTTTGCGCTCTTTCTCCTAGACTTGACTCTTAGAAGAGTCTTTCGCGCAACCCTTGCGCTCATTCATCAAGTTTAGGACTTAAGTGGGTCTCAATCTCTGCTTGCCTCGCAAGGAGACTATGCATATTTGCACTACCTCTCCCGAGCTTAAAAGACTTCGTTCTCCAAGGGACTCAAAATGATTAGGAAGGTTGGCATGCGTACATGAAACTATACCTAAGGTTGACGAACCCACAGTTCATGGCTCTGGCTTAAGCCACCATGGAACACACGCATTTATGAGAACAAACCATGCCCGAACCATATAATTTCTTACTTGCCTAATTACACAACCAAGTAGAAATAGAAGGGATACAGTATATCCTTTAAGAAATCATGCACATTTATGACAACATTCACGGTATATCCAATTTCAATACACAGTTACAGCTCAATTACACAAGATAGGAGAATACTTATCTATTACAGGTTTCCACCAACTAACTAACTGTGGGTGGTCGTCCTTCCACCCTACCATAAGCTTAGAGGCATTCACTCTTAGCACTCTGGCCACCCCCATGCCAAGCCATGATATCACCAGGGAACTCTCACAGTTCTCAAGGATTCTTTCTCTATTCAGCTTCCACTCGGGTTATATTCTCTGCAACTTTCATAGATTTCCCTCTATTATGGCCTCAATGAGGTTTATCAGATGCTCACTCAGCATCAAGATCGTGGCCTTCTATTCATTATCCCCTGGAGAGATTCGTGCATCTCCCTTACGATATTGCACCCTTGTTTTCTCTCTCCCTTTTTCTCTTCCCGTTCCCGTGTGTATCTTACCTTTCTTCTATCAGAAGGAAGCTCGGGTCTACTTGGTCTACCAGACCCTACGGTACTTTGGGCCGACGTTCTGCAGCTAGACCATGCTCCCATTCATGGGGGTGGTTGATAATTCAACCACTAGTCCTCTCTTCATTAACTGATTTCTCTCTTTGGGATTTGTTAGCGATATTTCTCGCTAAGGGGGTCAGATATCAAATGCATGGGTTAAAACCCACTTGTCCGAAGTTTTGGGCGACAACGCACCTGTGGTAAACAGCAAGCAAGACCGGGCGGTCCAGATGAGCGCGCCTGGATCAACGACGCACAGCAAATTCCGGACCCTCCTTGCCTTTCGACCTTTAAGCATGGGGGGGGGGTCCGGAATCTAGGGCGCATCTCTCCGACGGTCCAGATGAGC
>ML797073.1:534399-544530 GCA_009831015.1 Picea engelmannii
AGAAGCCATGCAGACGCAAAGCCTTCAATGCAGTTTCTTGGTTCCGCCGCTGTTATTATTTTGAGTATATGTAGGCATTTTTTCCATTTTTTGTATCTATCGATGGTAGAGCTAAGCTCCCGACTGTAAAGTTTCAGCAGATACTCTGGTTTCCTGGTTGTGCCTCTGTGTTTGAGATTTCTTGGTTTATAACAAACAATTCTCTTTCTTTTCCATTTTTGTTTCATATTTTGCCTGAGGATTCACAGTAGTGCAGCTTGTTGCAATAAAGGATTTGTTGTGACGTTGTCGTGCCCTCTGGTTTTTGTGTTTGAATATAAACGGATTTTGTGTTCGAATGCATTTCTTCTTCATCTGTTGCATACCTTAAGTCTGTAATAGATCATTGCTCCCTTCTTGCGTAAAGTCTTCCACCTACTCACCCTTACTACGACTCACTGTTTGGAGTTTATCAGGACCTCATTCTTTCATGCATGCCTGGTCTGGTTTCTGAGTTGATACAATATTGTTTCGAGTTTCCCTCCATCTGATCACCCTCTAAAACAAATCGTGACATTAAACTGATGGGCTTCGTGCTCTGCTCCTGCTAAGCAATCCGGGGGTGACTTCTGAAAGCCAACAGGATCCGAAGGAGGTTTATCATCCACATCAAGGGAAATTTGGAGTTATTTGATATAATGAACCCTCTCATATAGTTTTCACATTCTTTCTCTAGTGATATCATGGCCAGTACTTTCAAGGATTCACCCCGACAGTCAGTTATTGACAACTCAAACAATAAGATATTTACATTGTCCACATGCCTTAGCATGGAAATTCCTATTTTATGATTAATTACAAATTGGGGGAAATAGGGTGTTACAATTCCCTCCCCCTTAAAGGAACATTGTCCTTGGTGTTCTTTCTCAAAAACATCTATCATGCCTTTCTCATTCAGTTGTTTCAGAAATATCGATCCTTCTTTCTCGGTCAGTTTATTTTTCATACCCTTAATCTTGGTCACCTGCTTTCAATAATTCTTGGACAACAAGCACGTTAATCATAGTCTCATGTAAAAACATTGCATAAAAATTTCTAGGAAAATTTTCATAATCTTAGCACAATAATTATCTTCGTAGTTTGTGGATTTGTATCCACATGGTTGTTTTTTTATCCAGCTCATCATTTTTCATTGACATACCCATTGGGTGCATGATACCAATCAAAATTTTACAAGAACTATCATGGTTTCATCTTCCTTGCGGTCACTCACCCTCCAGGCCCAGGCTCAGGCATCCCCTTCTCTGCTATATAGTCCCTCGGGTGATCCCTCTTGCCTTGCCAAGGTTTTCTTACACAGGAAGAACTACCCACCGTGTGCATGATCCCAATAGTTTACAAGAACTATTAAGGTATCCTCTACCTTGCGGTCACTTGCCCTCCAAGCTTAGGCTTAGGCATCCCCTTCACTGCTATACAGTCCCTCGGGTGATCCATCTTGCCCTGCCAAGGTTTTCTCGCACAGGAAGAATTCCAGAGACTCTATCGATTCTTACGGTCGAGGTGTCCCTCAGACTTGCTCCGTCGAGGCGTCCCTCCGGCTTGTGTTACCTCAACACAATGTATTTTAGGTGATCATGGATTATCACGGGGTTCTCATGGCTCAACAGTAGCATTTTTTCATCATTTGTCCTTTCTGGACAAATCTTCTCTCCCGGCTCAGCGAAAGTTAGGGACGAAGGTTACTCTCTTTCTCAGTTGTATCACAGGTATACAAAAATTCATGAGACATCATTATAAATTTTAAATTCAAAATTTTCTTGTAAATCAGTGACCCACAGATTTCTTTCATATTTGTTCCGCACAGGAACCAGATTCACAAGCATGGGACTTTCTTCCCCATAACATTTTAGCTCAAAAGGAAATCGGTCTTCCTTATAGCTTACAACATTACCATATCCAAGACTCTTTCTTCCTGCAATTCATTCCTCAGCTAAACAAATTGTTAGTTCTCATGCACATTATATTTTTATTGCACCTTTACAACATCATCACAAAAATTTCAGAATTGTGCATACTAACAATCAAATTCACTTTCTCAAAAGGAAATACCATTCCTTGCAGTTTGTCTTAGCAGGGAATTGGTCTTCCTTATGGGCTTACAACACTTCCATATCCAAGACCCTTTCCCTCCTGTAGTTCATTCTTCACACAACCAAACAAATTGTTAGTCTCTCATGCCTCCATGTATATATATATATATACAAAACCATGCATACTAACAGTTCATCACATCTACATAAACATAAAAAGGGGATTTCAATCCTTCCCTATGCCTCATTTCAATCATACCAGACCTTTCAAAACGTAATTCAACATTTCAAGGGATTTTAACAAATGTGCCAATATTCATGGCCACATTCATACCCAATGCACTCTTGCATTGTCTCCAAGTTCGTCACACTTTATGATAGGTTCTTAGCCATGGAGTGTTGGGATTTAACCAACCTTTTCCTCATATGGCTTATTCATTTTCATTCACTTTTACAGTAGGACCATGCTTCCTTCTATAGGCCGATCACGTTCCCAAAGCAGTACACACGAAACTCAACAGTTTTACATGAATGCCTTTAAGCATTCTTCCTTCATTAATAACCAGGGTGCCAACACTCATGGCCACCCAAGAAATTCTCTTAGTAAAGGTTTTTGACCTTTTGAGTCAACAGAGATCATTTGGTTCAAATGTTGTTGCATCATACATTTAGTCTTCAGTGCAGAGGTTCACACCTCCAACATTTGGATTCTTCTTCCTGAATCATACCCTACTTGGGTATCCATGGCATACAACTTCCCTCTCAAAATCCGTGTATAGCATGAGACAATAAAATATTTTGGAAGAGATTCTCACCCGAATCCTTTCATACCCTGAGCCACATAAGCATGAACATTTTTATACCTGTTCTTGGCTACTAGCACTCTCTTTCTAATCTTTACCTCATCAATAGTGCTTTAGCGGGGTTTTCACAGTCCTGTCAACAATCTTTCAACCGTAGCCTTCCCATGGTTACCCTTTGCTTGAGGTTACCCATCATTGGAAACTGTCTTCCTCAATAGCTCCAAGTCCTTTCTATACATAGCATGCATCATCATAGTCACAATTACATTAGTTGTAATATTAAACCAAATGCATGTATCATAACATTTGAATTCATAAAACATCTTCAAAATGTCCTAGCATATCTTCATGCACTTCATCACATTATCCTCAAATGTTTCCACAAGTGCAACATAACAGATTTCGATTGTATTTTCAGCCATACAATCCTTATCACTATGGTGTCAAAACATTTACTTTTATTAGTAAATCAGTTTTTTCATTCAAGAGAAAACATAATACTCAGCAAGGAAGAATTGAGGACTCTCACCTTCTTCCAACTCTTTCTACACCGCCTGGGACTTTTCAGCCCAGTTGAGTTATCTCTAAGGCCTCACTGCATTTTGTTAATCATGGCTTCAACCAAGACTAATCAGTTAAACGTACTCATTGATTCATTTAATCACACTCGGGGAGTTTACTTTCCTTTTACCAACTATACCGGTTTCCACAACTTCTCTTTTAATCCTACGACTCTATTAAATAATTTAGGGTTCTTAGGGTGAGGAAAGTGTTCCTCCTTTACTTATGCAATCTACCTTTTATTGTGATATTTCTTCTCTTTACTGAGCAGCCTTGGTTAGGCCTCACCCTAACCCTTTTTTTTTTTAATACAACAACATGCTTTAATATCAAACTTTTTGTTCATAATGAATCATGAACCTGTGCATCCAGCACATTACCATTCATTCATCGGGATGGTCAATATTCATTTATTAGTCTTCTATTCATTACGTGATGTTTTACAAAATGTAATCTAGGATTATGGTATATATATATATATATATATATATATATGTATTCATATAAGCTTGTGGCTTACTACTTAATTCTCAGCAGTCATTAAGGTTGTGACTTTGTTTTCCTGACAGAGTCTTCACATAATTCCTACACAGGGAACTCCTTCAGCATGCAACTTCTTTATTGCATATCCATCACTATTTGTGCTAGACTCAACCTTGAGTTAGCTTTTATCTGTTTACCAAACATTCCTTAAGTAATATAAACATGCATCTTTGTCATGTACCTAATTACGTATTCTAGTTTTGTTAACTTACATCCATGATGTATTTAACCATATTCATAATCCTAAGCTTGCATGTAGCTGTCATAGGTATATTTCATAGCCCACATACATCTTTACTTTTAAGATCAGTCAACTCGGGATTGTTTACAATCCTTCTCATGTGATTCCCAAAGGCATAATCATTTAACTCTTATTATGACAACATAGCATATTTTCTCATTTACCCTTCTATCTAATCATATTAGTATTCCCTGAGAAAAGGGAATACACTCCCCTCAATCTATTACTTGGAACAGAACTTTCGTGACTCTTCAAAATGGGGTCATCCATGCTTCCATAGTATTTGTTTTATCTGGACAAGAGCGATTCTTTATTTATATTTCCCTCATTTAGACAGTCACCTCGTGCCTTTAGTATACCTATATTCTTGCATCATACATGTGCATCACTTGTACATGAAATATCATTCAAACCTAACTAGTATTAAATCAGGTTTTATATCAAGAAGCTTCACAATGCATTAAATCCATGCACTCAAGTATAACACACACAAGCATAACCACACATTTATCATGCAAGCTCATTGCTTGCACCCCTTCCATGTCATTCACACACATGGACATATATGGCTTCTATATCCTTTTTCCAAGGATCTTCCAAGCATCCTTATGATCATGTATACACATTCATGTATATATAGGTGCATCTATTGCACCTTTTTACCTAATGCATTCACTTGATAGTTTAATTTCATCATTAGTGTCATTTAGTTTGAGACTTCATTCACTTATAAGACTAATCTCATAGTCATACCTTGTGTTTGTGTTGTCTTCTCTCATGGCTATAACCAACCAAATTCACTTTCCTCTTTATGCGACAATGTCTTAGCAAGAAAACCTCCTTGCCTCAGTGTCCATAGGGTCTTACCCATCTCACTTTTCTCTCGTCATGAGGAGTTATATACTCCAATTTTAATATAAATCAGTAACTATAACTGCCAAGGATCCTACCTGATCCTATCAGATTTCCTTTAAGCCCACAAAGGTATTAACCATCATACAATCCACCATCATCAGTGTCTGGAGTTCCAACTGTCCATGCATAGAAGCAGTGTTACGAACACCAGGTCATACATCCTTCGGGCTTCAGCTGTCCTTGACAGAACCCTACCACCTTCAACTATCCATATTCAATTCTTATTGTAAACGTTAATTAGCATATCCCTACTCCGGTAAGAGTAGTTATCACTTTGAAAAAGGGTTAAAGAAATTATTCTGCTGAAATTCAACAAGAATTCCCAAAATCACAGGTTCAATCTACAGTACTTATCCTCAAGGAGTAAATGCAGATAAAAATATCTCCTTATGAAAATCATATATGAGCCCAAGCAGGCCAAGTGTTGTAACCATGCTCTAAAACCAATTTGTCACACACCCACGATGGGGCATAATAAAACAAATTCATCTTTTCCTCATGCAGCCCACAAGATTCCAACTCAGCAGGGCCTGCTAACCTCTCGATCAATGGATAGTCTCCTATTCCTGAGCTGAAGCAACTCTTTGGGCCCCTGTTGGAACCTCCACAAAACAAATTTGCAGGTCCTTTTAATCCCCTGGCGTAGGCTTTGAGACAACCTGCACGCACTTTTCCTTGAGGCACCTTTTCCCTTCCTAAGAAAACTACATAAAGGGCGCTAGTCTCCTGACTAAGCCCCTTCCTCTCATGTGACCACGGCCTGTGACCATACGCCTATCCTAAAGGTTCTTCGAGACTTCGTGTATCGGCGAATTGGAAAGGAGTTCACCTCTATTTTCCCGATCCCCGAACTCCCGATGTCAGATCGACGGCTCATAATTCTCCACAATCTAACGGCTCAGATTAACTCGTGAGTGCAAAATTCGTGAGTTCGAACAGCTCTGCCTTTGACTCTCTCCAATTGTGAGTTAGTGAAGTGTTGATCTCCCACCACGTGTCCTTCCACAATGGATGGTTCACAATCTCCTCCCGGGGTTCCACTGTTGCACCACACCTAGAAACACCATCATTTGACACGTGCATCCCTATGTTCTCTCGATATGATACCCACATTTCCTCAATTGAACGGTCGAGAGGGGTCCCAAAGGGTCCTTAGATCTATGGTCCACAGTGCTTCACGACTTCGGGTTTCGGGGATTTTGGTTGCACCAACCCGTAATATTCCCAATATGTGAAATCCTGAACTAGAAGATCCAATGGTCAAGATGGATCCTGATAGATCCTTAGATCAACGATCCACGTTATTTAGTGACTTCGGGTTTTGGGGTTTCTTACTCACACAATCCATTTTCCCTGGTACACTAAACCCCGAAGCGAAGGATCCGGCGCCCCATGTTTCCTATCGCCAACGGCTAGGATGAACTTCGGCACTCCAGCCTTCGGGAGTTTTGGCATTACTAAGCCTCTATTCTCCCAAAGTGGTCAATGCCTGGCTGACTACCTCGTAGGTCTAACGGCCCACACATTTTCGCTCGAATCGGGACTTCGCGTTTCAGGATTTTTCGAGACAACTTTCTTCGTTCCTCCTGTTGGGTCACATATTTGTCCATATTTTCATCATATATAGACATCCATTCCATCCCTTCTTCTTCCTATTATCGTTCATTTATCATTCCATTTGCCATACATTTGCTTATTCTTCTTTCATTTTTAATGAATTAAAAACTATTATGCATGATTTTTCCAATGATGGTTTGACAAGTGATTTTATGTAGAAATAGTTGCAATAGTCAAGTTTCCAACCTCCAAATGCCACATGTGAGTTCCAGCTCGTGGTTAATCGTTTTCAGTGAAAAACGTGGCAGATAAGGAGAGACTAATTTTCATGTAATATTGTGAACCGAAGAGGATGAATCTCGAAAATCCTAGACATGGGTTTTGTTCAGAATGGGCCCAATTGAGTTCAATGTGGGTAGTTTTCCAATTGGAGCTAAGGTTTGAGAGAAATCGGTGGTTCTTTAAAAGGGTATTTTTCCAGATTTACAATTGTGTTCGGTTCTCTAAACTTAGCAATTTGTTCGAGCAACTCAGGGATTTAGGGATTTGATTTGTATAAATAAGACCTCTTCAATCAGGAGAGGGAATTCATGATATTATATAAAATTTATTTGTAAGAAAAAGCTGAGCTTATGTAATTTTTGAGTTTTCTTCACTAATACAAAGGAGTTGATGGATCTGCAATTATGTGCAACTTTCTCTTAATCTTGTAATCTTTTGGCCACGCATGCTAGGTGAGGCAGGGCCCCCTCAATCTGGTATGTGTTGGTATTATTCATTTACTTGTATTCTTATTTTCATTGTCTTAATTTATCTTGGTTTATGATTAGTTGATCATTACTTACAGTTGTGTGTTGTTTATTAGATTGTTTTTACAGTAAGATTCAATTCATGTTGTTGTTACTTCATTTTGTTAATACTCCTTTAATTTGTGTAAGAGTGTGGTAATGATTTTATTTCAGTTGAGTGCATTTTCAAGCAAGAGCGGACTTGATTGATTTTAAGTTATGTGTTTTATTTTATTAAATAGATAATAGTGTTAGTTGGAATTTGTTGCTTGCATATATTGTGCACGGTAACTTTGAAATAAAAGACTTCCTCGGGTTGACAAATTAAATAGTTGGACAAATACTACAATGCAATTAATTCAACATTAGTTCATCCCAATGTAACGACTATTGTTCCTTTGAGTGTAGTTGTTGTTCATTTGAAAGGAACAACTGTCGTTCCCTTCGCATGAATGTTGTTCCTTTGAGTGTAGTTGTTGTTCATTTGAAAGGAACAATTGTCGTTCTCTTCGCGTGACTGTTGTTCTTTTGAGTGTAGTTGTTATTCATTTGAAAGGAACAGTTGTCGTTCCCTTCACGCGATTGTTGTTCCTTTGAGTATTGTTGTTGTTCATTTGAACGGAGCAACTGTTGTTCCCTTTACGATTGTTGTTCCTTTATAGGTGTTGCATATATGGAGGTTGGGTATTGAAAACAGAACGTAAGAACCAACGTAGGAAACAAGTAAAATGATTTTGATAGCGCCTACCTTTGGCTAATGCATAGAGGTTATTTTTAGGAAATATTTAGATCCCAACACCTCCTGATACCCGAATTCCCAAAATCCGCTCGAGTCAGATCAACAGTCTACGATCCTCTCATAATCCAAGGGTTGTGTTCAATTTCGCGAGTTCAAACTTCGCGAGTTTCTACGACTCTTGCCTTTGAAATCCCCGACGTCCGAATCAGTGAAATGCTGATCTTTCTCCATGTGTCCTTCCCAGCACCAATGACTAGGATCAATTTTGCGAGTTCGAATTTCACGATTTTCCATGACTCTTCTGTACACTTTCAAAGGGCTTAAACCTCATGCACCTTTCCTAGATCCAACGACTATTGGTCCTCACACTCTAATCTGACCAACCAGATCTGATCTCCTCCTACGCTTTGGCTTTCTCAAATCTCTAAGTGCCAAAGGCTACGACTTTTGATCCTTCGATGAACCCTAGACTTCGAGTCTCGTCTGTGTTTCTTAAAACGCTATCTCTACTGAGCTTCAGGACTTAGAATAAGTCCACTCCAACTCACTCCTTGTACTAAACCACTCATGTCAGGTTGATGGTTAATGAGGGTCATGATAGATCCATGGATCTACGTTCATATTTCATTGCTACTTGAGATGACTGAAGGAGTCGAGGTGTTAACACTTGTGCTCCCTTTTCAAATCTAATGGTCGTTATAGGCCTCAGATCCTTCTGAAAGGATCTCGTCCATTCATCTTCCAAACGAAAGGATATTCCCTTTCTATACTTAAATCTCAATATCCTTCCTGAGCTTCGTCATTTATGAAGGACTTAAGATCTTTGCACTCTTTCTCCTGGACTTGACTCTTATAAGAGTCTTCCACGCACCCATTGCGCTCATTCATCAAGTCTAGTACTTAAGTGGGTCTCGGTCTCTGCTTTCCTCATAGGGAACCTTTGCATATCTGCACTACCTCTCCTGAGCTTAACAGACTTTGTCCTCCAAGGGGCTCAAAATGATTAGGAAGGTTGACATGCGTACATGAAACTATACCTAAGGTTGACGAACCCACAGTTCTTGGCTCTGGCTTAAGCCACCATGAAACACAAGCATTTATAAGAACAAGCCATGCCAAAACCATATAATTTCTTACTTGCCTAATTACAGAACCAAGTAGAAATAGAAGGGATACAGTATATCCATTAAGAAATCATGCACATTTATGAAAACATTCACGGTATATCCAATTTCAATACACAGTTACAACTCAATTACACAGGGTAGGAGAATACTTATCTATTACAGGTTGTCTCCAACTAACTAACTGTGGGTGTTCATCCTTCCACTCTACCATAGGCTCAGAGGCATTCACTCTTATCACTCTGGCCACCCCCATGCCAAGCCATGATATCACCAGGGAACTCTCGCAATTCACAAGGATTCTTTCTCTGTTCAACTTCCACTCGGGTTCTGTTCTCTGCAAATTTCAGATATTTCCCTCTGATATGGCCTCGGCGAGGTTTATCATATTCTCACTCAGCATAAACCTTGCGGCCTTCTATTCATTATCCCCTGGAGAGCTCCGCACATCTCCCTTACGAGCTTGCGCCCTTGTTTTCTCTCTCCCCTTTTCTCTTCCCGTGTGTATGTATCTTACCTTTCTTCTGTCAGAAGGAAGCTCGGGTCTACTTGGTATGCCAGACCCTACGATACTTTGGGATGACATTCTGCAGTTAGACCATGCTCCCATTCATGGGTGTTGTTGATAATTCAACCACTGGTCTATTGGGTCGCCAAAGTACCATCTTTTTACCAACCTTTCACTTCACTTTCAATTCACTTTCACTTCACTTTTAACCATATTTTGTTTTCCCATACCCTTACATTAAACCATTTTCATGATTACATGGGTTTTAGACATATTATTT
>ML797073.1:545042-571742 GCA_009831015.1 Picea engelmannii
AAGAGTTAGGATTTGATTGAATTTTCTTAGATTAGAGTTAGATGCCTACTCCTGCATATATTTTGTTGGCATCATCACAAGCTTACGAGCATCCCTGGTTGATAATTAAATGAAATCAATTTAAGCAATTGAATTGCCCAACATTTTGGCGTCGTTGTCAGGGATGGTGCTAAGGGATTAGGCATTAGGAATTTAATTCAGTATGTTTTCTTTAGTTTTATTGATGCAAATAAAGGGATCTAACTCATGACTAAAGGACAACTTGGTGACAACAGGATCTCGGTAAGCATGAGACAATTCTACATGATTGTTTTTAGTTTTTCCTTTATGTTTGTTTTCATAAAATTTCATTCATTTCCCGATAATTTTCATTTGGTGGTGCAGTAAGAGCCACCTCATTTACTAATCATTGGCAGGAATATCTACAAGAAAAAGGGACACGCATCAAGGAGGGAAACAAGTTGAATTTCAGGAGCTAAGAAATTGAGGTTTGCATAAGAGGTAAAATTTTCTTAAAATGCTTTTCAAAGTTACAGATTTCAAAAATTTAGAGTCACCAGTTCCTGAGTATGCTCTCTTCTCGTGCCTCGTTGCAATCTGGAAGATCAAAAAGGAGAATTTGGAAATAAGTTAGTCCTGAATGTCTATTTTGATTCGACATTTTCCAATGTTTTTGCGACAAAATTTCATTAATAAATTCCATATTTAAAAAAGAAGACTAGGTTTTCATCTTCAATTGGCACTTTGCTTGTCTCTATAATTGCTTCATTCTCAAAAAATAAAAATCTCTATTTTATAAAAAAATAAAAATACAATAAAAAGCATAATAATAAATAAAATAAAAATAAAAAATAACATAGGTTAAATAATATATATATATAACTATGTTTTAAAAAAAACATATAAAAAAAAAAACCACATAGTTTAAAACAAAACAAAACAAAATAATAATAATTAGAATTAGAATTAATAATCTGTTTTTATCATGTGCATGGTGCATTGGTAAAAACACAATTCTTAAAAAACATCAGTGCAATAGTGTAGTGGCAAACGCGCATAAGATGAATATGGCCGGTCATAGGGTTTGGATTCGATATTTGTGCATACAAAATCCTTCGATTTGTAGTTTCAGCTTCGGCTTTGACATTTTCGGCATTTTTAAACTCTACACCTATACACCTACAACAAAATTTAACAGAGCTACTCTGCACTCATGCGTCAAGTCTCGGGTTCCAACTATTAGATACCATTCCTCAGGCTTCATCCTTGAATAGAGCTCCGATTTTCCAACGAACTGAGTTGTCCTTCGGCCTTACCTACAGTAAAAAAAAGTCAATCCACACTTGTTATCATGAGTCTTGAGCTCAGTTTGATGATTAAAAAAAATTGTTTATGCATTGGTAGGTCGACAGTTCAGATCCGTGGACTATTGAGATTTTTCGGGCAGTTAAAATTATATTAAAACTAAAATCCTCAGTGGCTATTTCACAATTGACGCGTGGGATACATGGTCAAATCGTTAGGACATTATGGCGGAGATCCCAGGTTCAATCTGGTCGATGCTTCCTTTCTAACACCTGTCACGGGAATTGTGCTAACTCTCGTGATCGAGGAAATGAGTAAGACATTCCCCAGTTTGATAGAGACACTGGTCAATGAGCGGGAAATTTATATATCATCAACACTACTGAAAGTTTCAAAAGAACATGACTCAGTGGTAGTTGTTGTTGGAAAAGGGCATTTGTCTGGCATTGAGAAAAATTGGATGAAACTAGTTTCAGTTAACTCTTTATTGGAAGTTCCAGTGGCAAAGTCCTAATCTCTAAAACTTTGGATAGCAGTTGCTTTAGCTGCTGGGAGTGTTTCCATATTTACCAGTTTATATTTAATGAGGAATAAATAGGATGAAATAGATACAAGAAATAAAGGAGCACAAAACAATTTTTACGAGACAGAAAGCACGGCGCCATCCTAATCTCTTGAAACCTCAGGTTGTTTTCTTAGAGTTGTGTCCAAGTCAGGTGGCTATGTTGGTGCCTCAAAATCTAGAAGTACCCAACATTCGTGAAATGATTGATATGTGGAAAAATAGGCACATAAATGCTTTTGGTGTTCTTTACAGCTGGTTGCTGCGAAACTTGAAGTTTTCCCAGGTTCTGAGTTTTGCATTGCGTATGAAGAAGCAATGTCATATGGTGGAAAGGTTATATTGGGTGACCGCCCTATTCAGATAACATTGCGAAGGACATGGGCAAAGATGAGCTTGTGGCACAAGACTAAGTTTCTATTTTGCATGTTTTTTTCAAGCTATCTGTCTACCAAGTCCTGGAGAACTAAACAAAATGATGTGGCAAATGGGTGATGTTGATGCAATATAAATAAATTAATTTGCATCTCATGTCTCAAGTCATACGAGTGGTATATTGGTAAAATATTTGATTTGTTTAACGAAGGTCATGGGGTCAATTTTGATCAACACCATTTTTATCACACTTTTCATCAGAACTCAAATTTAAAACCATTTATTCCGACATGAACAAATAATTAGTCTGTGTGGTAAGTTCGTAAAGTCATTGGATTTGATTTCATGAGGTCATGTGTTCAATTCTTGTGGGTGCCAATTCCTTTTGAAACAAGAAATTTTGGTGCAAAAGAGGCCTCTACGTGGCAGCCTCTGATTAGCCCACATGTCAGCCCTTCATTCGCCCATGTGTCTGCACAATCACTTGCCTAGTCAATTTCCACCTCAGTAGTCCAGTCATATTCCACATCAGAAATCTAGTCAGGTGACTAGTCAGCAGCCAAATCAGCCCATGTCATTGCCCAGTCAGCCTCTGCATCACCTGCCACATGTCCATTTTTGGCACTGCCACATGGCACCTCTACACAACATTTTCACTGTTTCCTGAAAACTTCATATCACAATAACTTTCTCATACATAATCTGTTTGACATGAAACAAGCAGCGTTGGAAATATATGGACGAGATCTCGTAATGGAGTCATTATCATACCAATTTGAGATAAAAAAAAATATTTGGTCATTTTTCTTGGATATTGCAGCCATATGATTTCGAAAAAAGTTTAAATCATCAGATCATAAAAACATGTTATAAATCTATCATCTGGATTTTGAATCACTGAAATTGAGCATCAAATGAAGAAGTTATCAAAGAAACACTGACGGGTAGTCCAAGGTGCACCACTTCCCAACAGGTAAAAAGTGCATTTCAATTTATTTATTTTCTTTGGATTTTATTTATTTAGCACTATTTGTGAATTTTTGCGTATGTATCATAGGAAGAAAGACTGATCACCTCTATTATTTGATGAACTCACATTTTATTGCAATTCAGTGTTAATTTTTTTTCGCAGGTTCCGGGATGATGAAGAAGACCAATTTATGCACTAGTGGTTTTCAAAGACTACATACTCTTGCGAAAATCATGCCCCAATTAAATCATGAAGAAGTCAATATCATTATATTTCAGATGATATCCATCATACCATTGCTATCAAAAGAAGTCTCTCAAAGCCATTATGTGATGATTCATTTTCTTTCCTTTCAGCCTAACATGTTGAAGTCAATCCTAAACTTGTCATCTTCCTATCACTACTAGATCGTGGCTTCAACCCCTTTGCAATTTTCATACTTTCCTGCCTCACTTTCACTCACCCCTAACCCATGAATAAAGTCACTTAGCTCACTTACCAAGCTGAGTTACCACCTCGTCATTTTCCTTTTTCCAAATAAAGCCTGCTTGATCTTTCATCTATGGTCCTCTAAATCATTACTCTGTACTCACGTTAGAGGATGGGGGATTCCATATGGCCCTCCTTCTGACAAGTCTTGTCCCATCGACATCAACACATCATCTGGGATTGAGACTAGAGACCTTTTCAGTACCTTGAGGCTTGCATGACTTAATGACAAGTTCTTTTGCCAATAAACAGTGGGAATACAACAATGTCCCCTGTTTGTCGGATCTTCTAGGTGACTCGACRTGCGACACATTTATTCGTACCTAGTAAGATGTACTTGGGCATATTGACTCTCATTGACATTAATGGTGAGTAGTCTCGTGTCGGTTAACAACATTCATTAATGGCTGGTAATCCGACAATTTCTTTCTATGTTCGACATCAACAAAATTTATTCACATAGATAAGAATTATTCCATGATGCGGATATGAATGAAGACTATATGGTTCCATGACACTCACAGCAGCTTCCAATAGTGTTCCAGTAAATCAAATATTCAACTCCAGAGTTCAGCACCAACAACTTAGTTCCAACAATAAGATGGTACAGATGTACCAATTTCAGATCTCATTCTATGTTCATACACCCAAGCAGATCAGATTATTTTCACTCCAAAGATCCATGATCCAATAGTAGTAGCCAAAAAATTCCAGCCATACAAAGATCTCTCAGATGCATAGCGAATGAGCTTCTCAGGTAGGTGAAGGTATGTTGTTTTCCAATCTTTAATCAATAATTCCTTAAATGCTAAAAAGACATGTATTTGGAAAATTTCCCATTCACAACTGCCCTTCCCTATTTGCTAAATTTTTCCAAGGATGGAAAACATCTACAGTTTTGGGGGGGATATTCATCATATGCCATTCATTTATCCCATATTACATCTTTTATAACCTCATATGTTGTGACCAACATGTTTTTCCCAACTGATTATTGTTGCTTTTATAAAGCACCTTCATTGATTTCCTAAAATGCATCATWGATTTGCATATGAAACACATATTCCAAAGAAAATATACCATGAGGAGGATGGATTCCATGCATTTGACATACTTMAACAMACATTATTGAATAGGACTAAAAGGATTGAATGGTTAATACACACATTAATGAATCATCATTTTGAATGCATTCATATGATTGAAATTTCAAGTCTATTCTTTGTTGAAGCAAGAAAAAATGTTGTTACATAAGGAAATACTTTTGGTTTTCACACAAGAACCAACCATAAGCAATAAAAAAAAGTGTTGTTACATAAGGAAATACTTTTGGTTGTCACACAAGAACCAACCATAAGAAAGAAAAAAAGTGTTGTTACATAAGGAAATACTTATGGTTGTCACACAAGAAGCAACCACAAAAAGCAGTTGCCACTTAGATATCTTTCAAAAAAAAAAAAAAAAAGGCTCCATCACACAATTCAGGAACTTCAATGCAAGGTTGCATGAGGACATGCAACACCTTCAGTTGGGGGGTATGTTGGGTCGCCAAAGTACCATCTTTTTACCAACCTTTCACTTCACTTTCAATTCACTTTCACTTCACTTTTAACCATATTTCGCTTTCCCATACCCTTACATTAAACCATTTTCATGATTACATGGGTTTTAGACATATTATTTTCCAATGCATCTATTTTAGTGTTTTTGAGTGAATTCATGATTACATGGGTTTTAGACATATTATTTTCCAATGCATCTATTTTAGTGTTTTTGAGTGAATTTGGAAAAATGACATGTTTACACTTATATATGAAAGTGGGATGAGTTTCATGATGTTTAAATGTGTATTTGAAGACTCCAGCCAAGTCAAACTTGACCATCAAGCCTCAAATTCGAATTTCCTCTTCAACCCTTTGAAGATTTGATGAAGATTTGGAGATCTACTCAAGTATCTTGGATGGAGATTAATCATGAAAGAAATATTTGTGAGAGGATTTGTAGAGATATCACTTGATAGGTGTGAGCACATGGTTGTAACCAAATGAGACATTTGTGGATCTAGGAGAGATTTGTGGATCTAAGTTATCTTAAATTTTTGTATAAAAAGGAGTGCCTCCTCCATTTCAAAGGGAGGACTCCTGGAGCATTGTGTCCAATTTATGATGGAATAAGAATCAAGCTTTATTTTCACATCAATTTCCATTCTCTAGTTTAGATTTAGAATTCTTTAGTTTATGTGTTACTTTGTTCTTGGGAGAATTGAGCTCACTCCAAATAGATCATAGTAGCATTTTCCTCTTGTTCTAATGCTTTGAATAGGTTTATATGCTTTATTGTTTTTATTAGAATTATTTGATGATCTTGATTATTGATAGGTTATTTGAAACTTTACGAGAAGACCTCTTGTAAGGGAGCTATTGTTTTCTTGCCTACAACAACTAAGCCTTTTTAAGTGTATTTATTTTCAATTCATGAGTGTTTACTTGATGATCTTGATTGTTGATAGGTTTTGTGAAACATCATGAGAGGACCTCTTGTAAGGGAGCTAGTGTTTTCTTTCCTACAACAACTAAGCCTTATTAAGTGGAATGAAAGAGTTAGGATATGATTGAATTTTCCTATATTAGATTTAGATTCCTACTCCTGCATATATTTTGTTGGAATCATCACAAGCTTACGAGCATCCCTGGTTGATAATTAAATGAAAGCAATTTAAGCAATTGAATTACCCAACATGGTTTGTTCTTCATGAACTAATTTCTCTCCTTGGGATCTGAAGGAGGTTTATGATCCACATCAAGGGAAATTTGGGGTTATTTGATATAATGAACCCTCTCGTATAGTTTTCACACTCTTCCTCTAGTGATATCATGGCCAGTACTTTCAAGGATTCACCCCCACAGTCAGTTATTGGAAACTCAAACAATAATACATTTACATTGTCCACATGCCTTAGCATGGAAATTCCTATTTTATGATTAATTACAAATTGGGGGAAACATGGTGTTACATCGGTTGTTTCATATAAATGGAAATCGCTGAAATCAATTGTAATTGAAGGCATAATTTTTGTGGTTTTGTGAGATTGTGAGAGGATATTTTTTACTTTACTTCGTGATCCCTACAATTATTTTGATTGAGAGAGGAGGTACACCTAGAAACACAATGAATTGAAGATATTCACTAAGTTGCGTAAGTCAAAGGAACCTAGTCCTTTTTCAAAAGCAAGTGCATCTAATTTCTAATAACCCACAGAGGGTCGATGAACGTCTTCTTTGTTATTAATATTTATTTCAGTTATTTTAAAGTCTTCGGGTCTATAAATAACACACTTATTAACTAATGAAAATTGAAATTGGATACTAGGTTATTATTTTTGGTTTAAAGTCTTCCACCATCAATAGAGTTCTCAAAATCTGCATGAAATTTCTATGAAGCACTTAAGAAGGGATAAAAATTTGACATTGAACAGTACATGTGCATGAAAAATCTAAAAATATCATACTTCCCACCCTATTGTTACACCACCCTAAAAAACGCTCCTCTCTATGACATAATTTGATAAATCCATTTGCTACCACAAGATAACCATGATAGTATTATTCATACCATGATCAATGAAAACCTTGTTGGAAGGAAGACGAATTGGATCACCTTCCAGTATGCCCATAATCCCCCTCATCGACCCAAAAGGGTTGTTGGAACCAAACAAATTGTTTCCCAGAGGGCCGAACAAACCCCCACATGGACGTTAGAAAAAAGGATAGTCAAATGGATCATGAACAAAGAATTCCTCCATCACAATTCACCCTCCTCCTTCAACGACATCGTTGTCTCCACTAAATAAGAAAAATCTCACAAAATGGTTTGGAAAACTTAGAATCCCCAAAATTTCTACCCATACAACCGCAACCCACGCCACCATGGAAACCCTCGCCTCTGTCGCCTGGATGCATTCTTTTATAGTGAACCAGGGCTCCTTCCTGTATAAATTATGAATCCACCATAGTTTCAGGGGTCATTGTGTAATGACAGAAATTTAATTGACAGTAATTGCAAGCAATTTTTTAGAAAGAAGAGGGTTTCAGGGAGCTTAAGAAATCATGAATATGCACCCATTGCAATGAAATTACTGACGTATATGTCCTCCTGTTACGAGTTTGGACAGTAGTAGTAGCATCACGATGTAGGGGTGATTTTATAGATCGGTCATACGCCTCCACAAAAGGAACATGTGGGAGGTCTATGGCCAGAGAAGTAGGATCATAGCTTATAGGTGGTTACTTGATATGGTCGTGAGGCATGTCTACAAATAAAATCATAACAGTTGCAGTGATAAGGTGAATAAATGTATGGCAACTGGACTAATAAGGTGAATAAATACATGACATCAAGTGGTTTGGTGGTTTGGTTGACAGGTTTTGGGTTGTTGACAGGTTTCGAGTTCGAAATCACAGGCTCTTGGAGAATAAGTTAATTTACACATACCTGTCGAAGAGATGTGAAAGTGATGACATGGGCCACGCATTGTGAAAAACCACAACCAGACTGGTGGCCATGTTGTGTGCTCACCTATCACCATCTGTATTAATTCTGACCCCATATTTAATCATCATTCCTGCATAGCTTAGTTGGAAGAGATATATTTTATCTTATTTTTGGGGGACATATAATATATGGGAGGGATATATTTTATATGTTTTTTCTATGATGAATTGCTACTATTATGTGTAATAGGTTCCTTCCACTTTATTATATTAGTTTGAAGTCAGCATGCGCTCATACAAAATGAAACCAAAATCAATTTTTCATGGACATTTTAATTTTCTCCTGTTTCTCCAACTCACCCATGCTAAAATATATCTGTATTTGGATTTTGTCTTTGTGGTTTTAGCTCTTGTATATTTCTATAATCTCCTCATTTTCATAATTTTCATCTCTCTTAGTTGTTATGGAAACTAGGGATCAGTTCTTAAGGATTCAATGTGCAAGCCTTGTTTCTTTGCTTTCGATTTTCAATACTACACAACAGACACACCTTCTCAGAACATAAGGGTATGCATTATGTTGTATTTTTTCATATCTCATATGGTTAATTACATTGAAGGAATTTTTAAGGGGTGGTTCTTCTCCCACCTTTGTTGTGTGTCACCACCTCTTCTTCCTCTTCCATTCCTCTATGGAAAAGTCATTGTCACATATCTGCGATGTGATTATTGCAAGAGGGCATGCATCCAAGTGATTCATATTTGGAGTTACAGGATTTTTGAAAAACATTCACAACATTTGGGATGAAGATAGATCTTGTGAAGTATTCATTTTTCATCCAAAAAAAAAATCTCACAATTTTTAAACAACATAACCACCCCAATTTACTTCGGTGTTTTCTTTCCCCTACTTTAGGGGTATGCTAGTTTAATAATGATAGATTTTAAGTTTGAACATCAAGTGATAATTTTGATTATTAGGTCCCCTCTCACCCCTGAGATCTTCCATTGCATGGAATTTTTTAAAAGAGAAAAACAAATTCATTCATCTTTTAAAATCTTTTACCGCACATGTGTCACAATAAAGAGCTAATAGCCAAATTCAAGAATGCTTTGCACATGTGTCACAATAAAGAGATAAAATCCAAATTCAAGAATGTTAATATTTGGGAGGGAACGTTTGAAACATACAATGTTCCCTTGAATCTCATTCTAATACGTCTCTACAATTCTCCCTCCATGTAGTATATGGACCCAAATTTCACATCTAAATTCTGGTGATTTTGGAACCCTAATGAATTGTGGTTATCCACGGTTGGATATAAATTTAATTTTGATTAAAAATAAAAAGTTTGTGAAATATATGTGATTTAATTTTGATTGAAAATAAAAAGTTTGTGAAATATATGTGTGAGAGAAACAGTGAAAACAAATTTATGAAAAATCTCTTCATGGAAGACAATTTATGGAAGTCTTTATCACTGTTCATAAAAATTATGATTATGAAGAACTTTGTAGTGAACTTAGAAATCCATAGAAACAAAAAAAAATCTCTCAATGATTTATTTCAAATGGTTATGTTAATATATTATAGATTTCCTGAAAATGATACACCAAGAATCCCGTGAATAGTTTTCATACCTCCTCTTTATCTTTGAAAAAGATGTGTTACCCTCAAAAGATGAGAAAAATGTACATCTCAGGTATTTCCTCCTTGATATATTACCCTCTCTAATTTTTTAGACAAACCCATTATAGCTACCATTAGGGGAGGTAGAGTCACTGGAAGAAAATTGTTTCCCTCTCGTTGAAATTAATAATTTGGGAAGCACTAGTCTACAAAATATCTTAGAAGAAAACAATCTAGTGAATGCAAAGGTTTCTAACCTACAAGAAACTATTTCTCAGTGCTCTAATTCAAATTTACATAATGAGAATTCAACCACCTCTAATCACAAGGGAATCATTCGAGTCATAAAAACCCCACATGTTGATCTTCAAGTCTCTTGTACTCTAGAATCTAGTTTCAGAGCACAATTAGAGGGCAGTATTTTAAAGGATGATTTCAAACCCATATTTAATGAAGAATTGATTTCTAAGGCTGTGGTAAATTCGATTGATAGGTTAGCATTGGAAAACATAGATTCTATATCCTCCAATGAAATTCATGGACTAAGAAAATAGTTCTTTCAGTGTGCACAATTTTGAAAACCCTTTGCAATTAGGATATCTAGAATATAATGAAACAAAGGTTGATCATGACACCATTCTTTTTGATGACTATGTTTTTTTTTTCAAGTTTGAGCATCGATGTATCATTTCTTGATCATGTACAACTTGGAACCACTAATCTCTCTAAATAGAGGTCGATGGTAGAGGGGACATAACATGAAGTACATAGAATTTTTAGAACTTTTTGGGGGAACAACAATAGATCGACGACTAATCATCATGCACAATAAGGGAAATGAAGAGATAATCCAAGAAGCATCATCAGCTATATTTATTTCAAAATCGCAATTTAATCTCTATGAGAGGGTACATTGTTTATATTTGGATTCCTTTTCAATACTCCAACATTGCCAAAATGGTTTTGATGATATTATTGGATATTTCTTGGAGTTATATTTTTCTCGATGGTTTCCTCAAACTACCAAGTATCTAATGCTTTATGTTTTGGACCAAATTCACAATGTTTTAATTTGTTCCATCAAACATTACATAATACCTCAACCACATACATTAACTCAATGTCATGATACTCTGGTAGATATGAGGTAATTAAATGGTTACATTGGCTTTACAACTTCACATAGCATTTGATTGAGCCAGTGTACGGTACAATAGAAATAACATAGCTTTTATTTTCGTTCCTACTTTCAAAATAAGATTTTGGCTTATTTTGGTTTATATATATATATATATATATATATATATAAGCCATCAGGTGTTTTATTAGGTTTTTTTAATTTTGTTGTTCAATGATACCTTACTATACTTCTAGTTTCTTTTACATAAGATTTTTCTCTTGTTGAATAATATATTTTGTTTTGTTTTTGAACTTAAAGTTTGTCTTGAGTATGGTTTGCCTATATTTTCATAAGCAAGACATATGTACAAGTCTTTTGAAAAGACTTGAAAGAATAATTTCCTCACTTTGATCATTCACCTCAGCACCGACCGTTGGAAATCAATAAGATGGAGTTCACATTTAGGAATATCTAAACAAGTATCTTCTCTAGAAGACTCTGCATTACTTGGAAATTTAGGATAGAATATTCATGGGATTTTGAAGGTGAATGTCTTACCTTTCAAATTTTGGGCATATGATTAGAGAAGCACACTTAAGAAACAAACTATTTGAGTTTTTTTTTCCGCATAATTGGATGAAATATATTTCAATTGCATATGTTAAAATGCTACACCTCTACAAGACTATACAAAGGTACTATAATGCACCCTACACATCTTTGGATGTGGAGGAATGAAGTAATCCCATTTCTTCTTCCATTGATAACCTAAAGTTTAGACATAGTGCCTAATGGAGATAAGACACTAGTTTGCAATATAGTTCAAATTGACAGGAGTGTTAAGAAATTTGATTATGAATATACTTTCAAGCATAGCCAAGTTCATGAATTAGATGTTGGAATATTGAGAGGGGTGGTTGAATCAATATTAGCATGATAATACTTTTAACCACAATATATTATGTCCAACTTTATCAGTAGTGTTCAGTAGTTTATCATTAGCATTCGATATATCATCAGCAACATATATAAAAAGGGCATAATAAACAATCACATAGACACAGTACACTATAATTTATGTGGAAACCCAAATGAGAGAAAACCATGGAATGTTTTCTTATATATTAAAGATTACATTCATTGGAAGCACCAACTTCCCAATTCTCCAACTGCAACTAGAAGGAGGATCCAACCTAAAGGAAGCTACAAATCTATGAATTCTCTGGCTCCAACCAAAAGGAGGCTACAAACCCCTGATTTCCATGCTTCAACCTAAAGGAAGCTCCAACTCCCTTATTCTCTGGCACCAACCAGAAGGAGGCTACAACCCCCTTTCCTTTCCCTGTCTTATCACCCTGAAATATAAATGTAGACCAAACTGTCACTACCAAAATCACTACCACTGTCAATCTATCACTGTCAACCTGTCACTTCCACTGTCTCATCAACCTATCATTGCCACTGATACTCAACATCAACAAAACCATATTCACTCACATGGATCACCAAAACATCTTTCAACCAAGAACCTGACATCACCAAGACATGCCTCAAGCATGTACCATAACATTACCAAGATATAACCTCAAAATATGCATATAATACTTCATTTAATATTGTGGAAACCTTATTGCATTGTATCTCAGACCAAACTAGAACAAGCATCCCCTTTACTTACCTCAGCCTCGCTACCTCAAATTCGCCAATAGATCAAGTGTTCACTAGATAGATATTCAATGAACTTGTTTGTAAGAATGAAAGACTCTTGATGTGTATTTATACTCTTCCATGTAACTACTTTTCAACCATTTTACCCTTAATTAATTTCTTATTGTAACAAATTCACCCTTAATTGATTTCTTATTACTGTTTTACCCTTTAACTATTTTACCCTTTTTCCTAATTTTAGGGCAATAATTGTTTTACCCTTTTTCCTAATTTTAGGGTCATAACTATTTTACTTTTTTTCCTAATTTTAGGGTCATAACTCCTTTACCCTTTTTCCTCAATTTAGGGTCATAATTGTTTTACCCCTTTTCTTAATTTCAGGGTGAACCTTTACTTTCTTGTTACAACCACTTTTCCCTTAATTAATAACTTTGTAACTGTTTAGGGCTTATTAACCATTCTTCGGGACTTCCAATACTCATGAAGCCATAACTCCCCAACCGTGAGTAACCACGTGGCGTACCACCTACTGTTGGAAACAGCATGACGAGAACTATCCATCCATGAGTATGTTACTTGAATTTATGTTATCCTTCACGTTCAAATTCCTCAAACAACTTCGGGTTCCATAAACATACCTTCAGGGTTTACGTATTTCTTCAAGGTTTGACATCAATGACAACCAATATTTCAACAATATCACCCTTTGGAATTGATGGAAACAATCATGACATGGAAAAACTTATGCTCATGCTTATGCTCCCCCTGTGACCATCACTCCCCCTATCTCATGCCTGTGTTCTTTCTATATTTTTCCATGCCTTTGTTCTTTTTCTCCCCCTTTGAAATCAATGGAAAAGGGTAACTCTCCTTGGGGATGTTCCCCCTGTCTACAATCATATATTTTTTCCTGTTGACCTTTCTTTTCATGGTGCTTCCTCATGTAAATCTCTAATGTATATGAAAATCATTCAAAATATTCTTTACTTGGAGTCTTCATGTCTTCTACTTCTCTCACCCTGTCTTTCAGTGCCAAATGTCATGTCGATAACTATGGGGCAGAAACTACTCCAAGTTTCTGTCGAAGATACTCAATGGTCTCCCTCGGGAGGGGTTTGGTGAATATATCTACAATTTGTTCTTTCGTCCCAATTTACTCTAGCTTGATGTTCTTCTGTGTAACCTATTCCTGTAGAAATTGAAACTCAATCGGAATGGGTTTCGTCCTGGATTAGATCATTGGATTATTGGAGATATTGATAGTGTTGGTGTTGTCACAAAATATTGAAATGGGCTCATCATACTTCACTTGTATATCCTGCAAGGTTTGCTTCATCCAGAGAACCTAAGTGCAACATGGTGTTGTTGCAATATATTATTCTCCTATTGTGGAAAAAGATATTGATGATTGTTTCTTTCTCAACCATGATACCATAAAATCACCCAAGTATAAGGTTGCTCTGCTAGTACTTCTTCAATCATCAATGCTTCCTGCCCAATATGCATCTGTGTAGGCAACAAAAGATAGATCATTCCCTTTTGGATACCATAATCCAAAATCTTTTGTTCCTTTGAGATATCTGAATATCCTCTTCACTGTCATAACATATATTTAGATATCTCAAAGGAAGAAAAGAGTTTAGATTATGGTATCAAAAAGGGAATGAACTATCTCTGGTCACCTACACAGATGCAGATTGGGAAAGAAGTATTGATGATCGAAGAAGTACTAGTGGAGAATTTGATCCGAATTTATGTGGGAACACAATAGAATACACAAATAACCATGAATACAAAGATGCAATGGAAATAACACTTCATTTCATTAATATCAAAGAATTGAAATTTGTTTACAGACAGAATAGAAATAAACTAGATAGGGCACGGGTAGCTTATCTCTTAGAAGACATGTGGTGGATACAGGCCTCTGAAATATGTGTTACAATAAGGCTCTAAGGCCTATATATTATTGAGAAACAAAGGAAACCCTAAACGTCCAAAAACCTAACCCTAGGAGATGAAACGCCAGAATATGGGCCCCGTCGAGGTAAATTGGTACATCAATTTCCCAGGGTCGTAACTTTGGCATACTATCTCCATTTGACGCATATGATACATCATTAGAAATATCTATCCGAGGAATATAGCTAATAACAAAAACTATCATGGTTCAGAATGAATATATTTTCATCAGAGGTTGATGCCCAAAAAAAGTCATTTAGGGCCTCAAAACGGCTTAGGAAGTTCAGGACCCGAAAAACTGCCAAAAATAGTAAACTGTGCTACAATTAAGGAAACTAAAAAAATGAAAGAAACAATGGTGGGGGTCCAAGTGGAATATGTGGGTGGCCACCAATATCCACCTGGATCATTCCTCCCCCTTTAGGAAACAATGGTCCCCATTGCGTTGAGTTCCTCCATGAGATGAGGAAACTTCTGCTGAACTTGCTCCCTGGTGAGCCACTTGTCCTAGTGAAGGAGATGGTCTTCTTTGACAACTCGATATAGATGGATCCTATGCTGGAAGGTGTTCTTAATCTGTGTTTCCATAATCCAATTAGTTTTGTCTTGTTCCATGTATTCTGGGTCTAACTCTGTTGGTGTGAGTTGTTCTACCATGTCGGATGTGTCCAGTAGAGGTGGAAAGTAAAGCCGAAGGAGGTCCACATTGAACACTCGGTGTAAACCAATGAACGGTGGGATACTGATCTCTAAGGAATTTTCCCCTATAGCCCTTGTGATGGTTTATGTCCCATACTGGAGCAGGCAAAGCTTGCGGTGAGGTCCAACGAGGCACTCTTTCTGCAAATGTAGCCACACTTTTTCGCCCACCTGGAAGTTGTGTTTCACACAATGCTAATCATGTTGTTGCTTGTACTTAGCATTGGCTCTGTCCAATATGTCATGAACCTATTTGCGAATGTACTGAATGCACTCAATGAAGTTGTTCGCCTTGGCAACTTCAGACTAGACATGAGCCAAATCAACCTGAGTAGCTGAAAATGGTATGGCTACCTCAATGGGACATAGTGGCTAGAATACCAAGCCCACCTGAAAGGGGTTATGGTCGGTTGATATGTGGAGGGCCCGATTATAGCTATGTTGTACATAAGGGAGGATCTCATCCCATGTGTGGGGATGCTTTGAGTTGTACATGTGAAAAATGTGTACGATCATCCTGTTGACGACCTCTGACTGGCCATCAGTTTGGGGATGGAAAGTTGTGGACTTGGTGAGCTTGGTGTCCAACATTGACAAGAGGCTAGACCAAAATGTATTGAGGAACCTATTGTCCCAATATGAGATGATAGACTGCGGGATCCCAAAGTGTACCCACACTCGTTCAAAGAATATTTTAGCAGTGGCTTCTGCTGTGATATTCTTCTTGCAGGATGCCATAATGGCCATCTTCGAGAATCTGTCGATGACCAAGAAAACACAGTCGTTTCCATGCTTATTATAAGGAAGGCCCGACATGTAATCCATGGATATGGATTCCCAATGTCGACTAGGGTTAGGCATCAGAGTATAGAGGCCTTTCTTCTTGATGATCGGTTTGGCAATGGCATAGGCAGTGTAGGATCTGATGTACTTCCCAACATCCTGTCGAAGGTTTGGCCAATAAAAATACTTCTACAGTACTGCCACTATTTTCTCGACCCCGAAATGCCCAGCGACCCGACTATAGTGCGCTTCCTACATCTTAGCACGCTTGCTTGAAGGAACACAAAGGTTTCCTAGGTGACATAGTAGTGCATACTGGAGATGAAAATTTGGAACTCGATTACCCTCCAAGAGCGTCTTTTATGTGTGGCTGAAATATGGATCGCTCTTGTAGAGAAGTGGCCAATCAGAAGTCTCGTGCCCACAAGAGTTGAGCACAGTGGTTATTGCCATGATCGACAGTCGGTTGAGGTAGTTTGCAACATTATTGGTGATGCCCTTCTTGTACTTGATTTTCAAATGAAATTGTTGTAGATATGTGGACCACTTCTGATGGCGATCGTTCTGAAACTTCCCTTGTGTTTGTATGAACTACATGGGTCGGTGGTCTATGTGGATGATCATTTCCTTCCCCAAAATGTAATGCTTCCATTGTTGTCAAGCCTGCACAATGGAATACATTTCTTTGTCATAAGTGGGATACTTTCGGACTGTGTCGGATAGTTTTTCACTGTGAAATGCCACTGGATGCCCCTGTTGAGTAAGAACTACCCCAATAGCATAGTCAGAGGCATGTGTCTCGATCTCAAATTGTTGTTGCAAGTCTGGTAATGTGAGCACTATGACACAATAGAGGCAATGTTTCAATTCTACAAATGCCTTCTATTGATATTTCGAACAAAATAATTTTTCTTTCACTCCTCCCTTGGTTACTTGACTCAAGGGCCAAGTGATATGAGAGAATCCCAACACGAACCTGCGGTAGAAATTAGCAAGACCCAGAAATCTTCGAAGCTCTGTTAGAGTGGTTGGGGTTGGCCAATCCCGGATGACTTAGATCTTGGTTGGATCCACATGAACCCCACGCTCATCAATAATGTATCCCAGATACTGAACCTGGGTCATGCCAAAAGTGCACTTCTCCAAATTGGCACATAAATTGTGTTTCCATAGTGTTTGGAGGAACTGTCGGATGTGGTGGAGGTGCTCTTCCCAAGGTTGGTTGAAGATCAGGATGTCATCCAAGTACACTACTACAAATGAGTTGGTGAATTTCCACAATATGTTTTCCATCAACCTCATGACGGTTGCGGGAGAATTCGTCAACCTGAAAGGCATGACTAGCCATTCGAAAAGGCCCTCCTTGGATTTGAAGGAAGTCTTCCACACATCAAACATTTCGATTGGTACCTGGTGATACCCAAACATCAAGTCGATATTGTTGAAATATTTATCCCCTTTGAGTTGGTCCAGAAGGTCATCAATCTGTGGGATTGGGTACCTATTTCGGACAGTGATCTTGTTCAGCACTCGATAGTCAATACAGAGTCTCCAAGTCCCATCCTTCTTCTACACCAACACAATCGGGCTCTCACAGGGTGATGAACTTGGACAGATGTGACCTTTCTGTAGCAACTCCTGAATTTGCCTCTTGATTTCATTTTTCTCCATAACAGAGCGTCGATATATCAGTCCATTGGGAAACGACGCACCTAGGGTTAAATTGATGGTGTGCTTGACCTAACAGTGCAGAGGCACCCCTATGGGTGAGGTGAAGATGTCTCAGTACTCCTCCATGAACTTTTCCATTTTTTTTTGTCATGCGGACGCACCCTGTCTGAAGGTCGTGGCCACAATATTCTTCTTTCCCTGAGGGCAGATCATTAGGAAAAAAAAATTCCCGATTTTGGAAATGAGCTTACTGCATTGTTTTGCAGTAATCAAAGAGATAGTGGCAGGCGGTGGTACCTCTGGTATCCTGTACAACTTATTTCCCAAGGTAACAATAACAGCATGAGGCCGATACTCATACACAGCATGTCTCTTCCACAAGTATGGTTGGCCTAATAATACATCACAAAAATCAAGAGGAGAAATGTCACATAATACCTCATCGGTAAAGGGCTTGATGTTGTAGGGAAGGTGACACTATTGGCTAACGTTGAGATCTCGTCCTTGGTGAAGCCACCCGATGGTGTATAGCTATGGGTGTGTTGTGTTCATCAATCCCAACCACTTCATGAACTCTGTTGCAATGAGGTTCTTTTGACTCCCACTATCGACAATGAACTGTAGCGAGGAACCCTTTACCCACATCTGGGAGTGGAAGAGACGCTCCTCCTCCTGTGGATCTTCGGATTCTTCCTTTTGGATATTCTTGGTGGAAAAAGTGGCATTGGGCTCCGCATCGATAATATTCTTCCATCTATCATTCCCCTTCTCATGTTCTAATTCAGTGTCGGAGCATGCATCTGATTAAGAATCCCTCAGCTTAGCCACCAGTGACTGTTTGTCCTAACACTCACTTGTGTTGTGAGTGGAGCTCTTATGGAACTCACACAACTTTCCCATGTCCTTCTTTGGCTTCGCGGTGTTGTTCTTTTCTTATGTCTTTGGCAGGTTGTATTGATCCACCATTCCTTGGATTTGTCCTTTGTTCTGTGGTTTGGGGGCATCTTTCTCTTTCTTTTGATTCGCAGATCTAAAGTGTCGCTTCTTCTGTTTAATTTTATGCTCAATCTTGGCAGCATACCAGTATTCCATACCAAGAGAGGAGATGTAGAGGAACTCCATTTCCTCCTGAATGTATCTGTGTAGACAATTGCATTACTTCAACACCATATGTTTCTTTGAATCTTTGATACCCAACTTTGGGCGCAGGGTATGGAACAGATTTGTCAACTCATGCACATATTGATCCCTTTGTTGCCGCAGCATAGTCCATCGTATGTACTTGTCCTCATAGGTCCCCAAGAGATAATATTGTTCCTTGATGGCATCTCAAAAATAATTCCAAGTGGGTAAGGCCAAGAACAAGAAGGGTTCCTCCTCGTCCTTTTTCTCACAGTAGGTTTCCCACCAGTCCTTGACATGGGGAGTGGCTTTGAGAAGTGAAAAAATAATCTTCTCCCGGTCGGGAAAAGTCATGAACCAAGAAATATCCTTCTAATAGATTCGACCATATATCTACAGCATCTGCATATATTTGGACATCAAATATGGGAATGTCAAAGTTTACTTGTACCTTAAAAGGGGTTGCGCCTCCAGAGTGGTTGTTGGATGAAGATGCGTCGCCAGTGGACAATCGTTGAAGGATCTGGATGAAGTTATCCATCATCTTGTTCCTTTGTTTTTCAAGGGCATCCTTGAGCAATATTTTGATAGCATCTCCTTCTCCCTTGTCTTTTGTTTCATCCCCCATGGGTTGTCGTTGGGGTTTGCGAGGTTGATCTTGTAAAGTTTCAACCAGATCGATCCCTC
Source organism: Picea engelmannii (assembly GCA_009831015.1). NCBI lineage: Eukaryota > Viridiplantae > Streptophyta > Pinopsida > Pinales > Pinaceae > Picea > Picea engelmannii. The sequence continues at coordinate 564,576 of ML797073.1, forward strand.
ACTCCTTATACCCCGACCTCATTGGGGACATGCAAAGAAGGATTGAGAAAGAGTAGACCGCTCTGATACCACTAATCCGATTTTATGCTGGAACACAAAAAAATACAAAAATAACCATGAATACAAAGATGCAATAGAAATAACACTTCATTTCATTAATATCAAAGAACTGAAATTTGTTTACAGACATAATAGAAATAAACTAGCTAGGGCGTTGGTAGCTTATCTCTGAGAAGAGATGTGGCGGCTAAAGGCCTCTAAACTCTGTGTTACAATGAGTTTCAAAGGCCTATATATTATTGAGAAACAACAGAAACCCTAAACATCTGAAAACCTAACCCTAGGAAATGAAACGCCAGAATATGGGCCCCGTCGGGGTAAATTGGTACATCAATTTCCCAGGGTCGTAACTTTGGCATACTATCTTTGTTTGACGCATATGATACATCGTTAGAAATATCTATCTGAGGACTACAACTAATAACAACAATCATTATTTTTAGGAATTAACTAATATTAGTTAGATTTTTATTCGCAAGAAACATCGTTTAGGGCCTCAAAACTGCTCCGGAAGTTTAGGACTCAAAAAACTGCCAAAAATAGTAAATTGTGCTACAATTAAGGAAACTGAAAAATTGAAAGAAACAATGGTGGGGGTATAAGTGGAATAGGCGGGTGGCCACCAATATCCACCTAGATCATTCCTCCCCCCTTAGGGAGCAATGGTCCCCATTGCATTGAGTTCCTCCATGAGATGAGGAAAATTCTGTTGAAGTTGGTCCATGGTGAGCCACTTGCCCTGGTGAAGGAGTTGGCCTGCTTTGACAACTCATATAGTTGGATCCCTTTCTAGCAGGTCTTCTTGATATGTGTTTCGATAATTCGATTAGTTGTGGCTTGTTCTATGCAATCTTGGTTTAACTCTTTTGGTGTGATTTGTTCTGCCATGTTAGATGTGTCCAGTAGAGGTGGAAAGTAAGGCCGAAGGCGGTCCACGTTGAACACTGGATGCAAAACAAGGAATGGTGGGATACTAAACTCGAAGGCATTGTCCCCTACATCCTTGGTTATGGTGTATGGCCCATATCGGAACGGGAGAAGCTTGCGGTGGGGTCCAACGAGGCACTCCTTCTGCAAATGTAGCCACACTTTGTCACCCACCTGAAAGTTGTGTTGCACCCGATGTTGATCATGTTGTTGCTTGTATTTAGCATTGGCTCTATCCAATATGTCATGAACCTATTGGAAAATGTGATGAATGCACTCAATGAAGTTGTTCGCCTTGGCAGCTTCAAACTGGACATGAGCCAAATCATCCTGAGTAGCTGCAAATGGTATGGCTACGTCAATGGGACATAGTGGCTGCAATCCCAAGCCCACCTGAAAGGGGATGTGGTCAGTTTATCTATGGAGGGCCCGGTTATAGTTGTGTTGTACATAGGGGAGGCTCTCATTCCATGTGCGGGGATGCTTTGAGTTGTACATGCACAAAATGTGTACGATCATCCTATTAACAACCTATGCCTGGCCATCAATTTGGGGATGGAAAGATGTGGACTTAGTGAGCTTGGTTTCCAGCATTGACCAGAGGCTGGACCAAAATGTACTGAGGAACCTGTTGTCCCAATATGAGATGATAGACTATGGGATTCCAAAGTGTACCCACACTCATTCAAAGAAGCATTTAGCAGTCGCTTTTGCTGTGATACTCTTCTTGCAGGCCGCCATAATGGTCGTCTTCGAGAATCTGTCGATGACCATGAAAACACAATCATTTCCATTCTTAGTAGAAGGAAGGCTCTACATGTAGTCCATGGAGATGGATTCCCAAGGTCGACTAGGTGTAGGTAGCGGAGTATAGAGGCCTTGCTTCTTAATGGTCGGTTTGGCAATGGCACAAGCAGTGAAAGATATGATGTACTTCCCGACATCATGTCGAAGGTTTGGCCAATAGAAATACTTCTGTAGTATTTCCATTGATTTCTCGACCTCGAAATGCCCAGTGACCCAACTATAGTGAGATTCCCAGATCATCTTGGCACACTCGCTTGAAGGAACACAAAGGTGTCCCAGGTGACATAGTAGTGCATCCTGGAGGTGAAAATTTGTGTATTTTATGTGTGGCTGAAATCCAGATCACTCTTGTAGAGAAGCAGCCAATCAGAAGTCTCATGCCCACAAGAGTTGATCACGGTGGTTATTTCCATGATCAGTGGTCAGCTGAGGCAATCTGCAACATTATTGGTGTTTCCTTTCTTGTACTTGATGTTCAAATGAAACTGTTGCAGATATGTGGACCACTTCTGATGGTGATCATTCTGAAACTTCCCTTATGTCTATATGAACTACAGGGGTCGGTGGTCTATGTGGATGATCGTTTCTTTCCCCAAAATGTAATGCTTCCATTGTCGACAATCCTATACAATGGAATACATTTACTTTTCATAAGTGGGATACTTTTGGACTGTGTTAGACAGTTTTGCACTATGATATTCCACTGGATTCCCCTATTGAGTAAGAACTGCCCCAATAGCATAGTCAGAGGCATATGTCTCAATCTCAAATGGTTGTTGCGCCTGGTAATGTGAGCATTAGGGCACAACAAAGGCGATGTTTCAATTATTTGAATTCCTTCTGTTGAGATTCTGACCAAAAGAAATTTCCTTTTGCTCCTCCCTTGGTGACTTGACTCAAGGGCCAAGTGATATGAGAGAATCCCAACACGAACCTGCAGTAGACATTAGCAAGACCCAGAAAGTTGTGAAGCTCTATTAGAGTGGTCGGGGCAGGCCAATCTCGGATGACTTGGATCTTGTTTGGATACACATGCACCCCACTCTCATCAATAATGTATCCCAGATAATGAACCTGGTTCATGCCAAAAGTGCACTTCTCCAAATTGGCACACAACTTGTGTTTCCACAGTGTTTGGAGGACCTGTCAGATGTAGTGGAGGTGCTCTTCCCAAGTCTTCCTGAGGATCAGGATGTCATCCAAGTACACTACTACAAATGAGTTGGTGAATGGTCGCAAGATGTCTTCCATAAACCTCATGAAGGTTGCAAGAGAATTTGTCAACCCGAAAGGCATGACCATCCATTTGAAAAGGCCCTCCTTGGCTTTGAAGGCAGTCTTCCACACATCAGACAATTCGATTGGTACCTGGTGATACTCAGACTTCAAGTTGATCTTGCTGAAATATTTCTCCCCTTTGAGTTGGTCTAGAAGGTCATCAATCCATGGGATCGGGTACCTATTCAGGACAATGATCTTATTCAGCGCCTGATAGTCAATACAGAGTCTCCAAGTCCCATCCTTCTTCTACACCATCACGATCAAGCTCCCACAGGGCTATGAAATTTGTCGGATGTGACCTTTCTGCAGCAACTCCAGAATATGCCTCTTGATTTCATCGTTCTCCATAACAGAGCGTCGATAGATCGGTCCATTGGGCAGCGACACACCTGAGGTCAGATCGATGGGGTGCTTAACCTGACAGTGAAGAGGCACCCCTGCGGGTGGGGTGAAGATGTCTCGGTATTCCTCCACGACCTTGTCCATTTGTTTGTGTTATGCAGAGGAGCCCTGTCTAGAGGTCATGGCCACAGTCTTCTTCTTTCCCTAAGGGTGGATCATCAGGAAAAAAAAATTCTTGGTTTTGGAAATGAGCTTACTGCATTGTTTTGCAGTAACCAAAGAGATAGCGGCAGGCGGTGGTACCTCTGGTATCCTGTACAAATTATTTCCCAAGGTAACAATAACAATGCAAGTCTAGGACTCATACATATCATGTCACTTCCAGAAGTACGGTTGGCCTAATAATACATCACAAACATCAATAGGAGAAATGTCACATAATACCTCATCGGTGAAGGGCTTGATGTTGTAGGGAAGGCGACACTGCTAGCTGGCGTGGAGATCCCATCCTTGGTGAAGCCACCCGATGGTGTATGGTTGTGGGTGTGTTGTGGTAGGCAAGCCCAACCACTAGGTTCTTTTGGCTCCCACTGTCGATAATGAACTGTAGAGGGGAACCCTTTTCCCACATCTGGGAGTGGAAGAGATGCTCCTCCTCCTCTGGATCTTACAATTATTCCTTTTGGATCTTCGTGGTGGAAACATTGGTGTTGGGATCTGCATCGATAATCTGCTTCCCTCTGTCATTCCCCTTCTCAAGTTCTGATTCAGTGTTGGAGCATGCATCTAATTTAGAAGCCCTCATCTCGACCACCAGTGATTGTTTGGCCCGACACTCACTTATGTTGTGAGTGAAGCTCTTACGGAAATCACACCACTTTCCCATGTCTTTCTTCACCTTCGCAGTGTTGCTCTTTGCTTGTGTCTTTGGAAGGCTTTGTTGAGCCTCCATGCCTTGGCTTTGTCCTTTTTTCTTCGGTTTGGGGGCACCTTTTTCTTGTTTTTGATTCACAGATCCAAAGTCTCGCTTCTTCTGTTTGAATTTCTGCTCAATCTTGGCAGCATACCGGTATGTCGTACCAAGCGAGGAGATGTGGAGGAACATCATTTCCTCATGAATGTATCTGTGTAGACAACTGTGGTACTTCATCACCAAATGTTTCTTTGAATATTTGATACCCAAATTTGTGCACAGGGTATGGAACAGATTCGTCATCTCATGCACATATTGATCCCTTTGTTGTCACAGCGTAGTCCATTGTATGTACTTGTCCTCATAGCTCCCCACGGGACAATATTGTTCCTTGATGGTGTCTTGGAAATAATTCCAAGTGGGTATGGCCAAGAACATAGAGGATTCCTCCTCGTCCTTTTTCTCATAGTAGGTTTCCCACCAGTCCTTGACATGGGGGGCAGCTTTGAGCAGTGAAAAATTAATCTTCTCCCAATCAAAAAAGTCATGAACCGAGAAATATCCTTCTAATATATTCAACCATCTATCTATAGCGTCTGCATCTATTTGGCCATCAAATATGGGAATGTCAAAGTTCACTTGTACCTTAAAATGGGTTGTGCCTCCAGAGTCGTTGTTGGATGCAGATGCGCCGCTAGTGGGCAATCGTTGAAGGATCTGGGTGAAGTTATCCATCATCGCGTTCCTTTTTTTTTCAAGGGCCTCCTCGAGCAATATTTTGATAGGATCTCTGGCTCCCTTTTCTTTCTTTTCATCCCCCATGGGCAGTTGTCAAGGTTTGCAAGGCTGATATTGCAAAGGTTCAACCAGATCGAGCCCTAACTCCTTATACCCCGGCCTCATTGGGGACATGCAAAGAAGGATCGAGAAAGTGCAAACCGCTCTGATACCACTGATCCAAATTTATACAGGAATGCAAAAGAATACACAAATAACCATGAATACAAAAATGTAGTGGAAATAAGACTTCATTTCTTTAATATCAAAGAACTGAAATTTGTTTACAGACATAATAGAAATAAACTAGCTAGGGTGCTGGTAGCTTATCTCTGAGAAGAGATGTGGCAGCTACAGGCCTCTGAACTCTGTGTTATAATGAGGCTCAAAGGACTATATATTATTGAGAAACAATGGAAACCCTAAACATCCAAAAACCTAACCCTAAGAGATGAAATGCCAGAATATGGGCCCCGTCGGGGTAAATTGGTACATCAATTTCTCAGGGTCGTAACTTTGGCATACTATCTCCATTTGATGCATATGATACATCGTTAGAAATATCTATCCGAGGACTGCAACTGTTGACAACAAATATAATGGCTTGGAACAAACTAGTATTTCTCGAAGATTGATTCCCAAAAAATGTCGTTTAGGGTCTCTGATGCAGGAGTATCGTAAAAAGCCAAAGCACACGCCTAGCCAAAGGAACAGCTGGACGTGCAGATGAAAAAAGGGCAAGTTTATTGAAAACGTTTTGAATTTTGAAATATGAAGCATTAATGTAATAGCTAGGAGAAACGTACTTACATTTATGTCTTGGAGATATGAACAGATCTAGAGAAATTATTCTCATCTGCCGGATGTAATAGGCATTTAAGTCTATTAATGTAAAGTAGGTAGATATGAATGTTAGATTAGACAGTTTAGAAGCGTAGGAGGGCAAACGGATATAGACACCCTCACCCTTGTATCATTGTAACAATATTATCATTCAGAATTCATAAGCTGGAGAGCTGTAGCATAGAGTTGTAGAGAAGAACCCATGTACAGGAACACTTGAGTTAATATATAAAGATTTGACTCAATTTTCATGGTGTTATGATGATTATTGTTTACATTTGTTAAATGGTATGTTTACAGTTGATTTGTTTCTCTGTTAGGCATTTATCTCAATGTTGTGTTGTGTGTATGATTTCATGTTGAATGTATGAAGTCAGAAAGAAAGGAAGAATGATTTTCAATTGTTTCTCTCTCTGAGAATTCCTACAAAGAGTGTTGTGAACGTCTGCAAGGTGTGCGTTGATGAGGATCTGAGTTTTATCTCAGAAAGCTCAGGAGAGATATCATTGTTCTCATATCAACAGAAGTGTAGGTGAATTAAAGAGCCATGCAAGGTGTACGCAGGCTGGTTGAGGCCTTAGAATTTATCAACTAAGATGAAGGTTGAAGGACTACTATTGCAAAAAGTGCACAGGGTCGAAGACTCAAATAACGAAAAGTTAATTGAAAGTTTGCCGCAAGGAGTGCGAGCGGGATTCCTTTTGGAGGATTGAATTTGCAAGCGAGAGATTAGGAGGGATATCACCTTTGAAGTGTTCAAAGGGAGGCAAAGATCGAAATCATCTCACAGAGGTTAAGTTCAGGTGGAATAATGCCAAGTCATTTTGGTCGAGATCCTTGAGAAGAGTGAACAGACAGTGAGAGGCATTCGTGAAAGAAGTGCTGAAATTATGAGAGTCATTGGATCTTGCAGAGTTTCAAGGTGGTTAGAGGCCGGTGAAACCCATCACCCAGGATTCGAAGGTCAATATGAGTCGTTGATCTTGTTTCAACCCACGTCGTTGGATCATTTCGCGAATTCGTGGTTCGTGAGTTTGGAGGGCAGGCCAAATTCTTGGTTTTGCAAAGTCCTGAGTTGCAAGGAGTAGGGAAGGAGATCCAAACCGTTGGATCCAAGTCACAGGAGAATCGTTGGATCAGAACCTCTGCGGGGTATCGTGTATCGGGGGTTTGGGGGTTGAAATAATTTCTTTTCGACTGCGAAGTCGCGAAGTGTC
>ML797073.1:596262-689835 GCA_009831015.1 Picea engelmannii
GTTTTATTAGTTTCTAGTTTCCTTAGTTTTAGTTTAATTTCTTTTATTTAATTAGTTAGTTTGTTTTAGTTAGTTTTTATTAGTTTCTAGTTTCCTTAGTTTAGATCATTTAACTTAGATCAACTTTCTCTTTGGTTTCCTTACGAGACCTCAGAGCGGCCAACGGAGCCGTTAAACTCATCAGGGTGGTCCATACCAAACGACTTGGGTTATTTAGACAACCCCGGACCGATTCCACTCTCCCAGTTGACGGATGGACTGTTTCGCCCGTCAACACATACACTATGCACAAAGCCTTTGCAATCACATAGATAGAAATATAGCACTTAGCATATTCCCCCTTTTCTTACATCACCTAGATATCTATTTATACATTAAAAAATGGTCCTAAACATGGGTAAACCCATGGGCTGACATACCATACATGTTACATAAACCCTAATCCCAAACACTTCCCTAAAAACGGGCCAAGATCCCATGATCTCTGCTTTGACTTGTGCTCCGCCTTCGACCAGCCTGTCGAAGTTCCAAATGAGGTCAAACATGACCAAGGATCTCCAAAACTTGGTCAATGGCCAACACCTTTACATACTAACCTTTATTTGTTTCTGTTTTCCTGTCCATCCTTGTTCAGTTTGTTTCTGAATACCCACTTTGTACCAATACCAATCACATTCTTGTTCTTCGACCTTGGGACCAATTCCCATGTATCAATCATCTCTATTTGATCTAATTCTTCTTCCATGGCCTTGATCAAGTGTTCATCATTCTTGGCTTCTTCAAAACATCTTTGTTCAACTATGGATAATACTGATAGGTTCCTTTGTTCTTGTGAATGTATTTTTCTTTGGTTTTGAACTCCTGCATCTTTATTCCTAATAATATGTTCTAGTGGATGATTTGTTTGCACTCTTTGGCTAGCTATATTTGGAGGTATCTGAAGATCTTGTTTCTCATCTTCCTCTTGCTCTGCTTCGGGATGATATTCTTCTTCTTCTACTTCTACTTCTTCTTCTTTAAAATCATTTTTTTCATTCTTCTCCTCTAGATATTCTCTTCCTTCTTTAATCTTCCGTCCATTTGTTTCATCAATCGTTACATTGATGCTTTCCACTATTATGTTGAATCTTATATTGAAGCATTTATATGCTTTTATTTTTCTTGAGTACCCAACCAATATGCCCTTATCAATTCGGGAGTCAAATTTTCCAATCTTTCCATCTTCTCTTTTGATATAGCATTTTTTTCCAAACACTCTAAAATAATTCACATTTATCGGTCTTCCTTTACATAACTCGTAGGGAGTCTTATAATTGTTTCTTCTGAGAAAACCTCTATTCGGGATATGAACTGCTATATGTACTTCTTGTGCCAAAAATATGTCACCCAACTTGGAATCTTTCAACATGGTTTTGGCCATTTCCTATACTGTTATTTTCTTCCTTTCGACAACTCCATTTTTTTGAGGTGTCTTGGTTGTTGAGAACTTCCTTTTTATTCCATGTTCACCACAAAAATACATGAATTCATTTTATGTAAATTCTCCTCCATTGTCTATTCTCAAGCACTTGATTTTCAAATCTATCTCAGTTTCAACTATCTCTTTGTGTATATTGAAGTTTTTTAATGCTTCTAACTTCTTCTTGAGAAAGAAAACTTGTCATCAACTAGTAGCATAAATTATTGTTCTCCATTCAATCCATTTGTTCTTTTCGATCCACATAGGTGAGTATGTATGATCTCCAATGGTTTTTTCGTGGATTACTCTTCTGATTTGAACTTGGTCCTGGTCTATTTTCCCTATAGACAACGCTTACATAGAGCATTTGTTGGCTTTGAAATCTCAAGCATTTCTCTTACTGCTTTCTTTCTATTGACTTTGACAATATTATCAAAGTTCATGTGACCCATTCTTTTGTGTCAGAGCCAAATTTCATTTTCCTTTCCTAAGCAACATCTTTCCTTTCCAATTTCATTTAGTACATAAATTTTGTTTGGGGTTCTTATAGTTATAGCCACCAACTTGTATGATCCTTATTTCCTTATCTCACATTTTTTAGAGTCAAACAAAAGTTTGTGTCCATCATCACACATTTTACTTACACTTAGAATATTGTGCTTCATATCTTCAACCAATAGAACATTTTCTACCTTGGTACCTTTTCTTCGAAGCTTGATTGTGCCTCTTCCTATAATTATGGTTGAGTTGTCATTGTCGAACGAAAATGGTCCATATTGTTCCTTCTTCAAAGTTAGAAATATGTTCTTGTCACCTGTCATATGCTTTGAACAACTAGTGTCAACATACCTCCCATATTTCTTGTGTTGAGATTGTAGAGCAAGCAAGAATTCTTCAGTGTTGAATTGATCCTACTTCTTTCTCGATATCCTTTGTGGTTCTTGTTTATGACTGTTGATATTCTGCTTTGGTTCTCTTGGAGGAACAATCAAACTGCAATATTTGGCCATGTGTCCAAAATTGTTGCTTTTGTAGAACTCTAGTTCATTACTTAATGATCCAAAACTATTGTAGTTTATGTTTTGTGTTTCATGACACCTTCTTGGATAATTATTATTTGAGTAGCCTTCATAGTTGCTTCTTTTTTTGGCATAGGATCTACAATTTATAGCTTTGTGCCCAAAATTGTTACATGAATAACATAAAACAAGAAAAATATGTTGGTACCTGGGGGTGGAAGATCTTCTGAATGGTGTTGCTCTTCTGAATTCTTATTCTTCTTGAGATATTTCAATTGTTGGTCGTTGTTGATTCTAAATTCTGAATCTTCTAGGTGGTGCAACTTCTTTGTGATCATCTCCTTGGATTTTATTTCCTTCTTCCTTCTTAGTATAACCTCTAATGATTTCTATGTAGCTTCTTTGTTCCGCTTCATGTTCTATTGTCTTGGAACTCGAACCTTTCTTAGACTGCATATGGTTGGATTATCACAAGGAGTCACCCCTTCACTGTAAAGGGGTAAGCCTTACACATCAAGATTCACTTCGAACAGGTTTTAGTAAATGGAAAATTTTAAAAGGTGGAATGGCCTCTTAAAACACTTGAAAGTGATTTCAACTTGGATAGAACCTCATATATTTGGAAAATTGTGGCAGGGAATTGAGTTGCATGGATTAGATTTTAATATTAGTAAGTAGAAAATGTAACAAAGAAGCTGATAGTTAACCTAAGAAGTTTAAAACATCATAAGCAACTCCTATAGCCAGGAATTAGCCTACATCCAAAGCTTTGTTTTAGATACGGACTATAGAACAGAAACTAAAAAACATGCATAAATTATTCGATGCCTCAGTCATGAACCTTCACTCACATGCTACTGAATCTACTAGAAAATGATGTACAGAAAACCAAAACATACATAACAACCAATTAGATCCTCCAAAGGGTTCTCACTGCTAAACTCCAGTTGCTGCAAATGGTTGAATAGTAAAATAACAGAAGAAGAAACATACCATGCATTAAACATTTCCTGAATCACAAGATCCTTCTACATAAGGTGAAACTGAGTATTTTATTAATGTCAAGCTTATGGTTGAACCAACCAACCCTTACAAAGTTTTTCAAGAGAAAAATATATAAGGAGAGGACCCAACGCCACCTCCAAAAGAAATGTAACAACTTAATTACATAATTAATCATTTATTTACATCCCAGGAAAAAACATATGCACAACTAGAGATATGCTTCCTCAACTACCTAACTAACTGGACAGATGTTGAGTAGGAGGAGAAAATTGATCATGTTGAAGATGATGCGTGTGCTTGAGGTACACTGAATCTTGGGCTGAGGTATTTTTGCTATGAAATGTCTTTTTAGAAACACTTCTTTCTTCATCAAATAATCACCAATCACCCAAAACCATCAACCAACTGCCTTCCACTTGCCCATAACTTTAGGAGTTCCAATCGTGTTTTAACCAGCTCAAAAATTTCCATTAATAGTTGTCAAAATAGATTCAACGTTATCGCTTCCAAAATTCTGGTAAAACTCTGTTATAAAAACTGTTTATCCCGACGCTATTGGAAATTCTGATAGAATTCTATTATAAAAATTGTTTATCCCGACGCTACCGGAAATTCCGTTAGTGTTCTGTTTATTTCAAAATTATGCATAAAGACCTTAGAAAATATCGTGCATATGTTATATTCAAAAAGAGTTGAGATAGCTTAGACATAGGTAAGGCATCTAGAGTAGGCAAAACTTGATTTTCAGGATCTATAACTAGAGTTCACAGTGCCTTTGAGTTACTTTTGTCATTGGAGATGTTTGTGCTAACATCAGGCTCCAACTAGGATGGGGGCCTCCCTGTGAGGCTTCCAAGAACCTTAGCAGTTCCAGTCGCCTTATCCATTGGGCTATGGATTCATCTATGTAACCAACCTCTAAACACTACCAAAAACCGCCACTTATTCAAGAAAACTGAAAGACCCACTACAAACTAAGGAAAGCAAGGCTCGGGAAACACGCTTATTACCTATGCTACCCTACCCTAACCAAATTTGCAACTTGGTCAAGTAAAATAATATTTCCACAGTAACCATTCAAGTAAATTGATGACTGATATGATCTCATCTACGTCACTGATCAATGAATAGTGACATAAATATAGCAGCAGTGACATAAACTCCTTCAGAAAACCATACTCACCCATGAGTATCGGTGAAATAATGCAATTTGAAATTTTCAGAAAATATGAAACATAAGACTCCAAAAAGGCTGCAAATGGATCCTTAAAACCAAGATCATAAGCATGTTGATCCATAGAAAATAATTGCTCATCCATGCATTCCTCTCTTCTTTCTAAAATATAACCTTCTTGTTCTTTCGAAATCAACCCTTGATCATCAACAATGGCAGTCTCTTCATTTCCAGCATGATGATCACAAGATAATTGTACAACAGGTTTTAAATCATGTTGATAATGATCARCCAGGAACATATAATCATCTATGCAATCATCAGTTATAATATATTCAACATGCTTTGAAAACTGATCATAAGCTAGACATGCATCCTTGTCCATAGAAAAATATGCAAACACTGAAGATTCTAATTCCAAATGTGAATCATACTTACATCCTTGTTGTTGTTTCATGTATGATTTATACTCATTGTTTGTTTGATGCAAATCTGCAATATAATGATATTCCTCTTGTTGTTCATCGTGTGCATGTAGATTTTCAAAATATGCCCGATCTCGAATCTTCTTGCTAGCACGGATGTTCTCTTTGACTTCTTTAGCATCTTCAAATAAGTGTCCTAAGGATGAAGATTTACTTTCTCTCAGGAGAAGGACAAGCTCTAAATGTCTTAATTTCTAAAAATCCTCCAAATGCCTCTCAGTTGTAACATGATCCTCTCTAGAAAATCAAGGAATATAGTCAAAGATATCAAGAGGATAAGGATGAAGGTGATATGGCAGCCTTAAAGGTTTAAACATCTTGTCTTTGATTCTAGTTTGAAAACTAGTGAGGTGGATATGAGGTTTAACAAGCTGATGGAAAGGTTCAATAGTAATAGCAAAAGGTAATGAGATCTGAGAAGGATTTGAATCAGTTTCAACCTCCTCAAGGTTACAAGGGTGATACAATTCAGGAGGGATTTCAATACAAAGCTCATCCTTATGAATAGGCTGAGGTGAAGATACAAGATCAACATCTACAATAGAGGCAGAGGGCAGGTCTTATTCTTCCAAGGATGGATATATAAAGGAAGGATTATGATCATTAGAATAGACAAAGCAGACGATAATACTCTTGATATGTAAAGGGAAAGAGAGAAATGAGTTGATAAATAAAAACAAGAGTTCATGGAGAAAGCTTGTAAGCTAATACCTGGTCATCCCCTTTCTTATGGTCATATTTATGTCAACAGGATCCTCCCTAGTGGAGTCTTTGATTGTGGAGTCAGCAGGTAGATAATTAAATTCAATTTTTGTGTCCCTCTCTTGTCTGCCATCAATAGTTGGATCTATGTCGTTCTCCCAGGGAAGCTAGCTTCACACTTCATTCCCCGACAATGACACCATTTAATGTTATCACAAGGAGTCACCCCTTGACTGCAAAGGGGTAATCCTTACACATCAAGATTCACTTTAAACAAGTTTTTGTAAATAGAAAATTTTAAAAGGTGGAATGGCCTCTTAAAACGCTTGAAAGTGATTTTAACTCAGATAGAACCTCATATATTTGGAAAATTGTGGCAAGGAATGAGTTGCATGGATTAGATTGTAATATTAGGAAGAAGAAAATGTAACAAATAAGATGATAGTTAACTTAAGAAGTTTAAAACATCCTAAGAAACTCCTACAACCAGGAATTAACCTTCATACAAAGCTCTGTTTTAGATACAGACTATAGAACAAAAACTAAAAAACATGCATAAAGTATTCAATGCCTCAATCATGAACCTTCACTCACATGCTACTGAATCTGCTAGAAAATGATGTACAGAAAACCAAAACATACATAACAACCAATTGGATCCTCTAAAGGGTTCTCACTGCTAAACTCCAGTTGTTGCAAATGGATGAATAGAAAAGAAACAGAAGATGAAACATACCATGCATTAAATATTTCCTGAATCACAAGATCCTTCTACATAAGGCGAAACTGATTATTTTATTAATATCAAGATTCCGGTTGAACCAACCAACCCTTACAAAGTTTTTCAAGAGAAAAATATATGAGGAGAGGCCCCAACGCCACCTCCAAAAGAAATGTAACAACTTAATTACATCATTAATCATTTAGTTATATCCCAGGAAAAAATATACGCATAACTAGATATATGCTTCCTCAACTACCTAAATAACTGGACAAATGTTGAGTAGGAGGAGAAAATTGATCATGCTGAAGATGTTGCGTGTGCTTGAGGTACACCGAATCTTGGGCTGAGTTGTTATTTCTATGAACCATCTTTTAAGAAACACTTGTTTCTTCATCAACTAATCACCAATCACCCAAAACCATCAGCTAACTTCCTTCCACATGCCCATAACTTTAGGAGGTCCAATTGTGTTTTAACCAGCTCAAAAAGTTCCATTAACAACTGTCAAAATAGCTTCATTGTTGCCGCTTCCAAAATTCCCGTAGAACTCTGTTATAAAAACTCTTTATCTCGACGCTGCTGGAAATTCCGGCAGAATTATGTTATAAAAATTGTTTATCCCGACGCTGCTGAAAATTCCGGTAGTGTTCTGTTTCTTTCAAAATTATGCATAAATACCTTAGAAAATCTCATGCATATGTTATATTAAAAATTCACTGGGATATCTTAGACATAGGTAAGGCATCTAGAGTAGGAAAAAATTGATTTTGGGGATCCAGAACTAGAGTTCACAATGCCTTTGAGTTACTTTTGTTGCTACAGATGTTTGTGCTAACAGGTTGTATCCTAACCTAGACCTATCATAGTATGGCCTTTGACTACTAATGATCTCATCCAATATTTTGGTGTTATTCTGATGTATATATCTCTTCTAAAGATTTTTTCTTAGAGTGACTATTTCTGCTTCAAATCTTTCAATCATCTTCTCCTTTTCGTCTAAATGACTTCTGAGGGCTTCTTCAATCCTTTTGTCTTCTTCTACCTAGATTTTTAACTTTGTGATCATCTACTCGACTTCTTCTAAGTTGGAATTCTAAGATCCGCCTTTCATATTTAGTTCGGCCTTGAGTGACTTGTTTTTCTTTCTTTCCTTCCTTAGTTCTTCTAAGGCACTGATTAATTCTTTTATGAGATTGACTTCTCTTTCTTCTTCAGAATCTTGTTTATCATATTCTACTTACATGAAGAGTACTCTTTATGAACCACTCTCACTATCATCATCCTCGTTAGATGAGGAACTCTCTTCCTTTGAGTACAAACTTTTCTTGAAAATTTTCTTTTTGTTTCTTCTCTTGTCTCCATTTTTATTTTTATTTATTTTTCTTAGGATCTTCTTATTCATCGCTATATTTGTTCTTAGCATAAGGACATTTAGAATAAAAATGACCAATACTACCACAATTAAAACATTTCAATGGAAGCATACCTTTGTACTTCTCGGTTCCTCTTTTCAACTTTCTTACTAAGTTTGTCATTTCTTCATCTTCCTCTGAATCATCGTTGCAGTTACAATGTGGTTTTGACTTTTTCTTTCTCTTCTTCTTTGTCTTATTGGATACCTTGAACGCTACTTACTTCATGACTGGATTCTCTTTCTATGTCCTCATTTCATAGGCTATGAGTATCCCATGTAGTGCGTCCATGCTTAACATAGCTAGGTCTTCTCTTTCTTCTAGGGATAAAATATTTGGATCAAATCTCATCAATAGAGACCTTAGTACCTTTTGAACGATGACTGGTTCTTTCATCTCTTCTCCTAAACCTTTAATATCATTCACTATTTCATCAACTCGCATAAAGTAGGCTACAATGTCTTCATCTTCCTTCATATCAATTGTTCTAACTTAGCTCTAAAGGATTGAAGTTTAGTTCCTTTGACTTTGGCATCTCCTTCCTAAATATTTTGAAGTTTATCCCAAAGATCCTTTGCAGTATTTCAATGCATAACCTTGACAAATACTAAATCAACCAGACTGCTCAGAATAGTTCCTTTAGACTTTAAATTGTTTTCACTGAGTTTCTTTCCATCTTTGTTAGTTGGGGGAGTGGATGGTGTTGTATATTCATATACTACTAACTTCCAAACCTCAAAACCCTATGCATGTATAAAGGTTTTCATCCTTTTGTTAAGAAGGCATAGTTCTGACCATCAAATACTGGTGCTCCAATCTTACCGTATTCCATGACATCCTTCCGGTGGTTAGATTGTTCTTAAAGAACCTCGCTCTGATACCAATTGTTGGAATATTGATAGGGGGGTGAATCAATATTACCACAATAATAATTTTAACCACAATATATTATCTTCAACTTTATTAGTAGTGTTCAAAATTGTATCATTAGGATTCCATATATCATCAACAACATAAATCAATAGTGCATAATAAATAATCACATAGACACTGTACACTAATATTTATGTTGAAACCAAAATGGGATAAAACCATAAATGCTTTCTTATATATCAAATATTACATTCATTAGAAGCACCAACTTCCCAATTCTCCAGCTACAACTAGAAGGAAGCTCTAACCCCCTATTTATAGGCTCCAACCTGAATAAAGCTACAACTCCCTAAATTCTATGGCTCCAACCAGAAGGAGGCTACAACCCTCTAATTTTCAAGCTCAAACCTGAAGGAATATCCAAATCCTTGATTCTTAGGCACCAACCAAAAGGATGCTACAACCCCCTTTCCTTGTCCCATCCTACCACCCTAAAATATAAATGTAGACCAAATTGTTACTACCATAATCACTACCACTATCAATCTATCATTGTCAACCTGTCACTGCCACTGTCTCATCAACCTGTCATTGCCACTGATACTCAACATCAATGAAACCATATTCACTTACATGGATCACCAAGAACATCTCTCAACCAAGAACCCAACATCACCAAGACATGCCTCAAGCATGTACCATAACATTGCCAAGATATAACCTCAAAATATGCATATAAATATACCTTTAATCTTGTAGCAACCTTACTATATTAGATATCAGACCAACCTGGAACAAGCATCCCCTTTACTTTACCTCATCCTAGATACCTCAGATTCGCCTACAGATCAAGTGTTCACTAGATAGATATTCAATGAACTTGTGTGTAAGAATGAGATACTCTTTATGTGTATTTATATTCTTCCATGTAACTACTTTTCAACCACTTTACCCTTAATTAATTTCTTGTTGTAACCACTTTACCCTTAATTAATTTATTTTTACAATTGTTTTACCCTTTTTCCTAATTTTAGGGTAATAATTGTTTTACCTTTTTTCTTAATTTTAGGGTCATAATTGTTTTACCTTTTTTCCTAATTTTAGGGTCATAATTGTTTTACCCTTTTTCCTCATTTTAGGGTCATATTTGTTTTAACCTTTTCTTAATTTTAGGGTCAACCTGTACTTTCTTGTTACAACCACTTTCCCCTTCATTAATGACTTTGTAATTGTTTAGGGCTTCTTAACCATTCTTCGAGGATTCCAATATTCATGAGGCCATAACTCCTCAACCGTGAGGAACCACATGGCGTACCACCTACCATTAAAAATGGCATGACGAGAAATATCCATCCATGAGTATGTTACATGCATTTACATTGCCCTTCACATTCAAATTCCTCAAACAACTTCAGGTAAAATAACCATACCTTTGGGGCTTACGTACTTCTTCAAGTGTTGACATCAATGAAAACCAATCTTTCAACATTAGAGAATGTAGTGTAGAGATGTAACCTGATCAAGATTTATCCACACCAAATATATAATTCAACTTTGAAGATACAATAAGTAGTGGACCTTTTCCTTTATTGAATAGGGTATCCAAGCCTAAGAATGTTTAAAATATGATAATTGGGTCATTGTAGAAAGATATGATACCTACATTTTCCATTGAAGACAATGAGGATATTGGGGATACAAAAGAGGAAATATTTTCTCGTGATCTTCCTCATTCCATCTCATAAGAGGTGCTAGCGGGAGCTTTATCTTTGATGATCGTGTTCATCTTGAAAACATTTAACCTCAAGAACATTGATGTTCTGCAAGCGATACATGGTATGGATCCTCTTACAAATATTGCAATATCTCCAGTAAGCTTTCAGAACCTTGGGAGGAGGTGAAATCATATTTACAACCAATTTTCATTCATGGTGAAAGAAATATTGTGATGGGAAAAAAGTTGTTTTCAGTAAGCATCACTCCAGAGTAGCCAATTCATCATCACAATAAAGTATGTTTATGGATTCCATATTCCTTCCCAACATTTTGGGATTGTTGTAGTCACTTTCAAGAAGTCATTGGGACCTCGCTAGAGTCATATTTTTCCCAAAAGAACTTTCTCCAACCAAAGAGGATTCAAGGTAGTTGACCCCCCTTTTCTATTGGGACCTTGACAACATGAAATTGGTAATATTCAAGATTAGATTTGAGACATTCGAGCAGGTATGGGTTCCTATTAATTCAAGAATTACCTTTCCAGTGAGTGTTACATGCTTATTTTTTGGAAAAAAAATCACGCAAACCTAACTATAGGCATAATTGATGATTTATGTCATAAGACTCCTCTATCGGTGTGTCCTTGTCTCTTAGTTAGCTCTGCTTTTCAATCAGGTTCTGTTAGGCTGGAAGATAGTTTAAGCTAGGAATGATTTCTTAATATGAAGGATAAACCATTTTTTTATTTACAGATTGATTAATAGAGAATTCCATATGATTGGTTGTTGGTTTGATCAATTGTCTTAATTCTATCACGCTTAACTTGTCACAATATTATCTTGTGAATGCATTATATGCAGATACTATTGTTGCAAAATTGAGACCAGGGTTCTTGGCGGTTACCAACAAAAGGATCCCACTATAGTCTAGGAACACTGACATTTTCAACCTTTCACAAGGGAAGGAGGTGTCACCTAAATAATAGTCAAGACTTGTATGGTTAATGGATTTATAGGTAATACATCACAAAATCTATTTCTACAGTAGTTAGATCCAGAGTTTAACCATGGAAATCAAGTTGCAACAATATTCAGATAATAACTGGAAAAGAATAAGAAAATGCATTGTGGAAATACAGATCCATTCATATCACAAATAGAGACAAAAAAAAATTAAGTTCCCAAATCACATCATTTCATTAACTACATCATTATAGAAAGCTTCATACACTTTGGATCTAAAAAAATACTTCTCAAAATACATAGACCCTCAGTACATTATCTCGACCAATCTAGCACTTACACCCTAGGATGATACCCTTCTAGGATTCATTACAAACTCAAGACGCAATACAAGATTATCCATGACATTAACAATAATGAAAACCATCTGCAACAAGAAGAACCACCTACATCATTAACAATAACAACAACAATTGACAACAAACAACCAACCATCGACAATCCTTTTCCTTCACATTGTTATTTTATTTATACTTGCACGCCTTTGACAAATTTGATTGACTAAATCAAATCTACTTTTCTCTACCCCTTGTATCTCCTTTATCTACTTGTGGTATTGCATTTCCCATCAATTTCTAATATACAATTTGTCGTGTGGTGCATTTGAATTTTTCCGCCATGGTTGTCATTCTTATCTTTTTTTCCAAAACCGAAGGGCCCACCAGGCCTTGACCACACCTATTGACTCACCCTAAGTCAACCTTCATATTACTTTCTAGATACCTCTTCAAATTAAGGGCCCAACTCCGGGATGATTTTTAGGGCTTGTTGGAGGAAATTGGCATAATTTTATAGGTGGTATTTCCATTTGTGTACCATGATGGATGCACCCACAAAAAATTCTTGAGATGCAATGACATCTGGTTCTTGAGGTTTAGTGGCGAGAAGGGTTTTCCATTCTGTATATACCATGGAGTTCAATTGGTGCATCTGAACATATGCATTTTGAATGGCAAAATTGAACTCATGGAGTTCCTTCTTTGCAGTATGAGCGGCTTCAAATAGTTCATCAAGCTGATTTTTGGATTCTTGAATTTCGATGAATTTATCCTGCTGCACAATGGGATATGTTATGGTCTATGCCTCTGTAATCATCTTCTATATTTGAACTCACAACTCTTTAGTTGGTTTGTTTCATCTCTCCAATAGACCAACCTAGTCATTTACCATACTAAAAATTTTGATGCATTCTCTAGTCTTGTCATAGAGTGAGTACCAAATGACATCCCCTTCCACAACCACTTGTGATATCTTCTGTAGCATGTCCTTGGGTTGCTCCTTCTCTTTCATTTGAATGGCATCCATTTATTTTTGTAGGTTGTTTGTCTTCTCTACCAAATGGGACCAGGAACCTGCTAGAAGTTCAATGCATTATGTTGGTGCAACAAGAGCAATATCATCTGGAAGCTGAGGAGTAGCCCAGTAGAATGTAGGCCAAGATTCTATCAATTTCCCATACACATCATCAAGTGGTGATTCATCCTTCATGAAAAAGTCGTTTTGTTGATCTCGGTCATCTGATACTTATACTAAGTCCTAATGAAACTATTGGGTATGTTGTGTTAACTTCTCATTAGCTTGTTCTACACAAGAAATGTGTTGTTTGATTTGGGAAGTAGAGGTGTCAATGACATTTAGAAATTGGGGAGTTGACCGGGCCACAAAATATTCACTAGTAATGGAATAATCCATCGACAACCTCAAAGAAATTGGTTGGCCACTTGGAATTTATATTTCAAAGTAGCTAGGGGTATTGGTACCATCAGGACTAGCAAAGGTATCCTAGAAGCTTCAAGAAAGGTGTTCTTGAATAGTTGTGGGTAGAAATGAGACAACATATGTGCACTCCAAACACAGTTGTAATATTTAACAACATTGTTGAGGGTCCTATATTAGTGTCTCAACCCACTCATAGATAAATATTTTTCTCTGAGCATATGTGGTTTCTTCAGGAATATGCATGGGATCTTGCAGAGGATCGAGAAGTAAGTGATTTATCTCTTCTGCAAATTTTTCTATCTCAGGGTTGGGGACATTACCTTGGGAACAAGGGGCAAGTGGAAAGGAACATTAGCAACACTTATTTTGGTTGTAGTTAATGGATCAACAAACTCAAGCTTAGTCATTTCGATATCATTATGAATAGGTGATAACATAGTGATGGGAGGGGCATCAAAAACAGAGGTAGTTTGTTGACGATTATGTTCTTCAATAATTGGAGTAGACTGGGTATCATGTATAGTAACCATAGGATCATTGGGAATGATGATAAAATAATAACAGATGGGGCAGGATTTTGAACTTGTGATTGTGGTGGGAGCGAGGCGAGAGGGATGGCGTCAATGAAAATAGGGAGACTAGCAAATGAAGATGGTGAAATAGTTCATAATATCTTCTGTGGAACTGAGAAAACAACTTCAAATGATTCTCTAAAACACTTACCTAATAAAAAAATAGTATCAAGAATGGAGGAAAACGACAACATCACAAGAATTGGCTTGGGTAGCGTCTCTTCCTTAGTGTTTGAATATGAAGTAGGGGATAAGCGTTGTCCCTTTAATACTCCACTAGAACTAGGAACATTTGTAGTAGGTGGAGCCTCACACTATGAAACCGAAGGAATTTGATAAGATATCCCTAAGACCTTATGAACCCTCTAAACACCGAGACAGGAACAAACTTCTTTATCCAAAGCATATTCATCAAGATAGTAGGGCAGTGGGAGAGTATGAAATTTCTCAGGATCCGCAACACGTGGTCAAACAAAGGTGGGATCCATGTTCATCCCAAACCAGATCTTACTAGTGTTCCTATTGATCAGGTCTTGTAGGATCTGCATGTGTTGTGTAGCATTGATCAAATCATTGTACCACTATATGAAAGCGACATTTTTGAATGACACATTTGGAGCATCATTTCGAACCTACCAAGGTTCCAACCACATGGAAATTCTACTGTCTGGAGTCAGAGAGAGCTTGCATCTATGTGGTGGCCTCCATTTCTACATAGAGAACGCAACAAAGATATACCCAAATATGAAATATGCCACATTCTTGTGCATATATACACATTCCTATAACATCTCATTAATCAATAAATTGCACTAGATGAGTTGTGCCCATGTGCACATAAATTGGAAACAGATAGAGCACCCAATGTGCCTTCTCCTTTGGAATAATTCTTCATCACATTTCCTGCAACCAAATAACATTCACAATGAACTTTCTCATGGGTAATTAACTCAATGAGAGCTCTGCGACCTCCATGCTTGATACCAAATTTGTCATATAAATTGAGCTCACCCATTTTCCATCCACGCTTCCCTGATCCTTGGAATCCTTTCATAACATCCTCTCCCTCCATATAAAGGATAGTCAATTGATGGATGTCATTAACATGAATGGGGTATTCTTTGTCTAACCATAGATATTCATTGTGCACATGACTAATTAGGAACTTGGTACACTGAGCAACTTCACCCTTGGTGTCAAAAACTGGTATATCCCACAAATTCATCAAAGTGGACTCCCTAATTGGCACATAGGAAGTCTTCCATTATAAATCCAACTCTCTAGAAGGTAGGGAAAAATATTACATATATGTGTCGACCTTTATTTGGGGAAACATGTCCCATATCAACCCGGGATCATGAATGTCAGTAGAAATTGCAAGCTTCAAAAGTGTGCCCCGGGTATTTGTAGTACGAACCATAACTGAGGAGGATCATTGGTACAAAATAGTAATCAGGGGATGAGAACATAGATGCATACTCGCAGGATTCTTACTGGACTCTAGCGCTGAATATGCAGAAAATTTCAAATGTAGAACACAATGACTGAGACAGGGGAGACCAATGATTTATATACCAGAGTGGATATGGGACACATGACCAAGAGTAAAACTAAAATTAATGGAAAACCATGTATCTTAATCAAAATTAAGAGCAGACATGACTGGAAGATGTGGTGAAATCCAACTAGTGATTCAGGTACTTACTATCATAGAGAAACACTTGATCACCTTGAGAGAAAGTATTGGTATTGATATGATTGTCATGCCAAGATTTCTTCCTTTCATTTTCCACATTCTGATGAAAATCTGCTAAAAACGTGGCTTCCTTCGCTTCTAGCAGTTCCACAACCTATTCCGCAACAGAATCATCATCAATCATATGAGTTACTAGCGCAATGTATAAGCTTGGAGTGATGAATTTAGTCAGTACTACTAATTCTCTCCCATAAACTAGTTGAAAAGGGGTATACATGTGCAACTTCTTGGTAGTGGTTCTATATGCCCAAAGAACAACGAGAACTTTCTCATCCCAGTCATATCGAGCTGCGCAACAGAGTTTTTTCAATCCCTTCTCCAAAATCTTATTAAATTCTTCTACTATTCCATTAGCTTGTGGGTTATAAGGGATACTCTTATTATGTTGGATAAAAAATTCTCTAGTAATGGTGGCAATCATCTCACTGATGAAATGGGATCCTAGGCCACTAGTTAAGCTTCTAGGACACCCAAACTGAGTAATAATGTTCTCAAAGATAAACCTTACTACTATGTCTATTGAACAATCTTTAACATGTTCTTCTTTGGCCCAGCAAGTCAGATAATGTTTTGCAGTAATGATATATCTTTCCTTGGAATGTTTTGTTGGGGGATTAATGGGACCTATGAATTCAACAACCCACTTCTAAAAATCTTGTAGTTCCCAAACAATATTTAAGGGAAACTCATCCCTATGTGATAGCCTACCAACCCTTTGAAAAACATCACATGTTTTGGCATATTCTTTAGTATCCTTAAAAATAGTGGGCCACCATAAGCCATATTGAAGTACTTTTTTCACAGTATCCTTACCTCCTACATGACCTCCCACACCACTATGTCACTACCACAATATTTCATACCTTTCATGATATAGTACACACCTTCTAAGAATGTTATCCAATCCCAATTTATATAATTTACTTGCAAACAACTTGTATTTTGTTGCATGAACCACCTGATGTCTCTTTTTTATTGTGGAATAACCATCAGGGAAGACATTAGTATTCAAGAATAAGGAAATATCAGAAAGATAGTCTAGATCAAATTCAATCTAAAGTAAATCGGCATCTAGGAGCTAGTCATCTACGGCTCCGCTAGTTTCACCTGATTCTAACCGAGATAAGTGGTTGGGGCCAACATTTATCTTTTGGGGATTTATAATAACTTCAAAATAGACTTCCTAGAATAAAAAAATCCATATGCAAATCCTTCTTTCCAATAAAAGCTTATTAATCAAATACTTCAAAGCTTAATGATTCGTGAAAAAATTGAAATGTCCTCCTACAAGTAGTTTTTGAACTTCTACAGAGAATATACCATAGATAAACCTTCCCTTTCTGTAGTGGTATAGTTGCACTCAGTCGTAGATACCTTATACTAGCAAAAGAAATAGGATGATCCAAATTACCTTCACCAGGTTTCACAAGAACAACACCCAAAGCAGTACTAGAAGCATCAATGTGAACATGGAATTCAACTTGCTAGTTAGGATATGTCAAAATAGGAGCACTACTTAACTTATCTTTCAATATGTTTATAGTTTGATCACATTCAAGAGTCCAACAAAAAACTTCATCCTTCTTCAACAACTTCATTAGAGGGGCAATTATACTTGCACAATTTCTGATGAACCTATGATAATATCCAGTATGACCCAGAGTGGATCACAATTGCTTGGCAGTTGTAGGGGGAGGCATATTAAGAGTAAAAACTACCTTAAAAGGATCAACCATAACTCCTTCTCTGCAAACAACATGTCCTAGCAAGTTCCCAAAGGTCACATAGAAAATACATTTCTCCAGATTCAACGAAAACTGTAATTATCTACAGCGATCAAACATTAACCGAAGTAAGATTATATGTTCCTTTATAAGGATATATACATTCCGTTCATCCATGTAAACTTCTAGAAATATATGGATAAAGTCCCGAAAGGTAGAAACAACAATTCTTGAGAAGACAGCAAGAGCATTCTTAATCCCAAAGGGCATAACATTATAAGAATAAGAGGCCTATTCAATTGTAAAAGTGGTCTTATTATTATCCACCTCTACAATATGAAATTGATGGTATCCTGAAAACCTATCAATGAAGGAATATGATTCATTTCCAAGCACCTGATATAGTACTCCATCACTAAAGGGAGTAGAAGGGGTCATTCACACAAGTTGAGTTCAAACTTCTATAGTGCACACAAACTCATATTTCCTCAAAGCCTTTCTTGTTTTGTATAACAATTGGACTGATCCATTCAGATTCATCCACAGGGAAGATTAATCCAACTACAAGGATTCTTCCAATTTCCCTTTTGATTTTTTCTTTGACCCTAGGATTTAAGCGATATTTCCTGTGTTTGACTATTTTAACATTGGGTTTCAATTCTATTTTCATCTCTCCCAGATCTCCTTTAATTCCCTTAATTTATGAAAAATGATTTTAGGAACAAGTCCTCATATTCCTGTAACAAGGCCTGGATCTTTGTCATGGTCTGTTCATCCCAGTAATCTCCTACATAATCCAACTTAGGATATTCCTCACTCCCAATATTCATCTTCCACAACTTTAGAGGATGAGTATATGAACTACTGGAATTACCTGATAGAGTGTCTCTAACTTCTCTTGTTCCTACATATTCCTTAAAGGTCATATGTCTAAGCCCCTCCAAATCTTCAGGATCTTCAAGATCTTTGTCAATCTTGTTTCAATCCATAGATATCCTTGCAAGTGATGGATAAAAACCAAATTGGAGAATATCTTTATGCTCAAGATAGATAGTAGGGGAATATTTGGACTTTATTTCATTAGTAAACAACATTTTCTTGATTTGTTGCAATAGAATTGTGATTTCTGAATACTTACCAGAAAAGGAAAAATCATGACAAAATTGAGTTTGTAGTACCTTCCAACATGTAGTGTATTTCCTAGTCTCCTCACATACATACCATGCTTTTGGAATTGTTCCTAGAGAATGGAAGAAATGATGCACCCAGAACTGAGAAGATAGTTGCGCAACTTCCCATACCCTAAGACAATACTCAATATGCTCAACGGGATGAGAGAAGCCATCATATGTTTCTAAGTTTAAGAACTGATTTTTCATCTTCTTATTTTCTCTTGACTAACAGACCTGTGATGAATGAAGGAAGTGATATTGAATGGAAAGCTTAACATCATTCCAAGAAGAAATAGTTCCCTTATGATTGTCCCACCATCTATCAGAAGAATATCTCAAGGCTATGTCAAGAGATGCAATTTGTTGTTCTTCCACAACCTTATCCTCCATATTAACCCCATCTACAGTGGGGTTAATATAATTGGATCCTTTTCCTATAGTCATATGATACAACTGATCAAGGACGTTTGAATAAAAAATTATCATCATCATGTTTAGTATACCTTGGACCTTGGTATGGATCTAAAGGTTGAGTGACCTTCATACCATCAGATTCAAAAGTCATAGTCTCCTTTTTTATATTAATGATAACATAGTTTTCATAATCCCAATAAATACCTAACATGCAAGGATATGGATCCTTTTCTCCCATTATTTCAATATCCTCAAAATCAGCCACTGTCTCAACACCAACCAAATCTACCTCTACACTTTGAAACATTCCTACTCGAAAAATACAATACTGATTTTCCCCATTACCTCTCAAATATTCTTAGGAAAGATGTTAACATCAGATCCCAAGTCTAGTATAATATCATTGATTTCATAGTCATCCAATTGGACATTTAATCTAAATTCTCTTTTTTTTCTCCTCTTTCTTCTTTGTATCCTACTTGATTTCCTATCTAGAAGGTTAGAAGCAATGAACTCAGTTGGATTTCCTTCAAATACCAAGGCCATTTTAATGGTGTTCCATAACTTCTTGGTGAGTTTCTCATCATCTAAGATACCAAAAAATAATTGAAACCATAGATCAACTACTTTCTGGGATTTACCTAAATACTCCAACTGAACAAATGACTCTCTGGCTATCCTCGATTGATGAGGTTTAAAATTGAGGCTTGTTTCTACAAATTCAGGTGTCAACAGACCAGGAATATGTATAAACATATCTACTACAGTTTTTAAGAACTCCTTTTGTTGAGAAGGATCATACTCGGTATTATCTAGCATATCCTTTTGAATATTAATTCGATGCGGACTCTCTGCATCTGCACCGGTATTTTCTCCTCCCCTAGTAATAATATTAATAGTAGATCCACTCCTTCGGCTACATCTCTTGGCTCAAAATTGATCCAATTGGCCCCTCTCTTCCTGGTGTGATCTTCACACTTAGAGATAATATCAGGGTAGTGTTCAGTACCATGATTATTGTTCCTACAATGTGAACATCGGGTTCTTTTTGGAAGCGGACAATATATTGCAAGATTCCCTTTCTCATCATAGTTATAACATCGAACTAGTCATCTTTCACCAATTCATCCACCTCTATGACCCCCTCCATATTCTCGAGGTCCTTCATTCACTTGAAATGCAGTTCAATCCAACCTATATACAAGTGCATCTAAAGAACTAAATTGATCAATATTGTGAGTGGGAGAACCACAGGAATCACAGTACAATATATTCAAAGCATGTGAATAGTTCTACAAAAAAGGACAATACCATGGGGGGTGGCCTTAGTTTCTACATATTTCACAATATTCATTACTCTAAACCCCATGGTTATTGGAAAAAGCATGATATTGGATCGACTCATGGAAATATGTTGTGGCATCAACTTGCACAACTCCTCCCGATGGTCTAGCAGATGGTGGTACCATTGTAGCACTAGAAGGCCTGACACCTCTTAGCCTCAGAAATTTCGTCACTGAGTCACCTTCTGTGTAACATCCTATACACAAAACTTGTGGTTGACCTGTCTTAGGAAGGGTCAACTCTTGAATATTTTCAATCAGTGCAGATATTTGACACTTCAATTGCAAGAGACGCATGTCTTCGGGAGGTCTCGTAACCCTAAGACTCCTCGGATATCCATTCATGGCTTAAATATTCATAGCTTGCTACAATGATTCTACAAGAGTGGCTATCCTTTGTTGTGTCAGAGGGATGTGAGTCAAAGGTAGTAATCCTTGAATGAACCATTCCCTTTGGTGATCTTCATGAATGGGATTTTCTAGCTTACCTATTGCATCCTTGAATCTTTGATTATACTCCCATGCAGATCCATTGTCCCTCTATTTTATATCCCACAACTTGGTAAGTTCTTGTTGTTTCAATTGTGGTAATCTAAACTCTACAATAAATTTGTGTTGTACTTGAACGAGAGTGAATGCTTGACCTTGAATCCCTAGTTGAATGTTCTTCATATACCATTTTAGAGCTCGACCCCTCAGAGTGGTTTGAAACTCAACCAGTTTATTTGCATCTAGAATCCCTCATGACCTCCATATGGATTCACATAGAAACCAGCGTTATTCAACATCTTCATCCCCCTTTCCCCAAAAATTAGGGTATCGAGTAAGGGACCCTGCAATTTGTATTTCCATTGATGGACTTGTATACCCTATTAGAATGAATACATGAGGTCCTCATTGTGATATAATGGTAGAAATCACCACACTTCCACTACTACTACCCAATAAACTTACAGAACTCAAAGAACTAGGAAAAACATAAGTTGTACAAGGATGTAATAAATAAATTACCAATTTTGTTGACGATGCTAGAGGAATAGGTGATTCAGGATTGGTTCCTTTTCATATGGAATGGATTTGTTTGATCTGAGGGGTCTCTTTCTCTTGCGATGTTACATTTAATTCCTGATGCAAACTAGTATCTTCTGGAGTTACATGTTCATATTTTTCCACAACTCCTTCTAAGGTTTGGGTTGAATCTTCTTCATCAGTGGTAGAATATACCCTTACTCTTTCATCTACCTCCTATGAACACTCTTCCTCTTGTCTAATACCTCGAGAACCTTCACCTCTCACACCAACCATATGATTTGATCTCCTTCTGCAACTGATTGGTTTGCTTCATTGTTGTATTCATTTGGTCCCGCCACCATTTGTCAACATGGCAGCCCTCCTCAAAGATTGTTCTTCTCTTTCACTCTTCTCTTGTCAACCCCCCATTCCTCAAAGAAAACTTCTCTTTATCTTACCTCATGAGCCCTCCCATAAATCACCTTTCCCTAAGCGTCGGTGTTTAATATGCCATGACACCTAAAGAAATAGGAAACAATCCTTCTTCTACCAACAAGACTTTGATCCACAAAGGTATCACCCACAATAGTTTGCCTTTGTATCCTTCTATGAATACAACTTCTACTTTTGAAAAGGCTTGGTGTTTTTCTACAACAAATTCAATAATATACCCTTCAAGAGTATTTTGCACCCAGAAATCTACAGCTTGCGAGATCTAGTGATCCAGATGATGAAGGGCCGCTAGACTCTCAGAAGTCTAGTCATAGATATTATTGTCTTGATATTTTTACTCTGGGGCTTATTTCAGTTGATCTAACCACTGGAACAACCCTTTAGGGAATTTAACCTATAAGATCTTGTATTGGTCATTAGCAGGTTCATAATAGAAAATAGTATATTTCACAACCCTAAAACTCTTTTGCCGCAAATCGACCTACTACCTTATGAACGCATCACACTTTTGTTCCCCACATTTTTCAATATTAGAATTGTAGATCCGATGAGGCATCCTCTAAAAACTCCCTTTGAATATTGATCCTAACAACGAAACCATTTGTTGGTGCAAAATCAAGACCATAGTTCTCGACAGTTACCAACAAAAGGATCTCATTGTAGTCTAGGAATGATGGAATTTTCAACCTTCCACAAGGGAAGGAGGTCTCACCTGAAGCATAGCCGATATTTTTATTGTTAAGGGAGTTATAGGTAATACATCACTAGACCTATTTATACATTATTTAGATCCATAGTTTAACCATTGAAATCAAGTTGCGATAGTATTTGGATAATAAATGGAAAAGAATAATAAAATGCACTGTGGAAATGAAGATCCATTCATATAAAAACAGACACAATAAAATTTGGAGGTCCCAAATCACAACTTTTCATTAACTGCAGTAGTATAGAAATATTCATACACTTTGGATCTGACAAATTACTTCTCAAAATACATAGCCCTTCAGTACATTTTCTCGACCAGAAAGATCCATCTCTTACACCTTAGGATTATAACCTTGCAGGATTTATTATAGACTCAAGGCATAATACATGCTTAGAAATGACATTAATAGCAATGAAAACCATCTGTAACAAGAAGAACCACCAATAGCATTAACAATAACAACAAAAAACAACCAACCATCGACAACCCGTTTCCTTTACATTGCTATTTTATTTACACTTGCATGCTTTTGACAAAGTCAATTGACTAAATAAAATCTTCTTTTTTATGCCCCTTGTATCTCCTTTATCCATCCACGGTACTGCATTTTCCATCGATTTCTAAGATACCAGTTGTCGCACGGTGCATTTGAATGTTTTGGCCACGGTTGTCATCCTTATCTTATTTTCCAAAAATGAAGGGACCAATAGATACCAATAGTTAAATATATTTCTTACCTAAGAGAGGGAGGACAGAGCTTGAGAAAGAGAAGAGCCCTACAAAATTTGATATATTCATGGGACATAGCACCTAAAAACCATATTTAAAAATATTTTTTGGATACTATTTTGAAATTTTCTATATATTTTTGTTTTGAGTCTCTCCATTTCTTTTGGGACAGTTAAAACTTTCCTTATCTCCTGAATGGGTTTCCTACATAGGTACAGATGTCTAGTTGATATCATGCACTTGACTTGAACTAGTGATGTTGTGAGCATGTTTATACTTCGAAATATTTTGCAAAATCATGTCCAATGTAGATGATTGGAGAGTCAAAGAATGACCACTGACTCGACAAGGCTAAGGATAATTCAAGAATAGAGTAAAGTTGCATAAGAAGGAGAAAATGAAGTATTATTCAATCCCTAAATTTCTTGGAACACAAGGCCACAATGATTAGCTAGTAGGATTTGAGCAATTAGAAGTGAAATTGAATTCTCAAACAACCTAGTGACATAGCCCATTTAGACGAGTTGCTATGTGTCTAGTGTTTCACAAGGATTAGTCTTTTCCAAGAATTTGCATAAATACTTGTTGCATTATGATTCATTAATTTTTTAAAGAACATGTAGCGCTAACATTTGTGATTTATTTTTCATAATATTTTCCTTTCTTACTACCTATCTTAAGCCTCATTTAGCACTAACATTTTCACTTTCTTTTTCAAAATATTTTCCTTTACTATTGCATATATTCTACTCATCGTTTACTGAAGGTTTGATCTTTTAGTTGTATTCTGGTTTCGATTTGAGCTTTATATTTTTCTTTTAATTGCATAGTCATATCTGCTTCCACCTTTTCTTCTGAATGTGGTTTCAATGTTGTTGGACCTTGACCAATTTTTGGGATATCCTTGGTCAAGTTTGACCTATTTTGGGACTTCGACAGCCTGTCAAAGGAGGAGTGCAAGATGAAGCAAAGATCGCAGGATCTCGGCCCCTTTTTGGGTTCCTTTTGGGATTTGGGAATATGTAACGGGCATGGGAATGTTGGCCCATGGGTTTACCCATGCTTAGGCCTATTTTTTAATATATAAATAGATTTTTAGGCAATGTAATAAAGGAGAGGGAAGAGGCATCTATGTGATGTTGTGCTAAGTGCAAGTGTGGCTTGTAAATTCTTTGTGCATACTGGGAGAGACTTGCAGAGCTAAGTGCAAGTGGTTGTAACATACTGTGAAGGGATTTGTGTTGTAATGCAAGGATGGAGGATCTAGCGAGGTGCGTAGATCTCATGTCCTATGCGGAGTAAGGATTTTGTGGCTCTGTGCATGTATCTGATTGAAGAAGCTAATAAAGAAGAAGAGTTGGTGGACGTAGCCCCAGGGTGGGGGTGAACCACGTATATGTTGTGTTGCTCTACTTTGTGCGATGTGTTGGTGTACTTATGTGTTATATGTTAAGTGCTTGACATAGATAGATAGATAGATATGTTTATACTTTGTGCTTATGATGAA
The DNA here is from genome assembly GCA_009831015.1 of Picea engelmannii. NCBI lineage: Eukaryota > Viridiplantae > Streptophyta > Pinopsida > Pinales > Pinaceae > Picea > Picea engelmannii. Next base: position 620,963 of record ML797073.1, read on the forward strand.
TCTGGATGCTAGATCTGACCTCTGTGAACTTGCTTAGTGCTTGAATCTGTTATATCTGATCTAATTCCTTATGCTAAGTGCTTAGATACATTAGATTTGGGTGAATGTTGCGATGTGTTGTTTTATCTGCAGAGTAGATATTGGTTAAATATTGATGAAGGTTTACTGTTGAGTGCTCTATTAAATACTAGAATCATAGATCTGTGTCCCAGCTAAGGTTGCATACATTTGAGTCCTGTAACCACCCCTTCCTCTACCTCGGGTGAGACTTCATCTTCTTTGCAGGTGTTTCTGAAGGGGCCGGTAGTTAGGGTTGTATTGGTGCATTGTTGTAGTGTTGAACCCTGGGTCTTCCCCTGTGCCAAAAAATGGTCCATGGATCACGCTCTAGCACAGAGGATCAAGGACACCTATGGTGATGTCGAGAAGGGGATGTGAGGCTACAAGGTAGATTCTATCTAGAGTGGTGCAGTGCACCTCACCTGTCAGTTGATTGCAGGGAAGTTAGTAAGAAATAAATGACCTACCCAAGTCATTGGCTTTGTAGTCGACCTCACTGGGAAGTGCGTGGAAGGCCTACAAATGAACTGGGTGAAGTACTTGGTGAATCAGCTGGAACTAGACTGCAAAGAAGCACAAGATCAAGGTTATGAATTCCATTTTAGTTGGCTTTTGATCCATTTTAGAGAAAGGAGGTGATGGCGAAGAGTTAGATGATAAAGAAGTCGAACAGAAGCAAGGAGACGAGGTTGATCCCCTGAAGAAGAGGAAGGGTTTACCTCCAAAACCTTCTTCCCGAAAGAAATTGAAAGCCTCCATGACCAAGATGCAGACTGTCCTCACCTCTGACGACTTCGACTTCCTCATAGCAGCCCTGAACGATTCTTCATTGGAAATAGAAGAAAAACAAGAGGCCAAGAAGGAAGCAATGTATGATAGGATTGAAATCAAACTCTGAGGGGTACAACAGGCACTACAGTCCATCCATGCAGTCTCCACTGCACCTCTACCATTGGGAACAAGAGAGATGGGAGATGAGCCAACCCAACTCCACTGATTAGCTGATACAGTCAAAGCTCGCCTTCAACGAGCACAAGAGGAAACARAACAAGCCACCCAGGCTTTGATGCAAGTACAAGGAGTACTAGAACAGCATCGAGCTGTAGAACAGAAAAAGATTTCCCTTCAAGTGAAGTTCGACGAAGAAAAAGCACAGATACAGCAAGGAAAAGAACACTTGATCATCGAGMAACTCGAAGTAAAGGAAGTAGTCAACAGAGCACTTCTCTCTGTGAAAGTCGTAGAAATAAAGGCAGAAGATCGAGTTACACAGCAAGTAGAGTAGMTTGAAGAAGTGATACAGTAGCTACAACAACGTATTGTAGACTTATAACTACGTGCAGTGACCGAGACCCCACAAGATGTGAAGGACCAAAGAGAAGCAACTATTAGGAGTGCAATTGAGAGACTAAAGGCCCTTGCTATGGAATACAAGCAGCTAAGTGATCGCAGTGCCCTGACATACGAGAGACTCGCTAAGAGTCTAGAATTAAGAGCACTGGAGTCGCAACTCCAAGAGGTGAAGTATCAAGCTGAAACGATACAGGAACAGTTGAAGCTCCTATCAGTTGTGGATAGAATGAAGAGATATCAAGAGCAACGCATTGCCCAGTAGTAGATGCACGCTATTCAAAGCATAGTTATGGAAGTAACTCAGAGACTCCAACCCGTACAAGATAAGGCCTACCAGTTGTTCACAGAAGTTGAAGGCCGAGGAGAAGAACTAGAGCATGTTGTTAATGTAGTTGAACAATGCCTGGAAGGACATATGAATGATGCAGTCATCCAAGAGTTTGTTGAACAAGATGTCATAGCACAGCAACAAGTCGAAGCAGCTCGAGCCAAGCTCGAGGATTTCGAAGTAGAACTTGCTACATCAGAGTGACTCGGGACGAGTCACATGTGAGTGTTGGGGGCCTGTTGGCCCTTGACCAAGTTTTGGGATATCCTTGGTCAAGTTTGACCTATTTTGGGAATTTAATAGCCTGTCGAAAGAGGAGCACAAGACAAAGCCGAGATCGCAGGATATCGACCCCTTTTTGGGTCCTTTTTGGGATTTGGGAATATGTAACGGGTATGGGAATGTTGGCCCATGGGTTTACCCATGCTTAGGCCTATTTTGTAATATATAAATAGATGTTTAGGCGATGTAAGAAAGGAGAGGGAAGAGGCATCTATGTGATGTTGTGCTAAGTGCAAGTGTGGCTTGTAAATTCTTTGTGCATACTGTGAGAGACTTGCAGAGCTAAGTGCAAGTGGTTGTAACATATTGTGAAGGGCTTTGTGTTGTAACGCAAGGAAGGAGGATCTAGCGAGGTGCGCAGATCTCTTGTCCTATGTGGAGTAAGGCTTTCGTGGTTCTGTGCATGTATCTGATTGAAGAAGCTAATAAAGAAGAAGAGTTGGTGGACGTATCCCCAGGGTGGGGGTGAACCACGTATATGATGTGTTTCTCTGCTTTGTGCAATGTGTTGGTGTACTTATGTGTTATCTGCTAAGTGCTTGACATAGATAGATAGATAGATATGTTTATACTTTGTGCTTATGATGAATCTGGATGCTATATCTGACCTCTGTGAACTTGCTTAGTGCTTGAATCTATTAGATCTTATCTAATTCCTTATGCTAAGTGCTTAGATACATTAGATCTGGGTGAATGTTGTAATGCTCTATTTTATCTGCGGAGTAGATATTGGTTAAATATTGATGAAGGTTTACGACTGAGTACTCTGTTAAATACTAGAATCACATATCTGTGTCCCAGCTAAGGTTGCAGACATCTGAGTCCTGCAACCACCCCTTCCTCTACCTCGAGTGAGACTTCATCTGCTTCATAGGTGTTGTTGAAAGGGCCAGTAGTTAGGGTTTTATTGGTGCGTTGTTGTAGCGTTGAACCATAGGTCTTCCACTGTGCCAACAAATGTTTTATTTTGCAATATTTATTCCCTATAAGGAAATCTACATTTTTTGTTCATTTTTATTTGAACTCACTGATTGTGGTTGATTATGTACATGTTTCCCATCCATTTTGTCTCACTTTGGTAGCACCATGCACAAAAAGCATGCCAAAAGAAGTCTGCATGTATTTAATGGTTTATCAGATGAACATAAGGACCATGTTGAAGATAAATAAGGGATGATTTAGAATAGTGTGATGGTGATTAGACCATGACCTGAAATAATGACTAATTAGTGGTTATCCTTGCATGTTGGTTGTTGAGAAAGTCTTGTGTAATAAGGGATCCACCCATACTCTTAACAACTTCTCACATGAAGGGTGAAAATTCAAAGTCTGAATGCTAAAAATCAAAAGAGATTATTTCAATTAGCCAATTGTAGAAAATTTGTAAGACAAATCCTACTAGTTGGTAGTCATCTCCTATTAGGCTAAAAAAAAAGAAGGTCGTTGCTTCCCCCATCCACCAAATTCTAATCATATATTAAATTAACTAAGAAGGATTGGGAAGGGAAGCACATATAGATCAGGGGACATGTAGATATATTTTTCAGGGCTATGGAATCTCACTAGCAGCGAAGAAAGGTCTATGATGACTTGGTGACTCCATCATGGCTATGGACACTTGTGGGTAGTGGATAAACACCTGAAGCATAATATATCCATGCTCGATGAAAATCATTTATATCTCAAATATATATCATCCATGTGATGAAGATGTCAGTCTAGATCATTGACATAGTTTAAGGCAATAAATCTCATCACCATTCATCCTCTAAACACAATGAACAAGCTCCACTAGTTGGCATGCAATAATCACTAGTGAATCCACTACGATGAAAGGTTTCAGGTAACTACTTTATGCTTATCCTATAATGACCTTGGAAATAAGAATGTGACCATCTACATTTCATGCTCATAATTCAGGGAGGATTAGTAGGGATTATGGCTTCATCTAGTGTGTCTCCAATTGCTGAGACCTCAACACCCTCCCCAAGTCCACTAACTTGGGGACCCTCCTAAAAATTTTAAATCAAATCTTTCAATTTCTTCATCCATTAATCATGTTCTCCTTGTTCATCACTGATCATTTTTTTTTGAATAGGTGATTCTTGATCAATTGTTTGTTGTGTTGTTCCACCTCATGTTATAGCCATGATTGAGTATGGTAGTAGCCTTGTCAAGTGTGTTTTCCTCACACAATGGTTCTTGTTAAATGTGTCACATTTTCATGTTTTTTTGTGACTCTTGGTTCTTTGACTGACTATTACTCGTGAAAGTTCCATATATCATCACTTGGGTTGATTGTAAATTCCATAAGGCATAGGCTGGCTCTGAATTGTTTTACAGAGAATTTGCACTTATGCCAAGTGCCTGGTACCAAGTGATCCAAATGTCAGTCGATTGTTTATGTAGGATAAAATATTTTAGATATGGATGGATAACCCCAGTTTCATCTAGCATATTGAAATCATGTATAATCCAAATATCAGAAGAGTTGTCATAACCAAATTTGGGTAAAGGGATGGTAAGAACGGGGCCCAAGGTTTTATCAAAAAAACATTTTGTGCATAATTGTGGGTATTGGTCAAAGGGAATTTTTTTACCTCCAGAGTAGGCCTACTATAGGTTTTGTGGGCTTATGAACCAAACATAAATGACAAAATCCAAATCAAGGTCTAGAAGTACAATAACATGCACCGAGGATTTCCCATCAAATAAACCTCTTTGATTAGTTATTGAGCTTATGCTTGTGCATGAAATAGATAAAATGATGAAAATAAAGAAAAGTGAATTACAATCACACACCGTCTACAAGATAACACAAATATTTTCTTTGGGAAACCTTTATGGGATAAAACCCAACGAGAAGGTGAGGTTGCTCTGCTCTCTTTTCTCTAATATGGAAATAATGCAAGTACAAATGAGAAGGCACTCACTATGGAGTTACCTGAGACTTGTGGCCTATTAGGTTACTATAAAAAATTAACTCCATCTGTTATGCTCTCTAATTACCCACTCTCGATTGTTCTACTTTGTTATGGAACAAAATACAATAACATAGAATGGAATCCCTTCTCCTCCTAGTGGCCTGGTATTTAACATAGCCTGATAGCCATCTAGGGGTAGGTTTTTTACTTCCTTAACCCTCAATTGTGATATGGTTTTGGACCTTCTATATTCTTCTTGAAATTCCTCACATGGCTAGCCTCGTATGCATGAGTAATGGGGGTTAATGTGGCATCCTCTCGTACCATGGTAGTCAACACAATAGGTCAATTTGCGGGAGGCATAACTTTTTCATACTAAGTCCTATTGACGAAAATTCTACACAGTTGGAAAGGTATCGGAGTGTAGAAAACCATAAAGGGGGTATGAATGCATTTTGAACACCAAAATCCCCCATAACCATCCTTTAATGTCTCAAAATGGATCCGGAAGGTTTTGGATTCCAATTTTCCAAATTGGGAACTGCCACTAAAATGACCCTATAAGTTGATTCCTCTAATTTTTTCCACTCTAAAAGCATCGACATATATGAAAAATAATATAATGATCCAATTTGGATCAGATATTTTCTGGGAAAACTACAACATTTCAAAACTAAAATCAATCAATTCTAGATCCCTAACCAATTGACCTAGAGCCAACAGTGGGGGGGGGATCCAAAAGCTTGAGCAATAACATCAACATCAACTGGAGTAAAGGTAGATCCAAAGGTGACATCAATTTTTCCTAAGTTATTATCAACACATGAATAAGGAGGGCCCTCCTTGGTATAAAACCAATTTTGAATTGCATTAACCTTCAACCAAAATGCACTACTCAACACCTTATATGCACTTCATAAGGTGACATTTCAACTACAAAATGAAGTGGGTTTGTTAGGGACCTAACCCCTCATGTAGGTAGAATAATATATTTCCATGTAATAAAGGTCAATATTAATAAGGCCTAGCAATAAGGAAGAATAATTCCAATGTAAGAAGACCTAATAGAAACTTCTGCTTCTAGAAGGATCTTCCTCTAGATGGTTTTTTTGATAGATATATTTAGTATAAATAAGAGTCGAGGGTATGAGAACTTTTTCCTTGGATATTATTGTAATAGAGATATGCTCTGCTAGAGGTTTCCCCCTCGAAGAGGCAAGTGAACATTGCTCTCAGTAATCAAAGTGCTCTTTCTGGTGTTATTCTGGTATCCATTTGGTATTATTGTGGTGTTGTTATGGTTATATTGTTGTTCATCTGCCATTTCTAGATATTTATTTATGTTTTTCATACTTTTTATATCTTGAATATTACAAGTGGTATCAAAGCACCTTCCTCAGCAAAAAATTGTGGGTTAATTTTTTTTCAGGGTAGAGACGTATTCCAACATCTTTAAGCTACAGAGATTTGTCGTTACACGCATAAACCCGTGGTCGAGGATTCATACACGTAGGAAATACAAGTGGCACTTAAGTGCACATCTGTTGGCCACCCTTGTAACCCTGTTGGTACCCCTTCAAGTGGTAGCGCATCAGACAACACCTGTATATGGATTGGCCTAGATCTCCTGAAGCCCTCCATAGATAAACCGATCATCCTCTTGACTGCTATAATGCCACCGAGAAAAACACTCGGGAATATACTCTCTAGTACCTGGGTAGTCAGGTAGTACGGATAAGGGCACATTCTAGACTCCTTAGCTGGTGCCCTGAGATATTGGGTCGAGTAATATTGTTGGACCCCGCACGTATATCAGAGAGCTATAGCACAGGGAAAACCCTTTTTTTTATAACCCTTGAATACCTAACCCTTGGGATGGAAACAAAACCAAAACAGACAAGATCTATTGCGGCGCAACTGGGTCTCCTGCATTCAAGTTGTAAAATTACTACACATTCTTCATGTTAAGCATTTGGGCATTTCATCACTACAATATTATTCAGATCGGAGTATAACTCTGCAGGAGTAAAAAGAAAAAAAAAATTGGATCCTGTTGGCACCATTATTTGAGACCTATTACGTTGGATTTCTCTCTTCGCCCTTATCGCAGTGATACCTATCATTTTTTAGCAAAAAAAACAATTGTGGACCCGACCCCCTTCCAACACCCTTATTTGGGATTTACCTCACTGGATTCAACTCGTCGCCCTAATCACTGTGATACACTTCACCCATAACCCATTTTTTGTGTGGTCCCACCCACCCCTTTTCGTGTTCCCTCATCATCATGGCCCATACCTGTAGCCAAGAATTAGAAGCTCGCTTCACTAACTTGCACTCTAATTTCACAGAAACCCAACAAGAAGTGCGACAATTAAGTGCCAATATTGCTACCATCAATCAAAATATGCATTCCTCCATCGCTGCCTCAATCGCGGAACTCAAAAAATACATTACTACCCAGCTTGAATCTGTCGCTGCGATGATCTGCGCCAAGTTGCATATCCCTGCAGATCTTCCCTTATCTGGCCCACCTTTTCATAATGAAGCTGAAACTTCCTCTCGTTCCCAGAATTTTCAGCCCCGTCACTTTCAGCGTGACCTACGCCTTTCGCGTGTGGATGTGACCAAATTTGATGGATCAAATCCCACTGGCTGGGTAACTCAAATGGAACATTATTTCTCTTTGTATGGCATTACAGATGAGTTGTCCAAGCTCCGGTATGGTGTTCTCCATCTAGATCAAGAACGTTGGCAATGGTTTCAATGGAGAAAAAATGCTCGCTAAGGTTATGTGGCTTGGACACACTTTGTGGTAGAGATTTATGAACATTTTGACACTGACACCAACCATTTAGGTCATTTGACAAAGTTGAAACAATATGGCACAGTGGAAGACTTTATAGCTTCTTTTGAGCAACTAGATTTTCGTACAGAGGGCATGTCTGATGCTATTTTCCGAGAATGTTTTATCAGTGGCCTCAAGGATGAGATTTGTGTTCATGTCCTCATGGCTCGGCCTCAGAGTTGGGTGGATGCTACTAAAAGAGATAAGGAAGCACAACAGATTGTCTCTTCTCAAAACTGCAAACCCTCCTTTATTCCTCGCACTAAACCAGTAACTCCCACTCCTCCTTCTACTCCACTAAAGATCCATAAATTGACTAGGGCCGAAATGGTTGAACACCAACTCAAAGGCCTTTGTTATAATTGTGATGAAAAATATTTTCTGGGACACAAGTGTAAGGAACAAAATATTTTTATGGCCATATCGGAGGATGTTTCAGAAGAGGATGTTGAGGCTCCCCTTGAGTCTGTGTCACTTGAACCCACTGACATAACCCCTCCCTCAGACCTTCCCGAAGTAGAACCGGTCATTTCCATAAATTCTCTCACTGGCTTCTCTGCTCCCCAAACCCTCAAGCTAATTGGTTGCATCAAGCATAGGAAGGTCATCATTCTTGTTGATAGTGGAAGCACCCATAATTTTATTCATCGCTGCATTGCCCAGGAAACTAATTGCTATATCCGTGCAGTCAATAATTTCCAAATCATGATTGTTAATGGTGGGTCCATGAAATGTGGAGGGCGTTGTGAAAATGTGCGTCTCCAAATTGGTGATTACCATCTAAAATCTTATATGTTTGCTATCGACATGGGCGGTTGTGACATTGTGTTGGGTGTAGAATGGCTAAGGACTTTGGGTCCCATTCTCATGGATTTTAATGAATTAACCATGCAATTAAACCATGGGGGCCAACAATACAGGGTTTTCATTATAAACACAATGAAAACACATGATAAAAAATTTTCATAAAAGGCATTATTCTAAGTTTTAAATAGCACATTGCACCAAAATGTTAGAAAGGAAAGTATGTTGCACCAAAGATTTGTTTTAGTGTGATACACATAAAACAGGTTTCCAAACATGTCACACCAAAAACAAATTGTGAAATACACATGCCGCACCCAAAATCTATTTCATGCAATACACATGAGACAAAAGTCTTAACCAAAACATTGTATGGTTTGCATTGAGCCAAGGCTTTCATTGTGCGCATAAGACAAAAAGTCTCATGGAGTGTGCATAAGATAAAGTGTGCACATTGAGACAATTTTTTATGGTACACATCATTCAAATTATTCATGGTGTGCATGAGACAAAGTTCTAATAAGGGGCACATAAGACAATGTTTGTTTTTAATACTTTAAAGAAACAAAAAAATGTAATTTAAAGACTTTGCATAAGACCAAAGATGAAGGGTGCAACACATGACATATCACTCCAAAGTTAAAAGGTCCATGACACATACAGTTTAAATGGAAAATGAGACAAGATGTATCACATCTAAATATTTTAGAGGAGCAATACATATGTTGATCTCTTTTTTTGTTAAGGACAAGAGACAATCTCGTAGGATATTTTTATGGAAATTCAAAAATACTCTCTTCATTTTTAAAGAGGTGGTTCTCCTCTATTTCTCACTCAAATAATAATTATGTCTAGATTTATAAACAATGGACTTATCATTCATCACACTAATGCCTGAGAGTGGAGCAGGAAAAGAATGGTTTGAAAAAGATAGAAATTTTAAATAATAATGAAAGAAAATAGTTCATAACAATGTATTATATCCATCTCCATATCATGCCAAGACACAACCATATGTCTAAAGCAAAATGAACAAAACAAAGAGCACCAAAGATGGTCCTTTTAGAGAACTTTAAATGATTTAGCAACTTTCATATCATAGGGATGTAAAATAAACTCATTCTTGAGATTTATTCCTCAAATAGAAGTCTAAAACCACCAAAGACATGATCCCCAAGATAAAATGTACAAAAATGACTATTCAATATCAAATAAAATGTGTGCAACAACTCAACACTACACAATATTCCTGATAATTAAACAAGAAATAGGAAATGAATTTGACCCAGTGGGCTAGGATGAATCTCATGTGGACCATATATCAAGAAGAGGTAACCTGGAAGAAAAAAGAAGCAGTCAGAAATCAATCTTGTATACAAACAACATTCCAAATAAAAAGACTGGATGGTTTGCATACTGAGAAAGAATAAAAGTGAGGGAAATGCTTCAGAAAAATGCTTGTACTCACAAAAATGATAGCCGAGAAGAACCATTGTGGATTATGTTTCATTATTTAAATAAGAGAAAGCATCTCAAGCAGAACCATTGTAACTATTTATTCAATATTCAAGATTACGGTGGATTAGTAAACATTTTTAATGCATCATTCATCAACTCTTGAATATATTCATGTAATGGTGCTAAGGTTATGAAAACATCAATTATTATTAAATATCCTTCGTAAATGTGAACTTAGTTACTGTGCCCCCAATTGGGACCCACTTTAGGCGTTCACAAATTTTCTTTTAATAAATTGCTTTCAAAAATAATTTAATGCCAAGTCATAAATAGTCATTATTGTGTTTTTGTTTTTAGGGCATGATAGTTATCATCTCAACCATGAAAACCATTTCCAGGTTATTCTTCATGGCTATAACTTTCCAACAAGCTCTTTTTTTCTCTATTTGGACATCGAGATCAAAATGTATGGCCTCCAAAAGACAAGGACTCAACAATCATTGATCTATTCTTCACGTGAATTCTTGGCCCTTGATTTTACAAGTCCACCATATTTATCCCATGGGCATTGTGGGAGGGTTATCATATCATGTTTGTAAGTAAAATGACATCCCATATTACTTGTGTGTGAAATAGAGAGATCCATGGAACCTTGTGTAGCTTGTTCATAGTGTAGTTTTTGGTTTCCACCTCACTGCCCAGTCATCCATGTCCAACCCATGCCTTCCAACTGTTACCCAGAGATAGGTCCATGTCACTTTCATGTGTCCAAATGTTAAGGGGTTTCCATGTGTCATGCTCACCACCTCACTGCCCAGTCATCCATGTCCAACCCATGTCTTCTAGTGTTACTCATATATAGGTCCATGTCACTACCATGTGTCCAAATGTCAATGGGTTTCCATGTGTCATGTTGTCTTAGGTTGGAGTGTGTATTGAGAGGAAATAAGGAATAATAAAAATAATAAAATGCAGGGAGATAGGGCAATGTGGGTGCAATTTGAGTGACGCGGAAATGTGGGTGTAATTTGAGGATTGCATAAATGCAGGTTGTGGGGCTTTGTGGATATGTGGGGTGCAGGGATTTGGTCAATGTAGGTGGAATTTGAGGATTGTGGAAATGCGGGTTGCAGGGGTTTGCAAGTATGTGGGTGTGGGGGTTTGGTAGTTTAAAAATAATAAAATGCAGGAGAAATAAAAATAATAATATGTGGAGAAATAAAAATAATAAAATATGGAGAAATAAGGAAAATCAAGTGTTGGGGATTTAAGGGGTACAACTTGAGGAATTGGAAGGGAAAAAATGAGGTTGCGGAAATGCGGAAGATGTGAGAAAATTAGCAATATCTTGGGTATATGACCATTGTTTTTTATTCTGTAAAATGATGGATGAAGCTGACATATAGGGCTATCCAATGAAAGGATGAAAACAAACAATTTCCTTATATTTGGTATCCTTTTTGTTTCTTATCTTTTTTTCAAAAGAGAAACCATCCATGTTGGCCTTACATGAAGAAGAACCTCCACATCATAAACTGATTATGAATTATTAAATTTATGATCAATAGATGACAATCATCTGGCACTTACCAAATTTAAAAATCTAGTATCTGCTTGATTAAGTATGAATCGAAATCACTCTAGTTGATGGGTGACAAGATAACACATTTACATTATCAGACTTAAATATTTTAGAGGTGCGACATGGAGCACATCCCTCCCAATTTTATGAAGGTCGTGACATAGTTGAACCTTCTCCAAGAGTTGATAATGAGAGTCTTGAAGTTGCAACAGAGTGTCTCAGGGTTGTTTTTCGATTTTGGTACAAGGTCTGGAGATGAGTAGGTGAAACATCATTGGATGATTAACTTCTTCACCTCGGTTGGTCCAAATCCATGTAGAGAGAAAGAATCAAGAAATCCTTATCAAGCAGCATCTTTGCTTACAACTCCATCTGAAAACATTTCTACATGGCCCATGAATAATGAAGGACTACATATATTTTTGAATAAAGTTTCTTATGTGGAAAATAAAATGAAAGAAGCAAGAACCATTTCTCAAGATGAATTATTTGAACAATTATGGGAAGGTTTGAAAAATGCTAGCTTCTCTGCAAGCGTACCCATTGGTTCTCTTCATTATGTTGAAAAATTGAACAATGTTAGATGTGTACTCAAAGACACTATGGAGGAATTGGAAAATGTAGGAATTTCTTCTGGAGTAGAACATAAAGTCCTTAGTGAAGCATTCATAGTCCAATGCAATGTGGCCATGTCTTCAAAACAAGTTTTTGAGTCTATTGATTTGTATACGTTGGCTATAGGTATTGTTGTCTGGGAATAATATTGTATACTATTGTAATGGGGTAGTTTCTCATACTTAGGTTGGTAAATACACATAAGCAATGGAAGACTGCAACACATCTATCAAGGCACCTCTAAGAACTCTGAAGGGAATCTTACACATGAAAGGAAATTTGGGATCTTGTTGATGAAGATGAGTTCATATTCAACATTTCATGGATGAAATTAATTTGGAGTTTGATTGGTTATATTCCCATATTATTCACAGTTGTATTGCTCTCCTGAAATTTTGTGATTTATGGAACCTTCAATCAAATGTTGTAGATACAGATGCTCACATAAAGAGGGATAAGTCCAAGAAGATGTTTGACAACATTGTTGTAAGTTATTCAAATCTATGCGGTGAAGAAATAGAGTTGATTGCATTAGTGGATAAATATTTGAGTAAGAACGAGCTTACTAAAACGTTGTCTTCAATTCTTTAAAAGACCCAATACAACAAATCTTAGAAGTCACAAACAATAGATGAAGAGGAAAGATTTTTTTTATCAAATTCAAAATAGAAATCCAATGTGTCAACAACAACATCAAAGAGAAATAAATGGTTCACTCCATTATTTTCATATGGTTCATATACACCTTAAAAAAATTATTTGATCTTAAACATTTAAGACATCACCCAATGTTATTTGAAAGGTCTCAAGCGGATAAGACAAAATGGGAAAGTGCACAACATCTTGAAGCAAATCTAGACTGCCACCTGTCAAAAGTAGTTAAAGAAACACATGTCAAGAAAAAGGGGAAATAAGTTTTGTAATCAACCATTGTAAATTTTCACTCAATAACCTCTCTTTTTTTTCTGTCTGGAGGAATCAACAACAGGCCGGGCTCGTACTCGCGTGACATGAGGTCGATTTCGATCGCTACGACTATAACCTCCAGGTGTGCTATGGTGCCCACTACGCAACACACAATATAAGGCGGGGGTTTCGAACTTGTAACCTCACATAACAAACTTCCTTTAAATTTCCGTTATTTCCAATTTCTCTACACCCCCGAGGGCCACTCAATAACCTATTATTATCTATTATTTTTCTAAATTTGTGAGCATAGGACTATAGATGGTTGTTTTAATGTTGGACTATTATGGGTTTGCAATCATTTACTCATATTATTGTCTTTATTCTCAGTGAACTAATTCATGGATCATTGATAAGAGCATGTGTTCTTCTGTGTTTGCTTCTTGGTTATTGTTAGTCATTTCTAGATGCATGCATTTTCATCTTAGATTAGTTAAACCCCAAAATCAGTAATGGTTGTCGGTCCAAAATCCAGATGGGCTTCCTATCCCAAGTGGTGAAGAGTCTAATTAGGAATTATCAACGGGGGTAACCTTGTTGTTGACCAAGGTCATTTCAACCCATCAACATGATCTTAGATGAGGTTAGAACCTTTACTCATGGGTGCGATCTCATCCATTTCCTTGATTCAACCACTTTTTTCCGCCATTCTCGCTACACTCACTATTGTGTATTCGACACCAATGTTTTAAATCACGTGGCATAACTTTTCATGTTGCATGGTCATGATATTTCATTATTAGATGTTGTCGTATGTCACTTCCATATGTTTTCATATACTTTTTTCATAACCTCATATCATTTGCATGTGCATGCGTCACTTGTTCATCTCTCATGTGTTGATCGGATACCCAAACCTTATGTTGTCTCATGTCATTTTTTGAAGGGTTGTGGTTCTAACTTGTCTTTCATTATCAACCTTGATGATGATACATGATAACCTACATGAAGAGACATGAAAACAAATTAAATCTAAAAATCACATAAGTCATCAAACAGTCAAATTCACCAATGAGCTAGGACAATCCCACAAAAAAGCAAGGTCACATAAGCATGATGCAATTTAAATCAAATCATGTGTAAGCTAAGGAAGAAAAACTATCATCAAGGTGCAAACAAGATTTAATCAAAATACAATTGATCAGGACAGAGAGACATGACACAATATGAAAGGCTCCACTCACATGCAAGGCAAAGAAATCAATCAGTATTCTCATTCTCATGCAACCAAAAGACATTCAGTAAAAGTAAGATGAGTCAAGAATTAAATGTTTGAAGACAAGGTTCAACATACAAATTTAGAAAAAAGGAGGGCCCCCAAATCTACTGACTTGGAACTAGTTGAAGCCTCAACTTATTTTAAAACTACATAGACTTGTTTCAAACTTTATCAAAATAATATTCATATTTACAATAAATCATATAAAAAATGGAATCTTAGTACATGACTAAATACTTTGTTAACCTTAACCTTTTTTTTTCCATGAAATATAAATTAGCCCACCCTCAAGCTTATAAGTGAGAAATGAGATCGTTGACACCTTATCAGCCCCATCAATAATTGGTTCACGAAGATCCTCATTCAACAATAAACTCACAAAGAACAGACATATTAGAAGTAAAATTGAAACCCAGATAGAAAGGATATTATTTTTCCTTTCAACCACCTAACTTACACCCAATTAACATTTAACCTCAATCTTACCCCAACTCATTTTACTCCTTTTACAATTTAAAAATAAATTTGATGGCAACATTTGAACCATTAATGTTCAAGATACCTTATCTTAACTTGTTTTTAAATTGATAGAATGTCCCTTTTTTATATGGCAAACTATATTATATCAATGTCATTTAATTAAGCCATCCATCTACAGATTCGGCTTTAGCTTTTTGTCCGCTTTTGTGATTTGGTCCATCCTTATCTTCACAAGATTTATATACCTATAGTTTTGAACTTAGTATAAATGTTATAACTTTCTTTAGGGGTATATTTGACCCCTTTAACTTATTTAATTGCATCTGTTCCAAGAGCATATAATAAATGTTTAAATGCTAAATTATAATATATTGAGCCAATTGGTCCCATTACATTGAACGTTGCTTATAGCCACATTAATATATTAGCGGGTTCACTTAATATTCTCCCTTTTGACAATGATTTGTTAGCTTTGTTGAGCCAATGTTTGTCATTTTCCATCAATTTCACACCTTTATTGTCGTTCAACAACATCAAAGGGAATTTTTCCCGTTGGAAAAACAACCATCAAAGGAAAGAACATGAATATAGTTTTAATTTGAAAATGAAAAGTTCTACTCAAAATTTTGATCAACCCACCATATAATATATATATGGTGGAAAGCTTTGACCCACTCCTACCAAATTTGATAGTTTTTACAAACCAGTAGAGTTTTAACTTACTTTAACAAAATTAGTTATAGTGTCAACATTATAGGTAAATGGAAGAGTGAACGGTTTACATGAAAATGTGGTTTGCAAGATAATACTAATTTGTATATATATATATATATATATATATATATATATATATATATATATATATATATATATATATATATATATATATATATATAAAAGATAAAAAATTTTACTTATTTTATTATTATTTAATTTTTAATATATTTTAAGAGAATATTAGTTCACTTATTTTATTATTATTTTAATGTTAGTTGTATTGTTAATTTTGTGATTAAATAAATATAATATTATTTAGGGAAATATGTTAATGTTGTTGTTGTTGTTGTTGTTGTTGTTGTTGTTGTTATGATGTTAGTTGTATTGTTAATTTTGTGATTGAATAAATATAATATTACTTAGGGAAATATGTTAATATTATTATTAATTGGGTCTAGTTTAAGTAGGTAAGGAGAAGAAATGATATCCTCTTCATTCAAATTCAAATTGTATTTGTGATATGTTTTATTTGATAAGGATCTAGTAAAAATTTTAGGCATGATCAAAGTTTCACCATGATTTAAGTTTTGTGTATGGTGTAATGATGTCCTTGATGGTTTTTTTTTAATTTTCATTCAACCCAAATCGTTGAAAATATGATCAGAGTTCCACCATGATCTAAGTTACGTGTATGGTGTAATGACGTCCTTAAGAGTTTTCTCGAATTTTCAATCATCCCAAATCATCGAAAATGTGATTAGAGATCCAGATCAAAGGATCTACTATTAATTTTAGGAATAATCATAGTTACACCATTATCTAAGTTTTGTGTATGGTGTAAAGATGTCCTCAAAGGTTTTCCCCATGTTTGAATCAACCCAGATTGTCAAAAATGTGATCAGAGTTCCAAATCAATGGGAACTCTGATTTCTTGTGTCGTCAAATTCCAACAATCAAAGATAAGTCTTTAGAGATCTCATTTAAGTCATATTTTCTCCATTAGGAAAGGTTCTATTCCCATGAGGGATTTTTCTAGAGCCATGGGGTCACCTTGAGGTAGTGGTTAAGCATGTGATTGCACCTAGAGGGATGATTTTGAATGATCTTGTGACACATAGACAAATAAGTGGATTAAATTCCAACCCCATGTCCTTCAAATTATAACCCAAAGAGGTTGGATGCAATGTCGAGGAGCAAGGATTTTTTCACTAGTGGGCAAGGTTCAATTCCTGTGATGGAATTTCATTAACCCATGGATCACCTTGAGGTAGTGGTTGAACACATGGATATACCCATAAGGATTATATTAAATGATATTGGGATATGTGCAAACATAAGTGGATCAAATTCTTCTTCCATGTCCTTCAACTTTAAAAATATTCCAGCGTTAACCCAATTGGTAGATGTGTTTCTGTGAAAGTTCAAAAAAGTTTCAAGATCAAATCTCATACAGTGTCTTAGTGTTACTAGCTAGTATTTTGACTAGTGGTCACTATGATCTTCCATCTAGAAAAATCGAAAAGAGGAGGGAAATTCATGAAGAGGAGGGAAATTCATGGGTGCTAACAAGGTACTAGTGTTCTCACATAGAAAGCCTAATAATATATGGATGAGTAAGGGACTATATTTCTCTGCAAAAAAAATAAAAGAAAAAAGGTCATATTTTCACTTAACCTATTATGTTTTGATGTGTGCCTCAAGGTTCTTTTGGTCCATGCCAAGCTCCTCTTAGGCTTGAGCATACCCAAAATAGCACACATGTACAACATTCTTTTAGGATTAACTACATTTGACATCTTGCATATGATTAGGATATGTATCTTGTTATGCATATGTTTGTTTATGCATGAGATCAATGCTTGATCTACATTGCATCATTATTTGTTTTAGTAACATCTAATCTAGATGGAAACAACTCGAGTGATAGATCAACAATATCTTGCAGCAGGAGCATCAACATGTCTACATAAATAAGTAATTAAAGTCGACCAAGTTCGTGCTAATAATTAATTTAGAATAAGTCATCGCAACTTAGTTAACTAGTTTCTAAGATTGGAGGGGCTTGTTATCATCATTTTCTATACACGAGGTCAACTGATTGTAGCTCCTCACATTTAATCATTAAGCCATCTCTCCGAGTTAGGGAAGATTTTAAAGATCCATACTTATCTTAAAGTGTAAAAACCTTGGTGAATCTTAATAAATCTTAAAATTCCAACCATAAAATGTTTGGCGATATATTTGTAAAAATATTCAGATTTATAGGGATTTTATATAATTTTTTAAAAGTATTGATGATTTTTAGGGTAAAATGCTTTTATCCTATAGAATTTGGGTGAAATATTTTATAAAAAAACATGGAAATTAGCAAATTTGTTTTTGTGAAAAACATGCAAAATTTGTCCATAGGTGAAATTTATTTCATCTCTCTCTCTCTCTCTCTCTCTCTCTCTCTCTCTCTCTCTCTCTCTCTATATATATATATATATATATATATATATGAGAAAAATTTAGGGGCTAAATTTCGCCTGTGCGCTAATTTCCATGCTTTTCCCCCAAAAAAATTCTTCAATTTCCATTTTTTTTAAACGATTCGACCAAATTCTATAGGATAAATTATTTTACCTTAAAATTTGCCAAAATCTTATAGAAACTATATAAAATTCTAATAAATTATTTTACCTTAAAAATCACCAAAATTTTATAGAAACTATATAAAATCCTTAGAAATTTGAATACTTTTATAAAAACATCGCTAAACATTTTATAGTTTGTATATTAAACACTAGTAAGATTCACCAAGGTTTCTATACTTTAAGATAAATTTCCATCCTTAACATCCTGCACACACCCTAAGTTGGTTGCCTTTTTTGCATGTCTTAGTTAATGTCTCTACTTATTTATGTTCGACAACACAGGTATTCCAACAGAGGACGAACATCTTCAATAACCACTCACACAACCAGATCAAAGATCAACACACCGATGTTTTGACGTGGTAAAACCACTACGGGGAAACATCCATGGTCCCATCCAACGCGACCACTTGGAGCAGTTTATTAATGCAAAAGAAAAAGATTACATGGACATTTTACAAGAGAGTTTCTCATAATTGATCATCGACAAATGACCCTCCATGCTCTTTAAATAGAGATCATGGACCAATCGTGTGCTAAGCCATGGATCAATGGCCGTTAAGATCGAGGAGAATATGAACCATCATATCACTCTATGTCGGGAACATATTGTGACCGTCGGATTTCCTAACTACAAATGCATACTAAAGAAACACACTTTTACCTAATGACACATTAGACCAAGTAGATCTTAACTAACTCCTAAGTGTCTAAATATCCTAACATCCCCCCTTAAGAACAATTTGGGATAGAATTGAAGGATTTACAATAGTGACACAATAGGAGAAGGAAGGAGGCATTAGAGCCTATCCCCCCTTAATGACAACTTCCTGAACTCCTAACATAGTTCAAAGTTTGGAAAACTTCGCTTCTATAAGAGACTTTGTGAAAATGTTTGCAACTTGATATTCTATAGGGAAAAAGAGCACTTCAATAACTTGATCATGAATGAGATTTCTGATGAAGTTCATGTGTATCTCGATGTGCTTACTGCACTGATGTTGAACTGGGTCTTTGGTGAGCTTGACGGCACTCTGATTGTCGCACCAAAGTCTGGTCATATGTTGTTGCTAGAATCCAAACTCTGAAAGGATCTGTCAAAGCCACAAGGCTTCCTGACTTACATTTAGGGTTGATCGGTACTCTGCTTCTGTTGAAGAAAGTGCAATAGCCTATTGTTTCTTACAGGCCCAAGTGATAGGTCCTGATCCAAGGCTGAAAACATAACTTGCAGTAGACTTCCGATCATTAGGGTCGTCGGCCCAATATGAATCAGTGAAACCAACCAATAAAGGAGTCACCCCTGAATTGTAATGTATCTCGAACTAAATTGTACCACAAACATAGCGAAGTATCCTTTTAGTTGTTTTCCAATGGATTTCATGGGGTGTTTTCATATACCAGGAAACAAGACCAACAATAAAGGAAAGATCGGGACGTGTATGAGTCAAGTATAAGAGGCTACCAACTAACTGGCGGTACAAGGTGGCATCAACTTCAGGAGAAGTATAGGTGGAAGTAAGCTTGACTCCAGATCTGAAGGGAGAAGGGGTTGGTTTACAAACGTCCATGTGAAAGCGACGAAGAAGGTCACAAACATACTTAGACTAGAAAAGAAAAATTCATTCATTGGTTTGCAAAACTTGGAGACCAAGGAAATAGTGCAAAAAGCCTAAGTCTATCATTTCAAATTTCTTCTTAAGGTTGTTTTTCACACGGTTTAAAAGTTTTGAGTCACTACCAGTAAGGATAAGGTCATCAACATAAAGGACAAGGATTATGAGATGGCTTCATACTTTCTTGGTATAGACATTAGGATAAGAATAGCATCTAGAGAATCCGATGTCAATAAGAAAGTTGTCCATTTTGGCATACCAAGCTCGGGTAGCTTGGTTAAGACCATAAAGAGATTTCTTAAGGTGAAAAACAAGGCTAGAGTCATTCTGGACATAGCCAGGAGGTTTTTCCATGTAGATTTCTTCTTGCAAATCTCCATGCAAAAAGGCAGAGTTAACATCCATCTGATGGACCTCCCATTTATGTGAGGCAGCAAGGGAAAGAACAAGGTGGATGGAATTCATTTTGGATATAGGGGCAAAGGTTTCATTATAGTTAATTCCTTCAACTTGGGAAAATCCTTTGGAAACTAACCAAGCCTTATGTCTTTCAACACTTCCATCTGATGCATACTTAGTTATATAGACCCATTTACATCTGACAAGTTTTCTTCATTTTGGAAGAGGTACAAGATCAAGGTACAAGATCCCAAGTATCATTTTCCATTAAAGAATGATACTCTTCATTCATTGTTGTATCCCAATCTGGATGACCTGAAGCTTCTGCAAATGTCTCTGGATCATGAGTCTATGAAACTTGAGCCAAAAGAGAAGAGGCTTGCTGGAATTGTGAACATGTTCAATGTTGATCTGAAGGATCACCGACAAGACCAACAACTTCTTTTCGTGTTGAATGAAACCATCTAGGAAGTGGTGGAACTGGTGCTGGTTCAAGTTCAAAGGAATCATCTGGAGGAAGGTGAGCAGGCGGAGGTGGATTTTAATCCTCACTATCATCATCTGAATAAGAAACCAAAATAGGAACAGAGGAAGGCACAAACACCGAAGATGGCTCGCAAGTTGAAGAAGGCACAATCGTCGAATTAGGCTTGTAGGCTAAGAGATTTTCATCAAATTTAACATCTCTTCTAATAATAATTTCATTACAATGTGGTTGAAGAAGTCTATAACCTTTGACATCTTCAAAATAACCAACAAATATACACTTCTCACTTTTAGGTTGTAATTGTTTCCTTTTCTCACCAGGAATGTGAGCACATGCTATGCTACCAAATACACAAAAGTGACTTACATTTGGTTTAGTTTTAGTCCAAGCTTCTTGTGGTGTTATATGTTTAAGAGCCTTTGTGGGAGTGCGATTTACTATGTAATTTCCACAGTTGATTGTTTATGCCCAATACTTTAGACTTAATCCCTTAGATTAGATCATACAATTAGCCATTTCTTTTAGTGTGCGGTTCTTTCCCCTAGCAACACCATTTTGTTGTGGTGTATATGAAATAGTGTGTGGCATTTGGATGCCCTATGTAGTGCAGTAATTTGTAAAATGATTGTTCACATATTCGCCTCCATTATCTGTTCTTAACCTTTGAATTTGATGTCCAAATTTCTTTTCTACAAGGGCCTTGTAGGCCAAAAACTTGTCAAAAAATTCACTCTTAATTTTTAAGAAGTAAACCCAAGTGCGTCTGGAAAAGTCATCAATGGAAGTTAACAAATACTTGCACCTAGAAAAAGAAGTAGTAGAAAGTGGACCACACAAATCACTGTGAACAAGCTGCAAAGGGCCCGAGGCATGCCAAGAGGCACGTTTTTCAAAACTGTCTCGGTGATGTTTTCCGAGAACACAACTGACACAAACACCATCTCTGCATGAAACAGGAGGAAGACCAGTCACCATCTATTGATTACATAGTTGTTGCAATGAGCGATAGTTTAGATGACCAAACCGCTCATGCCAAAGTTTGCTCAAGTCATCGCTATGAGCAACAAAAACTGAGAAAAAAGATGATGACCCAAAGTTGTCAAACTTGTACAACCTGGTAATATCATCAACAATTCCAGTTACAAGAGCATGCTTAGGATATTTTAGATCCTTGATTACAACTTGGTAAGGTGAAAAATCTATGGTTTTACCTTCACCTGAATGAGTGATTTGATATATTGATAGAAGGTTACAAGAAAGACTTGGAACACATAATACATCATTGAAATGACCATTATCTACTTGGACTGTTCCAGATTCTACAACACTAAGAGATCTATCATCACCAACAAATGTTTTCTTAGTGTTACATTCATTTAGAGCATAAAATATGTCTTTATCCTTGGCCATATGATAAGATGCTCCATAATCAATAAGCCAAATCATCATCAGAAGAAGTAGAAGTTGTATTGAAGGAGAAACCAGAAGCAGAAAGTTCATGTCCAGAAGAAGAAGAAGAAGTAGAATCAATACTGATGTTGTGCTTCTTCATCGCTGCTTATAAAGCTGCCATCTTCTTGAAACATTTGGACTCATCATGACCATCTTTATCACAAAAGTTGCAATGTTTGTCAGTCTTCTTATTTTTATATTTTGCTCATTTGTCACCATTAGGAGATGAAACTGTCTAAGTGGGTTTGGGACCCTTATGTTGCTTGCTTGTTGTAGTAAGGATGTTGCTTCTTGGGATACTTGGTTTTATCGTTATGTTGGGCAACCAAGGCTTTGTTGGAGGTACCTGCAGTGCTGATCACTCCAAGTTGTACAAGTTTATATTCCTCTCTAATCAAAGAAACAAAAAAGGACTCAAGAGTAGGTTTTTGATAAGTTTTCCCTAGAGCCTCTCTCATGGCATAAAAGGTAGATACAAACACAAAATATGCACTACCTATCTTAGAAAGAATAAGATATATGCAATGCTCTTCCTCCTTTTTTATCTTACATTATTCACATAAAATTCCGAGTGTTTTAAACTTAGATAGATAGTCTCCAAGGTAAGAAAAAAAATTTGGACTTAAGCTCAATACTTGATTTTCTAACTGTTGTGCTCGAATAATATTGAGTTTACCAAACACAGATTCAATCTTTTCTCAAGCTTCTTCGGGATCATCAATTTATTTAAGATGGAACCTTAAATCAGGAGAGATGGACATTCCGATTAGTCCACGTGCTTCGTCACTCCTATTAGCCCATTTGACTTTCTTATCATCATCAGTGGGTGCTTTTTCCTTTCCCAAGGTAATCCGGTACAAGCCTTTACTTCTTAATAAATCTTCCATATGAGATTTCCATTGGAAGTAGTTGGTGCTAGTAAGCAAAATATTACTAGAAGAATCCATATTAAATCTGTAGATAATATGGATTTAAAACTGAAACTAAGGATTTTAATGAAAATATCTTGAAAAATTATGTGGTTTAAAAAAAAAGACACTAAAAATGGACTTCAGATGTGAAAATTATGCCATTTTTAAAAACAACATAACCAGTAACCGAAGGACCACATGGTGGTGTAAGTTGCTTTATGAAGTGACCCACTTTTATAAAGAGAAGTGGGGATCACTTTTACAATGAAGTTACTTTATAAAATAAAAGTTGAATGCAAAATAAACAACTCTAAAATAAAATTTTAAAACTACTTATAGTGATTCGCTTTTATACTTGTAGTGAAATACACTTTACAATGAGAGACTTGAACTCAATACCTCTTACTTAATAAAGAAACTTTTAAACAAACGGTCTAGCAAAACATATTGTATTGTTTAGCAAGAGGATTGTTGTTGTTGTTGTTGAAGATGACCTTGGAGAGTGTAACTCTTTTCACACAAGAAAAAAATTCCGCTTCTCGATGACAACAAGGGTTAGATCTCGGTTAGTTTACTCAAAAGATGAACCTTTTCTTATATGTTTCTTATTTGCCAAGATTGCACAGGGAGTGGGGAAAAGAGCATACACAGATCTAAAAGAGTAGAAACCCAGAAATAAATAATATAAAACCAAAATAATACTCTGCAAAAATTTTAAAAATGAGTATGCAGGCTTTATACCTCCAGATCTGACTGAAATGGCTGTATCTTGGGCAAACAAAAGCCTTTTCGAGTGAAACAAAAAATGTTCCTAATTGAAACGAGCACTCTGGGCGCAATGGAACAGTCCTCTCAGCCCATAAATGTACGAAAATGGCAGAAAATGGAGATGAGACAAATCAGCTTCACGATCTCGATCTACAACAGGAGCGGGTCTTTAAACAGGGTCTGATACCATGTTCAACAACACATGTATTCCAACAGAGGACGAACACCTTCAGTAACCACTCACACAACCAGATCAAATATCAACACACTGATGTTTTTACGTGGTAAAACCCCAACCAACGTGACCACTTGGAGTAGTTTATTAATACAAAAGAAAAAGATTACAAAGAGATTTTACAAGAGAGTTTCTCACAATCGATCATCGGCAAATGACCCTCATGCTCTTTAAATAGAGATCATGGACCAATCAAGTGTTAAGCCACAAATCAATGGCCGTTAAGATCGAGGAGAATATGAATCATCAGATCACTCTATGTCGGGAACATATCATGACCGTCGAATTTCCTAACTACAAATGCATATTAAAGAAACACATTTTTACCTAACGACACATTAGACCAAGTAGATCTTAACTAACTCCTAAGTATCTAAATATCCTAACAATTTAAGAATCATAATCATCATTGACAAATTTACACTAAATATTATTTGTAAAATACTGAAAAATATCAAAGGTTTTGTTAAATCTATCTTATATCATTATATTTGTAAACAATTAATTGAATCATTTGAAGTGATCAATTTCAAAAGGAAAATTTCAAAATGGAGATTACTAAGATACCATCATTTCAAGTATGATATAATTGAACTCACCAATTTCAAAAGGGAGATTACTAAGATGGCATCATTTCAAGTATGATATAATTCAAATAAGGGAGATTACTAAGATGCCATCATTTCAAGTTTGATATAATCCATTTGAATTAAGACTGCTCTGATAACATTACAATAAACGCCGTTCACAAAATTTAAAGAAGCGCCTAAATTTTTTTCCAAGAAAATATTTTTTTATAGAAAAAATATCACTACATTTGTAAGAGTGGGAACAATTTTGATGATTATATTTCTTTACAAAATTGATATATACAAAGTCATTGTTAACATAATGGTATTCACATTGCTTCAATCTACATTATTCTTTGTGTTCGATTATTTTATATAGATAATAAATAATAATAAAACTACATCTCAACAATTCTCGAGTATTTTGGTACTATACGTTATTATATTGTGTTTATGATGGCATGCTTAATTAGTTAAATTAACAAAGCTCTCTGTTATTGGTTTATTATTGGTTTACCTATATACCTTTTATAATAAAAGGTAGCTAACATATCAATTGTTTAGATACTGTTATATTTAATTTATTTTAAAATTATTATATTTTTATTATATTTTTGAAAAGGTTAAAAAAAATTAAATTGTTGGAAGATAATATTTAGACATATATATAGAATAGAATAGTAGGAATGAGTTGTAGAAAATGGGGACTAGAATACAAGAAATGGGAAAACAAAAACAATTAACCCAAAAAGGAAAAGTTAAACAAATCTCAACATGAGAGATAGGATTAAAGAGATAGAAGAAAAAATAACTAACAATTTGGCCCTATTTAATTTGGAAAATAAATTGGATATCAAACCCATCAAAGAGGAAATGGATAAGCTAATCGAGTTGGATCATGAGCCTAACAAAAAAGCCTCGAACCTCATACTTTTTGGTATAAAAGAACAATAAGACAACAAGTGAGCAATAGTAAAAGAAGAACTAAAAAACAAATCACAAATTGTAACAACTTACATCATAGAAGCAAAGATAGGTTGATAGGTGTCAAAGTAAGCTATAATGACCATAAATATGACATACTCAATAAATCTCCAAACTTAAAAGGGTAAGGAATATTTATAAATGAAAAGGTATTGTTAGAAAAATAAAAAATATATTGTTAGAAATGGACGATAAATGGACAATATTTAGAAATCAAAAAGGTATTGTTAGAGATAGAAACCATAATAATAATAATAAATAGGAACTTGAAACACATAAATACAATTTAAATTTTTTATCTTACCTGATTAAAGTTTGATAAATCAATTTAGTCCCAATAAAACCTAGTGGTCGTCATTATCAAATTATTATAAATTTTAACTTTATCTTTATATAATATAAATATTTATTTTAAATTATATAATTATGATTAATAAAATTAATTTTTAATATTTTCTATATTTTAATAACTAATCACACACAAATTATTAATAATTGAAAGTGTTCAAACTTTGCAATAGGTTTTAAGTTTGAACATGGAGAGATTAATTTTGAATTTTAGGTCCCCTCCTACCAAGAAATCTTTCATTACATGGACTTTTTATATTTTAATAACTAATCCCACAAAAAATATTAATAATTGATGGTGTTCAAATTTTGCAATAGGTTTTAAGTTTGAACAAAAATTATTAATAATTGATAGTGTTCAAATTTTGCAGGTTTTAAGTTTGAACATCGAGAGATTAATTTTGAATTTTAGGTCCCTCCTACCGAGAAATCTTTCGTTACATGGACTTCTTTTTTAAGAGAAAGACTACTCTTTCATCTTTTAAAATGCTTTATTGTACAAGTGTCACATTAAATAACTAAAAAGACAAATTCAAGAATGCAAAAGGTTTTGATATTTATTTTTTAAACTTTTGGCCTGAGTTAAAGTTGACATAATTATATACTTTTACTTAATAAAGTTTGGTTTTTAATCAAGGATGATTTTAAGGATGAAAATTTATTTAAAAATGTGAAAATCTTCACTAATCTTATTAATCCTTCACATGCCAATGCTTTATTGTACAAGTGTCACTTTAAACAACTAAAAAGACAAATTCAAGATTACAAAGGGTTTGATATTCATTTTTTTTAACTTTGGGCATGAGTTAAAGTTGACATAATTATATACTTTTACTTAATAAAGTTTGGTTTTTAATCAAGGATGATTTTAAGGATGGAAATTTATTTTAAAATGTAAAAATCTTCATTAATCTTATTAATCCTTCACATGCCAACTATAAAATGTTTGGCGATATTTTTGTAAAAATATTCAAATTTCTAAGAATTTTATATAGTTTGTATTAAATTTTGGTGATTTTTAAGGTAAAATAATTTTATCCTATAGAATTTGGGCGAATCATTTTTAGAATAATGATTTTTTTTGGGGGGAAACCATTGAAAATTAGCTCATGAGTGAAATTTAACCCCTAAAATCATCCTTATTTCTAATCATATATATATATATATATGGAAGTGAGTTGTTGTGGAAAATATTTTATTTTATCATTTTTGTTTATGCCATTTTTTTATTTAACTAATAGGTTTTATAATGTCATGATATACTTTTTATTTATTTTAGATATGCTATTTATGTTGGATTGGATGGTGATAATGTTGTTTTTTCTAAATTTAAATTGTCATTTATGATCTTTCTATAACTTAATAGAAGTGTTTTTGAGTGGGACTATTTCATTAAAGAGGGAGATATTAAGTTCATATCCACATCACAACCTAAAAAATGAGAGTTGGACATCTAATTAAGTACGACGAGTCTTGATTGCTTTGCATATTTTTTTGGAACTACATCTCGAGGTTTCTTCTCCATTTTTATTATCCTAGGTTTATTAGTATCAACTTTTTCCCGAAAGAGACCGAGTTTATTGAACAAGAATCCTTCAAATGCCTCGTATGTTGGCAAATCCTAGAGCGAAGAGAGCCTTCATCCTAGGTTTATTAATATTCATTTTCCTGAAAGAGAACAACTTTGTTGGACAATAATCCTTCAAATGCCTCGTGAATTGACAAATTTTGTAATAAAAAGTCATCTTCTTATAGTCCATGGCTTGGGACTTTAATGGCCTCCACACTATATCATGATATGTTTAGGTAAACCTTCACTCAGGTTGACCTCCACACACATTGAAAATGAGATGATGATACCTTCTAAAACCTAGCTAGAGTCATTCTTTTACAAATTCATTGAGAGGTTGTTGATCTTTTCTAACAATATTCCACAAGGAGATTTGTAACCACACCCAAGCTAAGGTTATGGAGATAGAAATAATAGTCAGTCGAACTCGGGAACCATATTTTGAGGTAAAGACTAATGTTTCCCTAAAACCATTCTCTTCCATAACCAGAGTATGTTCCATCACATTATTATTAAAAACGACAACGAAAAAACCTTTAAAGAAAAAGTTTACCTTCAACAATTTGTACCTATTAATAGAAAAGCATTAAAGAAGAGCCATAAAAGTTCTCCATGGTCCATTCAATTTGTAGATGAAATCTTTTCTTAAGTGGCATTGGATTTTCTTGGTAATCAACGATGATTTTGTGGTCCACGAAGGGGTAACATCTAAAGTCTTCACAATAAAAGATCTTCATTGATGAATCTTCAAAGCTAAAGGATCAATTGAGAATTTATTTTGGATGACTTCTTTAAAAGAACAAGTACTATAAGAAGAGGATACACCTATGCTTAGAATCCCTCCACAAAGATGAAGCACCATGAACATGGTTGACTCCTTCTAAATGTCGTAACTTGCCATGGTGCACCTATCTTCCTATGGTTGACAAAAGAATATTAGTTGTGATTGTACAACTAAGGTCCTCTCCTTCTCTTTCATTTTAGCCTTAACATTGCCTATAGTATTTGAGCTCTCTACTTTGAAGGCGATAGAGATCGTAGAGAGGATTTTTACAAATCTTTGTATGACCCTCGTCCTATCGAATCCAAGTTTTCCTAATTGATATTTCCTCAAATAGTTGAGGAACATCCCTCCAATTCTTGTGATTAGTTTGTCAAATGGTTGACATACTTCTTTCAACCTTCAATCCTTTTCAAAATTAGCATTCATTGCAAAATAGGTTTGCATAGATAGTTAATTAAGAAGGCGAACATAATACCAAAAAGTGGCTACGAGCTCAAAAGTGTTCAAATCCAATCTTTCATGGAGGTGCTTGAGGTAGGTGGCTATAGGTGGGTATCCAAAATGAAGCTTTTGATGTAGTGTTGGTCATATGATGATTCCTCCTCTTGATCAGTGGAAAAAGAATTGAGAGGTAGTCCCGACACCTTGAATGCCAAGGAAACCACCTCATGTTACATCATTATTTTATCCATCATCAACATGCTTTAAGTGGTGTCCCCCGATGCATTCTTGTAGATGAATACATTGAGTTAGACTTAACACCATAGGCCCATTGTGTGGTCACAAATCAACAATTTGACGTAACATGATCCAACAATGTCACACCATGATAAAATTGTACCATGAATTTTGACATTGCAATTTTTCCATGTACTGCATTTTTTAGGGACACCCATCGAGTACTTTCCCTTATTCCGAGGATGATATCCAAAGTACCAGATTCTTCAGGGCTCAAGGTTGGATCAATAGTGAACAATTGACTCACAAAAAGAGCAAGCATGTTATAATGATAGATTTGAATGAAGGCGAAGAAGGATAACAACTTTCCTCCCAACCAAATAAGCTACACCCAATTAACTACTCTAAAATACTACTATAATCACAATTATTAATATTTGTTTATTTAACATATAAAGTCAAATTTTGAATATTATAATAATCACATCTACTAATACAAATAGAATAAGAATGTTAAAAATTGAAATTTGTATTTTGGATAGCAAAAGATAACAACTTTTCCTCTAGAATTACATTCAATTAATTAATCACATTTTATTAATATTTATTAATTTGACATATGCAATCAAATTTTGAATATTTACATAATGACACCAGCTAATACATACTTCTAATATCAACTTCTAGATATTGGCCCCATTATCAAAGCCTTTTTTCGGCATTTAATGATTAGGCAGATGCTATCGACTTTGATACAACGATATTCACACTTAGTGGTGCTTATTGGATGATGGTTGTACATGCACCAGTGAGCAGTGAACCTACCGAAAGTCTAGTTTCACCTACCGGAGAAATAATAGGTAGGGGACCGTAAGCTTATTTGTCGTGGAGCGGTGTAAGGCAAAATTGAGTAATAATAGGTACCTTTTGATTTTGGAGAAAAATAAAATAAAAATTTCGCCCAACGAACCCATAAAAATTAAAAATGTGGGCCATGTGAGTATTAAATTTGACACCAGCATCTTTTGCTGCTCCTCAATTAAGAGAGAAAAAACAAAACAAGACGGTCGATGAACGCTTCCTAGTGGCGTCGGCGGGGGACTTCGTCCAAGCAATGGAGATCCTCCCGAGATTTCTACGAAAAACTTTTACGTTGTATCCTCAATGTATTGGAAGTTTGTTGAACATCTTACCGGACTGTCAGGTCTTTTCAGGTCCTCCTGTACTGGTTTATATCGCGGAGTTTGACGAAGATTTTACAGTCAGCGCTTCCTCTGCCTTTACCATCAATGTTTGATATACTCTCTGACGAGGATATTGAATGACAGCAGAGTCCACATACATAATTTTACCATTACCATTACCAATTTCAATTTCAGATACATTTAAGGTATTGTATTATCCTCGCCTCCATGGAAAATTGTACCCGTCAAGTTAGTAACAGGTAATTGTTCTCGTTAGCAGTTTCTTATGCATTTGTCTTTGCTGTGATTTCTCTTGGAGAAAATATAAGATCAAATTTCTCGATTGCTTTGTTTGCAGCTGTGAAATAGAATATGGGTTTAATGGCTTGAACGCCCGTTTCAATTTCAACTGTTCCATCTTTTTATTTCTTAAATTTCAGCATCCCCTGCTTCAATAGTTGCAGAGCTTAACCGTCCTCGACCACCTGCAGAAGCATCTTAAGGTAATCTGTTCTGAGCCTCAACTCGTGGATTTTGTTTTGAACTGTATCTTGCTTTGTTTCTATAAAAAATGCTACTTTCTTCAATAGCCCCACAATTCATATTTGCGTGGATGCTATTCGTTCTGTGAATTTCAGCATAAGTGTCGTTGATTATTAATACGCAGACGCCCGAATTTTATAAGAGTCTCTGCCAACCTCTTGTGTAATGCATGCTTTCCCTTTCAATCTTTTTTGAGTCTGACTTTTGTAATTAGATTACATG
This sequence comes from Picea engelmannii, assembly GCA_009831015.1. Taxonomy (NCBI): domain Eukaryota; kingdom Viridiplantae; phylum Streptophyta; class Pinopsida; order Pinales; family Pinaceae; genus Picea; species Picea engelmannii. The sequence goes on from ML797073.1 coordinate 651,985, forward strand.
TGCCCTGTGTTTTATAAAGAATTTCTGGTTTGGACTATAGCAAACCTAACAAAGATTCCTGATTGGTGTCTTTCAGCATTGTTTCATAGTGAATTACAAAATGGGGAAGATATTCAGAATATATGAGCAGGCCACCAAGAAACAGAAAACTCTGAGGCCGCTCCATGAATTTTTGGAGGAGCAGCAGGAGCCCTTTTTGTTAGAGGACTATCTTTTGGATAAGCAGTACTCTACCAGGAGATACCCAAATGATCATGTTTCCAAGGAGATATACAAATGTCTCACAAAATTGAAAAGGAAGTTGCTCAATCCTGGGGGTTTCCGATATAATGAAACAGATCCTAATCCATGGGTTTCTTCTTGTTGCTTTCTGGAGATGAATCTTAAGCCAAACAAGAAGAGGAGAAGAAGCTGTGGAGGAACAGACAGAAATGCCCATCTTGATATCTTCTGGCATTCAGAGGAGTATCATACAGAGGATCTCAATATGAATGTGAAACGCCTCAAGTTCACATTTCAGGAAAGGAAGACACCTGACACAATGCAGGCGGAATCAGCTGAAGGCCTAAGCAAAGAACACAGGCTTGCTTCAATACAGAAATATGAGGGGAGCCTTAGCCACTATACAAGGATTTTCGGCTTCAAGAAAGAGAATAAAGTGGATAAAGATGAGAGAAACAAGAAGCAATGTGAAGAAGAGAAGATTGTGAAGTGTTCTTTGTTGAAGTCAATCCTAAGAAAATTAACACCCAGCAGAGAGTCTCTGCCAAACATCCACACTGATATTCGGAGTGTTTCAAAGTTCTCCAAGGCAACGAGGAAGCTCGGTTATGGGGAAAATAAGGCTGATCAATGCAATGATGATCAAAATCGATTTCGTGTAAGCGACATTGTCAATTGGGATTCATTTGCAGAAGCGGCACCTGGTCAAAGTGACCTTAGCAGAGCAGGGGATAAAGGATGTGTCTCATTCAAACCCCCAAGATTGGACAACTCCTGTATTTCTGCAATGTTACCAGACAATTCTATGAAATTGAATGAGGGCTTTTGTCAAGAAGTGAAGTTGGGAATTGAATACAACGATGAATTGCAATCCATTCGCAAGAGAAGCAATCCAAAAAGCTTAGAATTGTCTTCTCTGAGCGGCAGCACCATTTTTGACTCCTGCTTGGACGGTGATATTGGATCAGCTTCAATTGACAAGCTTTCCTCTGATGTTGGCTTAGAAGAATCAACGAGAGTAGATTTCCAATATCCTGAAGGGATTGGTTATCGTGTTTTAGAAGCATCATGCTCCTCTGGCTATCTTTCCTTGGATAATAACGACTTCGGAGCGAGAGATTACCGACCTGGACCAAGATATGTATTCAATCAGTCGTCTGAAATTACCATATTGTCTGACAGTGTGATTAATTACCATAAGCACTTTAATTCCTCAAATGACAACCTTCAGAAAGATTATATACATCCATCCCCGCCTCTTGTTAAGAATTTTGGTGTTCTTGAGGTACCAGGGGACAAGAAAATTCCTGTGAATTCTCTGGTCTGCAAGAGGGATGATAACTTGAAATCTAGGCAAACGAGTTGCAGTTATCAAGAAGATAAGGTCAGAGTTCTGAAATTCATATGTAGAGATGTTTTTTCAAGACATGAGGCGTTTAGGTCATTTCATATTCCTTTTCATGTTACACTACTAAGAAGATACTATGTTGAAAGATAATTGCCATGTATATGTGAAGTCTCTGTATCTACAATTTCCTGCATTGTCTAAGAAATATAAAAGCGATATGCAACTGACTGGTTTGTGTTTTGGTGAAGTGAACAGGATGAGAAAGATGATTGCATTGCTGATGGCCGTCAGGGAGAAAATAGTGATGTCCATATTCGAAGTGAAAATATGGAATATTCATCCGTTGTTTTGTGCCGTGGGGAGAGTAAACAACTAAGTCCAGTCTCTGTTCTAGAAACGCCCTCTGGAGAAGGAACTCCAGTAAATGGCCAACATATTGCCAATCTACAGAGTTAGTTCTTATTTATCTCTGCATTTGATATTAAATTTTGAGTTTTAACAGTGCAGATTCTGCCGAATCAGTTATTTGTCTTACACTTTAAGTCAATTTAGATTATTCCTGAGTATTTGCAAGTCTGAATGTGAATCTGTATTTGGTTATCGACCTTCTGAAACTTTCCATTCATTTATAGTTATAGTCGCTAACCACAAGCTGCTTCAAAGACTCAGAAATTATAGCCATTATTCTTTTACAGATCCATTGACCTTAGAAGAGAAAGCTTCACGGAAGACGACCCCTTCTGAGAGTGAAAGCAGGAATTATATTCTTCAGGATCAGGGCAATAGCAATGACCTTCAGATGCCTGACTGTAATAAAATATCATCTCAACCTTCTTTTAAATGCCAAGAGGGAATGGATTGGGACGAAGGTAGAATAGAGGAGTACATCAGAAAAGTGCTTAACTCATCTGAGACAATTTCATGTCTAATTGAAGATTTAAATGATAGAGAACTCCAAGGTTTTGCAGGCTGCCAGTCTCCCACCCATGCAAAAAATCCTTTCCCATCACAATGCTCGAGGAGGAAACAAGTACCAAGGCAATCTAGGTTGTTCCTCTTGGAATCTGTGAAAGAGATTTTGGAATCACCTAGAAAACAGTATGTCATTGAGTTTCTGACAGAATCCTTTATCAAAGAAGGTTTTGGTCCTGAGCAATTAGCAAAGGCAATATGTAATCAGATCTGTACATGGAAGAAGGCAGACCCAAATATAACAGAAAGGATGGTACAGATAGCATGGAAGAAAGAAGAAGAAGAGTGGACAAAGTTCCGGGAGGAAACGAAGGAGATAGGAATTAAGATAGAAGTTCTGATTTTCAGAGTCCTGATCGAAGAACTTGTGGAAGATCTTGCTCATCTTCAACTGTGATTATAGTTCAACTCTACTTAGGGGCATTCCACTTCATACTTTATGGCACCATTATCTACAGTGTTTCAGTCCATCAGACGTATACCCATATGGCACACCATTACCTACACGGTGTTTCAGTCCATCAGGCGTATATCCATATGGCAATACATTAGTGAAGCTGTGAATATCAACAACTTTTGTTCTTCACAATTTATAAGAAATAATGTTCTCTTTGCCTCTGGTCTTTGAGAGGCTTGGAGATATTTGTTTAAAAATAATATCAATAATAATGCATTAACTTTCTGGTAATATCAATAATAATGCATTAACTTTCTGGAAATAAACTGTGTGTACCATTTAGTAGTATGATTCTCATTAATGTTGTTTGATGGTGCATTGAATAAGTACTAAATGAATTAATCAAGAAATAGCAGAAACAATTTTTTATAAATGTTGTATTTGATGTTAGCAAAGAATATCTTTTGTGAAGAAAAGGGACTAACCTGTAATTTTGTACTTCACATGCTTATTGAATGCATAAATAACTGTATCAATAATACACATGTTACATTAGTGTCATCTTCATAAACTGACCTTACAGCATATGGCAAGCACCTCTGAAGATGCAGGATTATTGGAATTGTTAAAAAAAGCTCAATATGAGGATAAACTGCACCAAGAGGAGTGCATTTTATTTTCTTCTAAAATAGCTTATAGACGAGGCAAATGAATAAATGCCTATTCGGAAATTCAGCTAAATGCATTTTCCATGTTTACCAGAAGAACAATCCCTCGTATCAGTTCATGCTTCTGTTTGATGCTCTGTGCCTTTTCTTTTCAATGCTAAAATTACCAATATTATCTCATCATGACTGGTATCCTTACTTTTCATATTTAGTTCAACTTGGGTTCACATGCTAACGTCACTGAGATTAACTACTCTAGGCAAATTAACTTAGAGAAACCTACTATCCATCATTACTACTTTCAGAGCATCATCATTACTACTATCCTTATTTTTCATAGAGAAACTACTCTCCATCATTACTACTATCGTTACTTTCATATTTAGTTGAACTTGAATCTACATGCTTACGTCACTTATAAACTTTTTTGGCATTGAGGCAAACCATCTTATGCAAATTAACTTAGAGAAACTACTAACAAGTTTCTTAAGGTAACGTTGCTGGAGAATTTGGTTGGAGAAAGACTAAAGACAGCAGGATCCGGATGGAATTTGAATAATGTTTGAGAATATTTATATATACTCAAAATATGTAGTAATTTAAAAGGACATAGGTAATCCCCGTGAAAGGGGGAGAGTTAGGATGAGTAAGTTTTTCTTGCATATGAGATAAGTTAATTTAGGAGAGGGATTAAAAAGAGTTTAAGAGACAATTTTTAAGGTAGCAAGTCAACTCTTTATCAAAAAGGTGTTAGTAGAACTAGGATGTCTATTCTCTGTAAGGTGGAGTAGCTGCCTAGTTTTGGGCAAAATTGGGAAAACTAGTGAAGAAAAAGGGAAGGCACACTAGATTAGTTGGGGTTGTTAATTAAGTTAATGTTACTATGATTGTAGTCAACTAATTTTATCTTGTCTATCAACCAATCTAAAATTGATAACACAATTAGGAACTAAAAATAAAAAATAATGTAAATAAAATTGGTTTGTTTTTCTTTTACTTTTAGTTCTTAACTTAGCCAAATTAAATGAAATGTAAATTACAGAAATGAAACCTTTTCCTTTCCCTTTTCCCAAATACATAATAACAAATAACAAGCAATTAGAGTTTATTCCAATTCTCATTGGTATTCACGCAATCAATAAGAATGTGAGAGGATTGATAATCAATCAAGAATGTGAGAGGATTCATTAGTTCCTAGAGCCCTTAACTATTTGAGATCTAGTAATAAGCAATACTACTTGGATCTATATAAGGAGAAAAAAACAGTAAGAAACCAAATCAAGGGGGGTTAGGCTTCCTTGTGCACCTCTAGCGTTATGATGCTCAAGTGTTAGGATGCCTATACCTTTGATATGTGGAAGGTGAAGAAAGTAAGGCTCCTTCAATAGAAGGTGCAAGATGAGGTTTGTGAAACTCAATAGTAAAAGAATAATTTATAGTAACATATTCAAGCTTAGCATATCATTGTTAGAATGTGTTGTAATGTCGTCTAGTAGTGAAGCGTGTTGATGTCTTTAGTGTTATCATAATGACATTTGTAGCATTTAAATTCATTATTGGTAAGGCATATATGTACATGAAATGTGACATCATTAGAATTAACGAGATCATTTTTGCAACATACTCAATTTCCTTCCCTCTACTAGTAGAGTACCAAATTTACAAAATTTCCCTTTTTTATAATTTGATTTGTATGATTATTTTCTCATGCATATGCACATAGAGTTGTAAGTGTGCAACTGAATTATTATGCAAGGATACTAAATAATCATTATTTATATAAGAGTTCTCATGCAAATGCCTTCGGATTATGTGCTGGAAATACAACTAATATCTAATGTGTTTCTTAGTTTATAATTAGATGAGTCAATAAGAGTTCAAGAGAGATTTTCTCTTAGACCATTAATTTATTTATTTCAAAGATTGTCTTTTTGATAGATGGAAATAGAAAATATATTCTTGATTTTCAATTTGTGGTTCAATTAAGAATCATGTCAACATACTTAGAATAATATGTTGTTAATCTATGGGCTGAAGAACATGCCTCAACAATAGTTATATTTGAGGCTTATGTATTTTCTATAACTTTAGTCACAAATCAATACAAACATTCAATATTTATGTTGTTCAATAGCGAGCTTTTATATTTATTTATTTTATTATTTTTAACATGCCTATATCAACGATTTAACATGAAATCAAAGCCATACAAACAATTATGATCTCTCTCATTGTTAGTTTTTGGTACCTTGGAAGTGTCCTCCAACCATGGTGCACGTGTGATAAACTTGGGCACACTATACAATTGTGACAATAGTTCATATAGCCTTTGCTAAGGTGCAATTTTTAGTCTTTTACTTAGCATTATGAAGCATTGATTATGGAAGAAAGTTCTATTTTATAGTGGCACTGTACTTCTATTTTTAGCAGTCTAGGTTTAGTAATTTGGTTTCTTTTCTATCTTTGAGATTGACATTTCAGACTTAGAAGAGGTTTTGTTTTTAAGTCATTGTTGTCTATATTTAGTTAAAGTGCATAAGAGAGACTTAGACTTAGGTAGAGAGAATAGATCCTAAGGAGATTATTCTCCTTGTTGGAGCACTCCATTAAAGAGAGTTTTGTTATGTAGGTTGAGGGTGCTAATCCCATGGTTAGAAATAGATTAAGGGTTGAGTTAATTTTGGAATTAATCCAAATATAGGGTTTACTATTTTTGTAAACCATAGATGACCTTCTTATGATATTTAAGAAGGATATGGGTAGGGTTTTTTTATACATTTAGTTTTTGGTGTGTGGGCTTTATGCAATGAGTATTTTTCTGGGTTTTCAAGTAGAAGATTTTGTTTCAAAATTAATGAGAAAGTAGTAGTAGGTTTTGTTACCTCCTAAGTTCTCACTTGGTGTAAAAGTCTTGAAGCCCAAGATGTAAGACTCCAAGGGTGACTTAGACAAGTTACCCACTATGACCTCAATAGCCTTTCCTTTCTCTCTTTAGGCTAGATAGGCTCTAGCCTAAGGGGATTCCTTTAGGTACATTAAGCTCAAGAGGTTGTAGATAAAAGGGGTACATGAGATTAGGTTTAGATACGATCTAGGGTTTAAAGATAACACTTTAAATTTCATAATTTAGGATAAGAGTTGAATAGCCATTTTCTGAATTATAAAACAAATATATAACGAGTCTAATAATAACAACTCAAACAAGTTTTCGACAAATCAAGATTTTCTTTTACAATCATCAAGTCAAGTTCAAAGTATTTTTTTGATGCTCAAATGACTCGAAAAGGTAATTTGTTTAAGGGTTTTGATTGTTGTAATTTCTAGATTGCTAAAATAGAAAAAACAATTTATAAATTTTGTGTTTTGGGGTTGGTTGAAAGGGAAGACCAGTGCCTTATTTTGTTTTGGGCTATGGGGTCAAGTACACAAATTTAGAGGGAAGTTCTATGGAGTATCTAGAATTTAGTTGGGATATAAAATGAAAGCCAAAGAGAACCCTAAATTTGATAAACAAAATATCACAAGTTGAGGAAGGAAAGGGTCTTAATAAAGGGACTCACTTTCAAATTGATTCAAGGGTGGTTTTTCCTAAGAGTTCCAAACTATGTATTCACTCTCAAGACATATAGGGCATACATTTTTCTCTTTAAAACAAAGTAGCAAAGAAGTTAGCAATGCATAACCTCCTCCAATGTAGCAAGGTTGCTCTTTTATGGCTCCTCAAGTCGACTTTGGCAATCCAAACATGTAATACAAGTCACCAATATGCACCAAGAACATATGCCACACATTCAACAAAGTATCATATCCATTCCAAAACAACTTAGACAAGAGAAAGAACAATTTTATTCCAAAGCTTGAGAGTACTTTAAAAAACCTTCATAAATGGATGAGCTTGTTATTTATAGAGTTATAGCTCAACAACTCCATCAATAAAATAATAATAGATCCACAATTGACCATAGATCTATGACAAAAAGCTAATATCCTCCAACTAACTTGAGAGGACAAGTAAAAAAAATATATTTTATGGTGGACTAATGCCACATGTACAATCTTAGTACAATAGCTGGTCCAAGAGAGTGGATTCCCTCCTCAAAATGTTGCAATGGATGAAGTCAAGTCATAGAAGATATCCTCCTCAAGGAGGTTGATCCAAGAAGATGCAATAAATGTTCCCAACATAGATTCAATGGCTAGCCCCCAATAAACACCACATATGTGGCTCATAGTATAGAAAAGAGGCTCCTATACTCAAAACACTCCAACATCTCCTCGAATGATGTCAAATGTGTGAAATAAGAAGGCATGTGTGGGATCCTATGCATGTATCTCGGTCCAAGGTGAAAATAGATGAAATTTGATCTCTCAATAGTCACATGCGTGAGATTAGCAAGTGGATGAATCTCCTCAAAATAAGCAATGATCGTCCCCCAATCAAGGAATGAGGCATGGCAACCTCCATCAACCAAGGTTGACCCCTCCAAAAGATGAAATGGCTGGAATGTTTGGCTCATCATAGATGGATGGCTCTCTTCAATGTGCCATAATGTCCAAGGCATGTTCTATAATGCCCAAGGAGGTGGAAGACCCCTTAAAGGGATGATTAATGCCTCCTAATATGTGTCAATAGGTGGTGAACATCATGTGACATCTTCTAATACCTCAATGACTCTTTTAATTTTTATCCCCTTCCTAACATGACCATGGTGTGGACATCATTAACCTTAATTACATGTGAAAACCCCTAAGATAAGATGCATTTGCTAGGACTTAAGTTAGGTGTAGGTGATGTGATGAATGTGGTTGATGTTTTCATGAGTTGACCCTCATAGTCACATAGGATGAGTGAAGAGGTATTCCCCTTAGATTTCAAGAGCTAGGGGCTATCATTTATTGTTCCACATGTGTTCATTTAGAGGGAGCACTTATTAGTGAGTTACCATTCCTCGAGCCTCTTTTTTTTAGTGCCTTTTTTTTCTTTTTCTTTTTTTCATTTATTTTCTTAGTTCCTTCTTTTCTTTTTTATTTTCTTTTTGTGAATGGGACTTGGGGAAATTGTGATTTATTTCAAGGTGGTATGGCTCATGTGTATAATAATATGACTTTAGCATCTTCTACCTTGAGCATTTTTATCTCTCTAATTTTGTTTAGGCCTTTTCGTACATGGAACTTTCCCTTTTTATTTTTATTTTGGACCTTGCTACATGACATATGACAAGTAAATCAAAAAAATGGGTAATGGTGAAGATGCATGAAAATGACGAGGAAGTGAGGGGATGTGAAAAATGGTTAGGGAAAATGACTTGAAACACCTATCTAGGTCATTCACAATACAACTTGACTCATGAGGTGACACACTTATCTAGAGGAAAATTATGAACCCACCATGGTACAACCTAGTAAGAGACAACAATTTAAGTGTTATGAGCCATTTTAGAATACACCAATGATCACCATGGTTCATGACCCAGATCCAAAAATAAATATCATCATGTGTGAGAGAAAGAGCATAAGGTATAACACTATCTTACGTGTCAAACATCACCACAACATCAAGATAGACACCTCAAGTACTAGGGTGCTCTCATCATGGGTACAATATCATGGTCCATCATCCAGAGGCCAAAACCACTTGAACCATGTAAAAAATATCCATTTACATGCTAATATCCATAAAATCATCAAAACTAGGGCATATCCATTATGTAAAGAGAAACCATTATGCAACAAAACTTGTGACAAATCTCCTCCACCATGTGATTTGAATGATAAATCTTAAGTTCTCTTATCATGTAGCAACTGGAACATCATTCCATTGGAATATTGGTCCTCATATTGGAAGCCTGGAAATAAGATCCCAATATCCTCATGCAATATAAGGGATAAAACTAGCTCCAACATGGGGACATGTGCTATGAAAAGAGTACATGTGAACTCCAAAACATTGGTCAAAACCTAGTACAACTCAACACAACGAAGATAAGATCCACATAATAGGGAAATAATCTCACCCTAGTCCATCACGACACATAGTTGAAGCAAATTCAAGATATATAAAAAATTAATACATGGAATGAAAAACTAATCTAAAACAAGACATGAGCCAAAATTTCAAATTAATGCATGAAAAATAAAAACTACTCTAAGATACTACTCAAACAAGCTTATTCATTCCTACTTCTATAGGGATAATGTGGCACTAATTACCATCATAGTAATAGTACTTCAAAGTCTGTCCATTCATAGGAAGTGGTATCATTTCTTCATCCAGGTGACTAAGATAGAAATAATTTACACCTATTGTACCTTCAATCATGTAATTCCTAAGCCACAATGTGTCAAAATTTTCATGCTTTCCAAGCTTTTCAGTCTTCTTATCCCATATGAAAACTAGATATCCCTTCTAAAAATATCTTAGTGGGCCTGTTGTCAAAATATATTTCACATTTGTGCAAAGCCTTTCAAAACGGCTAAGATAAGTCATTGGAAGTATTGTCACTGCCACCTTAGCAATCACTTCCCTTGTTTTAGTGAGATTTGTGCAAAGCCTTTCACAATGGCTAAGATAAGTGTAACATTGGAAGTATTGCCACTTCCACCTTAGCAATCACTTCCCTCATTTTAGTGAAGGATGAATCCAACACAAGAGAGACTTCCCTTGTAACCTCAAGGAATCCTATAGCAAGACAAAGTCAAGTCTACGACCTCCTATATTAGCTACTCAAACATACCACCACTAGATCAAGTTTTTCTGAAGTAAGTATAAGATGGTTTAATAAAACAATTTTTAGATTTAAGTGTGTGAAGTATCTAAGACAAACGATGATATCTAGAACGTTAAAGTAGGTTAAGGAAGTACCCCAATCACTATAGATCAAGGAAAATGTTATGGTTGTTATAAAAATTGTATGAAAGATAACAATTGAAAAAAATATGTCAAGGATACAATTGACAAAAATATGTCAAGTTATAACAACATAAATGAAACGTCCCTTGAAACAATTTAAGCATGCAATAAACTAGGCCTAAAAATGCAAGCTAAACTAGGGTTTTACTCACAATTACTTGCTAAAAAGTAAATGACATATATCAACTCTAAAGGATGCAAGACATCAATCCCTAAAGCACTGAAAATCAAATCAGAAATGCAATAAATGATGATAATATGCACTTTAAGGTGAAAGATGCCAATAAACCCTAGATGTCAAGCATATTTATATATTAAATTGGATAAGAATTGTTAAACCATAATCTAACACTATAATAGTAAACGAAAGGATGAATTTAGGTTTTGAAAGATTGCCAGAGGGAGATCATGCCAATGATGTTTACTCCTCCTGGGCATATGGAGTCAAACTATGAACTTTCTTGGGAGACAAAGGTGAATCTTTGGGTAAAACCCTAAAGTAGTCCACTATAAACCTTAGGAATGTAAGAAATAGAATGACAACTAGGGTAGTCCACTACAAACCCTAGAAATCATTCTATGCCTTTTGACAAGCTTAAATATGGAAAATACCTAGGGTAGTCCACTACAAACCCTAGAAAGTTGCCCTATGTCCTTTAACAAGCTTTAAACAAATGATATCAAGGGAAGTTAATCCACTAAAAACCTTCCTAGGGTTTCAAGATCAAATTTATTCAAGAGAAATACAAGGTAACACACACTATCACCACTTTGATAAACACATTTATGCTTAATACATTCAAGAAATAAACCGATAAAGATTTAGAAAGAACACTTACTAGGTAAATCAAAGCTCATCCATGAAACCCTAACCATGAAAACCATCCATTTAATTTGAAAAAGAATCCAAAGATCATCTCTCCAATAAGGCACTTAAGTCATCCATGGTAGAAGAGAAAATATAGAAGAAACCTGTGGTAGTAATCTCCACATATTTCTATTATTTTCAAATGAGAGAGCACTTCCTCTACTTATGAGGAAACCAAACACTTCATCTCTATAAAAGCCCCTAAAAAAATTGAAATGCATGATAGAAGGTGGATAGGTCTAGGCCAACCCCCAAAAATTCATCTAAGATAAAGATACAATGCTAAAACATGAAAACGTCCTCTAAAAATCCTACACGTGTGAGTGTAGGAGGCCCAATAAGGGTGATATCATCTACAAATGGGGTAAAATGCTCCAAATATCACATCTATCCCTGAAAGGTGCTAGGTATAGTCAAAATTCATGCCTCCTCATCAATAAGGTCACATATCCTCGTCAAAAGGTGCCAACTCATCATCATAGGTGCTCCTCAAGTGTGACACCCATCACATGTGCAATGTCCTTAAGCTAGGGCATGATATCATCAAAAGGAAAATTCCATGACCCCTCCCAAGAAGAGTACCATCATCATCAAATGTTATGTCATCAATCCAAGCCTCAACATCATCATGGAGTGTGTGACATCATCAATGGCTCTAAACCATCTCAGAATGAAACATCAGGCTCATGGTATAACATCCTATATCTAGAGTGTAACATCCAAGGTCCAAGGTATGCTAGAGGGTGTCAAGACATGTTCCAAGTCATGACATGGTCCAATGATCACCATAAAGATTGTAAATACCTCCATACAATGTGCAACATACTCATGAAGTGTGGGAGTGACATCATGAATTTCCTTCAAAGGAACATGTCAAAGGGTGCATCATCATCAAGCATGCGCTGAGAGAGTTAGGTGAAACCAACCATCATGGATACAAGAGTCATTAGAATCATAAAAACAAAGTCACAATTTAATGCAAAATCCACGTAAGTAATTCACATTAGGTATATTATTCAAAATTCACACTATCTTATAACTTTATGCAATTTTCCAAGTTTAAGTATGGGGGGACCATTATAGAACCCTATTAGGTGATCCAATTCCCAAGTATTTGAGTATTTCCAAAGAAACACATCAAAGTGTAAGTGTGAGTGAGTGGTATGACATTGGGTTTACTTCATGGTCATGGTGTCATTGTCATGCAAGGCCACGTGTGATTTTCATATCCATGAGTGTCTTTGTAGAGGGAGTGCCTAATGCATTGAGTTACCCTTTCCTTGACACTATTTATTTCCACCCCCATCTTGCCTTTTTATATTCATTTTTTTTTTTTAAGACCCCTTTTTAGGTTTATGCATTTATTACATTAGGATTCGATTAAGTCCTTTTCTTTAGATATGCACTCAATGCATTAGGATTTGGGGTGATGGCCTCATAGTGAGGGGTTAGATCTCAAGCTTACTTGGCTTTTAATTTATCATTTATATCCCAATATTTTATTTTGCATTTATAATTTGTAACCTTCTCTTTCCATTCTTTCTTATAGTTGCATCAACCTCAGGAATTCAATCCCCTTCTTCTCATAGGAGAATGAACTACAAAATATTTTGGGATACATGTAACAACCATTCCCAAAATATAGGACAATGGGAGGAATATATATGGAAAGTGTCAAGTATGAAAAGGTACATGTACATTAACCCTATCGAGGCCTCCCAATAGTAACCATTTTACCCAAGAGTGACAACCCTTGACTAGGACACATATGATGGCCACCAAGGTGAAACAAGGAAAAACACATAACTTCCAAGAATCATGATTCATTATCTGACTTCAACCCATGATCCTTACGTAAATGTCCAATACATTAAATCTAAACACTTCATATGAAACAATGGCCAATTTACCTCATGTGCGCTAGACTACCATCATTTGGTGGAGATGTTGATCAAGTTAATGAGATGAACAATGATGAGGGAGATGCATATAAGGGGATATTATCTATGGATAATGTTCATTATCATCTCTAGGACCACTATCTACAATGTGGATAATGAAGAATTATCTCCTCTAGTTACCCCTAGGTGAGAACATGTAACATATGTCTCCAATATGGGGACATGTGCTCACCTTAGAGCATACGAGAACCTCAACATATCTTGTACTCCAATACCTACACTCCTGCATCACTCTAAAAATTTATTGCTACATTTTAACATAATACCATCAATAACAAAAGGGAAAGGGGATATGATCCACTTGGTATATGAAAGATATAAAATAAATGTGAGAAAAATCTTTTTATTTTCATCAATATATCATTTTTTATGATATATATAAGTTAAGATATCACAAATTCATAAGATCAATCAACAAATAACATCAATCAAAATAAGGTACGATCAAGATGCAAGAACACAACATGAACTAACATTATCCTACCTAATTCTGCAGGAAAATTGAAGTGTTAGGTATAATCATACAATGAGTGAAACCATCCTAGCATATCATAAGGTCAAAATTTAATCCCTTGTGCTTAGTTATGAACCAAAAAAATAATATGTCAAGCAAAAAATTATCATGAGATGGGAGAAACATTACACCATAATAAAACACAGAATCCAACTCATGAGGGTGGGAAAGAAAAGTAAAATCGTGTTGATATGTGCATCCACAATCTTTCTCTATCCATCTTTGAATAGGGATGCAGTATATTGATGATGGATCATCATTTCTCCAAGAAAGACCTTCATAATGCAACCCTTGCATCTCATAAGACTAATCCATACACTTCCAAAAATGACCATCTTGAATTTCATGTACAATGTCACTTCGGAAGGCTTGAGACAAAATCATAAGAAATCTGAAGAATTACTCATGGTCAACCAAGAAGGAATTAGAAAAAAAAGGGACACATTTAGATCTTGAAAAAAAACATTGCTCCCAATTTAGGGTTTGTTTCCCTTCTATACGTGGCTAGAATTTTTTTCTATGAAACTCTTGCTATCTTGGATGAATCAAAACCCCTTAAGAGTGTCGACATGAATGTTCACCAAAATCTGAGTGGAGGGAAGGCTACAAATTTTCTTCACAACACAAATAAAATTTCTCAAAATAATATGTATCATACCTCTTTTAGGGTCCTAACCTACCTAACCCGTCAAAGTCTATATAATACTATGTTTTTCTATGTAAAAAAGGCCATCATTGGTAAATATGGTCTATGCAATAATGTGAACACAACTTTTGTAGGAAGACTTACTAGAAGGTTATGCCTCTAGAAAGTTCCTCCTCTAAAATGTTAAGAAGATCGAAGTAGTATATAGAGAGGTAGAAAGAATTGAATTTTTTTTTTAGTGGAATCATTTGTTACTTCAACTTTGTTGTATTGGAGCTTGCTCCCTCAAAGAGACAAGTGAACATTTCTTTCTAGATTAATAAGGGTATCATATTTTGGCCCATATTGTTATTGTGCTCATTGTTCTGTTTCTTTCTACTAAATATTTTGATAATATTTGATCTCTTTCTCTGAATATTACTATTTGGTACCTTATAAGTGGTAACAAAGCACTTTCCTCAGTAATTTTTTTTTTTCTCCAAGCTAGAGACGTGTTCCGACGTCTTGTTGAGGTCTCAACAAATCGCCTTAATTTTTCTCGAAATTATGGGGCCCTCCATATAAATTTTGCTAATGTCATTTTTGTATTGCTTTGGTTTGATTTATTTTGAGTGATTTAGATTTGAAGGGGTTCTTGCATCATATGAACTTGTTGCTTTGTCACAATGTTCTCCACACACATGGTTGTGCCATTTGAGTTTGTTTTCTTTCCAGTCATTTTAATCATTCATCTGGACTTACTTGAAGTGGTTTTATTCTTCTGTTTGCATAATGGTTGATTATCACGATTATTTGACATTTAAGTCAAATTTTGACGAGGCATTAATTTTTACCGAATTCTTACTTTTATTTAGATTTATGGCTTAGATGTTGTACCTTCATTAACGCAAAAGGTCAAATGATTGAAAGCAAGTTTGGTCCTTGTAATACATAGAAACATTTAAAACATAGGGGTAACTAAACTTGGTTTAAATGATGATATGTTTTCTTTACACATCATCGTTCTTAGTAAAGACCCAATAAACCTATATAAACATGAAGTGTAATTAAGAACAATAATGAAGAAGTTACACACACACATATATAGCTTGGAATAGTTTCCTTTCAACCTTTATTTCCATATGAAATCACCATGTGATTTAATTATCCTTTACCTTTTTGGTGTTACTTATTATTTAATTCGAAGGAAAAAATATGTTAACGTTAAATTTCCTAAGCCATTCTAAAATGATGATCATTTGAGATAAAAAGGTATTCCATTATCATAATTTGTAAATATTAGAACATTTGTAAACATTGATAATGTATTATGGAGATTGTTGGACAATGGTTGTTGGTTGTCCTTGATTTCAACCCTTGGAGAGTGATCTTGGAGAATGACATCAACCCTTAGAGATCGACGTCAATCCTTGAAGAATTTTGGTTGCATATTCTGGTAGCCCCGACGATGTGGTCTTGGTACCCGAAGTTGAATGAAGAATATCGATAAAAAGGATAATATGAATGTAGACAAGACCCTCATAGATGGATAATACTCATCATTCCATTTTCAGTGATATGTGGAATGCCACATGGTTCCTCATGGTTAGGGGTGATTTTAAGGATGGGAATTTATTTTAAAATGTAGAAACCTTGGCGAATATTACTAATCCTTCATATGCCAACTATAAAATGTTTGGCGATATTTTTGTAAAAATATTCAAATTTCTAAGGATTCTATATAGTTTGTATAAAATTTTGGTGATTTTTAAGCTAAAATAATTTTATCCTATAGAATTTGGGTGAATCATTTTTAAAATAGCGAATCTTTTTTTGGGAAAAACCATGGAAAATTAGCCCATGAGCGAAATTTAGCCCCTAAAATCATCCATGCTCACAGTTAGGGAGATATGGCTTGTAAAGTTGGAATCCCTAAAGAGTGGACAGGAAGCCCCTCGTTTATTATAAGTCTCGGTCAAAGGGGTAAAGTTGTTGTAACAAGAAAACCCTAGAAGCCTTAAATTAAGGAGAGGAGTTACCTAGCACAAGTATATAAGCACCTCAATGAGTCATTGATAAATACACTCACACACTCATACGTTGATAATCTTTGTTGTGATCTAGTGATATTTTTCTAAGGTTGTAGCGTCATTTTATGAGGTAACAAAGAAGGGTCGATGGCAAAAATCTCATAGTTTAAGAAAAAACCTAGTTTATGAGGTATATGCAAGTTGCAGGCCTATAAGGGAGCATATGTATGTGGGATGCAATGGAAGAAAGAGAATATATACATGGGCTATAGAAGGGAAAGTCGTGTACATTTGAAAAGCTCATGAAAATTTGAATAGATGTTGGTGCCAAGTCCCTAGAGTCTGAAAGCAAGTTCACAGGTCAACATTCTACAGGTTCAGGTCAGGTACCAAAGTTCTAGTATGGTTATTGGTTTGTTTTGATGCTTAGATTTTCTTATAATGTTGTGAATTCTTGAGGCATTCTTGGTATGGTTGGTCTTGTACTTGGATATGGTATATGTTGGTTAGTTTGTTGAGTGAGAAACACTCTTATGTATGGTACAACATTGATATGGTTCTTATAGTTCACATCAATGAGTTGCTTGTACATGGTTGAGGTTTATTCATGTTGTATGGTGATGTATGCATGAGGGGCATGCATAGGCTCTTTGAGATACTTCATTGATGATATGGTACAAATCTGCATATGGTTGATGATATGGTATATGGAACATGTTGTACATGGTTGATGCTCTAATTCATTGTTGATGTATATTTTGGTTCATGATTGATGCATGAGATAGTATGTATATTGGTATACACATGATGCATGGTATGGTACATGTTTAGTTGGTTGATGAGAAGATACAGGTTGATGTGACAAAGATAGAGTGACAGTGACAAAGACATTGAGAGAGACACAGTGACAGTGACAGAGTTTGTGGCAGTGACAGTGGTAGAGTCTGTGACAGTTGGTATACATTTATATTTCAGGGCGACAAGATGGGGAAATGGAAGGTGGTTGTAGCCACCTTCTGGTTGTAGTCGGATAACCCAGGGGGTTGTAGCCTCCTTCTAGTTGGAGCCAAAGAATCAAGGAGTTGTATCTTACTTCAAGTTGGAACATGAGAATAGGGGGTTGGAGCCTCCTTCCAGTTGTAGCTGGAGAATGGGAAGTTGGTTCTTCCAATGAATGTTTTCTTTTGACAAATATATAAGAAAAACATTCTGTGGTTTTCTCTCATTTGGGTTTCCACATAAATATTGGTGTACTATGTATCTATTGTGATGAGATGATGTTTATGTTTATACTGTTTATGATCTATTGAATGTTAAAGATAAAATGATGAATATTGTTAAAGAATAAACTGTGGTTAAAAGTACAATAATTGTTCATTACTGATTCACCCCCCCTCTTGGTAATCCAATAATTGGTATCATAGTAGGTCCTTCAAGAAGCAGTATAACCACTGGAAGGAGATCATGGATCATGATAGGATTGGGGTACCACAGTTTGATGGTGCGAACTATGCCTTATGGAGTAGAAGAATGAAAAATTATATACAAGCACAAGGATTCGATGTTTGGTGATCATTAGTAGATAGATACTGTTGGCACAGGGGCAGACCCAGGGTTCAACGCTTCAACAATGAACCAACAAAACCCTAACTACCGACCCTTTCAGCAACACCTGCGAATCAGATAAGTCTCACCCGAGGTAGAGGCATGGGTGGTTGCAGGACTCAAGTGTCTGCAACCTTAGCTGGGACAAAGATATGTGATTGTACTACTTAATAAAGAACTTAGCACCTTCGGTTCCTTAATATACAATTGTTATCTACTTCACTGATAAAACAGAGCCTTGTAGTATTCACATTATCCTATTGTATCCAAGCACTTAGCATAGGTAAACAAATCAGATTAAGTATTAAGCACAACCATGTAGAGCAGATCTAGTATTTCCCACATATAATAAGAACAAAGCAAGTAGATCTATCCAACTACATCAAAACACTTAGAAAAATAAGATATAAACTCATTAAGACAAGCACAAAGCATCATAACACAGGATTTATGTGGTTCACCCCTCTCCTGGGGCTACAACCACCAACTCTTCTTCTTTATAGTCTTTGGTCAATTGATTACATGCATAGAGCCTCAAAACCCTTACTTTGCACAAGATAGAAGATCTGCGCAACTCACTAGATCCCTCTTCCTTGCGTTACAACACTAAGCCTCCTATCGCATCGCACAAGGACTTGCACTCAGCTCTACAAGTCTTACAAAAAATGCACAAAGCCTTGATCACACAGATTCAACTCTTGGCACTTAGCCTATATCACATAGATATATCATCCACTACTTCTCTATATGTCCTAGACATCTGTATATACATTCAAAATATCCCTAAACATGGGTAAACCCATGGGACGACATCCCCTTCCCATTACATATTCCCCAAAACCCAAAAAGGGGGCCGAGATCTCGTGATCTCTGCTTCGTCTTGAGCTCCTCCTTCGACAGGATGTCAAAGTTCCAAAATAGGTCATCATGACCAAGGAATTCCCAAAGCTTGGTCAAGGGCCAACATGCCCCCAACACTCACCGGTGACTCGTCTCGAATCACTCTGGTCTGAGAAATTATGCCTCGAACACCTCGATCTTGGATCGAGCTGCTTCGACTTGCTTCTTTGTTGTGGCCTCTTGTCCAGTGAACTCCTAGATCACTGCGTCGTTCAGTGGTCCTTCTAGGTGTTGTTCTGTTGTGATGACAAGATTTTCTATCTTTGTTCCTTGGTTCTCCACCTTTGTAAACAACTGACATGCCTTATCTTGCATAGTTTGAAGCTGTTGAGTGACTTCCATCACTTTTCTTTGAAGCGTATGGATTGCTCTTGAGATGTGCGTTGTTCATGAGACCTCTTCATTCTGTCTATAGCTGACAGGGCCTTCAGCTGCGCATGTAGTGTATTTGCGTGTTTCTTCACTTCTTGGATCTTCGACTCCAATGCCTATAACTTAGAATTCTCAGTGAGGTTTTCATATGTTTAAGCGCTCCAGTTACTCAGCGTCTTGCACTCCGAGGAAAGAGCTTTTAATTTTTCAACTGCACTGCAGGCAGGGGCTTCCCTTTGGTCTCGTACATATTGTGGGGTCTCGGGCATAGTGCAAAGATCCAAGTCTTCTATGCACTGCTAGAGTTGCTAGATTACATCTTCAAGTTGTGCCACCTGCCGTGGAACTCGTTCTTCGACCTTTACTTCAATGACTGTCACAGAGCAAAGTGCCCTGTGGACCATCTCCTATACTTTGAGTTTCTCTACGGGCAACTGTTCCTTTTCTTTATGCAGTTGGGATTTTTCTTCATCGAACCTCTCTTGCAGAGTAAGCTTCTCGTGTTCGACAATACTGCATTTCTCTATAAGGTCTTCCTATGCTTGCACCAAAGCCTAGTTGGATTGCACTGTCTCCTCCTGTGCTCGTCAAAGGTGAGCTTCGAATGTATCAACAATCCAGTGGAGTTGAGATGGATCATATCCTATTTCTGGTGTTCCTGCTGATAGAGGAACAGTAGAAACTACACGGTTGGACTGTAGTTCCTGCTGCACTTCCTGAAGTTCAACCTTGATCCGACTGAACACATCCTCCTACTTAGCTTCTTTATTCTATGCTATCTCCAATGAAGCATCATTCAGTTCTGCGATGATGAAGTCAAAGTCATCTGAAGTGAGGGTGGTCTCAAAATTGGTCCTGGTTACTTTCGATTTCTTCCTTGAAGAAGGTTTTGGAGGGGAAACCTTCCTTTTCTTTGAGGGGTCCTCCTCGTCTCTAGGCGGTGTAACTTCGCCTTTATTCGGTTCAAATTATGTGCCATCTATCTCTTCGTCATCACCTCCTTGCTTAGGTGATATAGAAGTAGTCTTCACGGATGCACTGTCTAAATCATGGACCTCTTTTGTCTTCTTTGTCTTGCTAGGTCTAGGTATATCCATCGCAGTTTTTGGACTGTCAACATCGGACATCTTCGCAAGGTTCACTGGAACAAGGAGGTCTGCTGACCATTCCTTAGTAATCTCTTCTAAGTCTTCTTCCGTCAGCTTGTAGTATGACTACAACTATTGTTTATTCTCATCAATGCACGCTGTGAAATAGATGAAATGGTGGTCCGCACTGAATTTCATCAATGGCCTAAACCTGTGGAGTGTATTCGGGGTTATACGAGGCTCGGGCTGGCTAGAGGTCTTTAGCTGGTTCTAATAGGTGTGGAAGACGACATTTGATTTCCACTGCTTGTTCATGTCACTGGAGTACCACAACGTACTGAACTTCGTGGCCAGTGGTTCAAAGGGATCGATGTTCGAGAAGGTCGCACCTTCCGACATCTCTCATGCGATGAAAGAGATTAATATTAGAAGCCAACTGAAGTGGAACTCATATCCTTGGTCTTGTTCTTCCCTGCAGTCCATTTCTAATTGGTTCATCAAGTACTTCTCCCAATTCATGTGTAGGCCCTCCATGCACTTCCCTGTGAGGTCGACTACAAATCCAGTTAGTTGGGTGGGCCGGTTATTGCGAACTAATTTCCCTTCGATCAGTTGACAGGCTAGGCACATTGTGCCACTCTAGATAGAGGCTACCTTGTAGCCTCGTGTGCCCTTCTCTACATATCCATAAGTATCCTTTATCCTCTGGGCGAGAGCGCAATCCATAGTCTTTCTAGGGTAGAAATCCTGTGGTTCGGGGCCTTGCATGCTTAGTCCTGTGATCCGATTGATCAATGTCAGATCCACTTTGATGCGGCGGTTCAACCACAAATAACCTCCATGATAGAAAGACAACAATAATTTGATGCATGCGTTCACCTCCTAGTGTCACCTGAAGTGCGAAATCTTCATAACATTCAGTAGGGTGGACTGTGCGAGGTTCTGGGTCCATGACTGAGGGGTAATATTTGAGTTCTTTCCTTTGGTTCTCGTTAGATACTTATGTGGGGCGAGCATGTTGTAAACCTTCCTATCGCCAAGGTTTAAGTCACTAAACTTCAATGCTGTGAGCTTATCCTGGTCAACACAAACTACGCACACCTCTTTCAGAAGGTACGCAGTGACCAACGCGTATTCAAAGTCTCTGGGCACACTGTCTCAGTTTATTGCACTGCTCAAAGGTGGTAGATAGGCAGTTAGGATGCTCAGAATCAGCTTAGCATTCGCTAAGTCATCCTTGTGCTTAGTTCACCTTTCACGGGATGGTATAGCTCTGTGGGCAGTGGATGGAGAGGCCGACAGTCCTCTCATCGAAGATGCTTGTACACCTGTAGACACTCCTCTCTTCGACATGACTCTTTCAGTCATCAAGTCAAGGAGAACTTCTTTCACTGATTCTTTAACTACGGTGAGCTCGTTGGACATACGTGCTTGGGATTAAAATTATCAGGGTCACGATGGACTTAGACACTGCACTGGAATAATAGTAAGGGCACAATGATTACTGTATGTAGTTCGTTCAGTCTATGAGATTCAAATTCTTAGTTAGCAAAAGTGTTCTTTGTGCATGGCGCAAAGGGATAAGTAGGAAACTCAGAAACGGTTCGTGTGCAACGGTTATGAGCCCCTATTAACTCTTGTTCGATCCGTTATGGTGTGGTCCAATGGTCTGATGACGAACCTTTATTACTTTTATGTCCGTTCGGAGTGGAAGTCGAACGGATATATCGACCCCAATGGCTATATTGCTTCGCCATGGAGAAGTTCCATGTGTCGCTGTTTTGATATCCCGATGAAGCTCCAATTCTGCAAATTTTCTTTCTGCAAATTTCCCTCTAGAACCTTCTGCAACTTAGCTCTCTTCTTACTTTGTTTCCTCACCTTCTTTCTAGTGAGCTTCGTCACGGTAGTCTCTTTTCCATTTTGATTCTTATCATCTCTTAACATAGTCACTGCGCTGTTGAGATTCTTTCCTAGGATTCATGGGTAATACCTCTTCTTTATCTGGAGTAAGTACTTCATTCTTCTGTGGGTCTCCTAATGTTCTTGTAGCTTCGACATCAACATTTCTAGTGACAACTAGCTTCGATCTATTCTGTTGTTCTTCAATCAATTGTGTGATCCTTTTAGCCATGAAATCTTTTAAGTCTTGTTTCTTCTGATCCAAGGCTTCTTCTTCTTCCTTTTGTATGGCTTGAGCTCTGTCAATCCAAGGTTTTCCTATTAACATGGTAAATGGGGTGTTGTATTCAATAAACTTAATAATCTCAAAATCTTCCTCTGTCGAAGTTCCATTAACGTTCATAGGTATCTGAGCGATCTTCCCACATAAGTTTATCATCTTTCCTCTAAATAGTCCTATTCCTCTTAATGAAGGGATCATAGCAGGCCTTCCTATAGCTTCCCAATTTCTTTCTGTCATGATATTCACTTATGTGTTCTCATCTAGAACACAGTCAATGTCAAAGTCCCCTATTCTTGCTTCAAGGCACTCCTTGTCTTTAAAAATCTCTGATAGTCTAACATGTTTATGGTCATCCAAGGTGTCTTTCATCTGTAGTAATGCCTTCTCTAATTCTTTCTTGGGTTCTTCTATAGCATTAGTTTTTGGATCTGTCTTAGGGTTTTCTTGTCTTATTTTCATACTTTCAAGCTTAACAATCATTCTGGGGTAATCCAACACTTCATGGTCCATAGCCTTACAACAAAGACAACCAGGTCTTCTTCCAAGGCATTCCTTAGCAAGATTTCCTAGTCTTCTGCAACTATAATAGAGGGTCAATCCTCTCTTTCCTTTAAATGATCCCCAACCTCTCCTATATTGCGTGTTAGGATCGTATGAGCTAACCTGCAACAATTTCTTTCTAGGATCCTGCATCCATTTGTTAGTCCAAACATCTTTTCTATGCATAGGTATAACATATCTTTCATGATTCTTATCAGATCTATTCATATCAAACCTTCTTTCATCTATTAGTGCCCTAATTTTTAAGTTAGGAAATAATCTATCAATCATACCTATATCCATACTCTAGAAAGAAAAAAATTCACTTATCTTGCTTTTATAGAGCATAAAGCTTCCAGATCTAAAATTTTTAACTATTCTTACCTTTATCAGAGAACATAGATTTATAAGTCAATTAGAACATTGCCCACTAGGGCACAGATCTACGCAAAGAGATTTCAAAATTTTAGGATGAATCTTTGCACAAAGCTTCCTCTTTCTCAGTTCCCAAAAATCACAGTTTCAAGTCCTGGAAACGGAACCATTTGTTGGCACAAGGGTAGACCCAGGGTTCAACGCTTCAACAATGCACCAACAAAACCCTAACTACCAATCCTTTTGGCAACACCTGCGAAGCATATGAAGTCTCACCTGAGGTAGAGGCAGGGGTGGTTGCAGGAATCAAGTGTCTGCAACCTTAGTTGGGACATAGATATGTGATTGTACTACTTAATAAAGCACTTAGAACTTTTGGTTCCTTAATATACAATCGTTATCTACTTCGCTGATAAAACAGAGCCTCACAATATTCACATTATCCTACTGTATCCAAGCACTTAGCATAGGTAAACAGATCAGATTAATCATTAAGCACAATAATGCAGATCAGATCTAGCATTTCCCACATATAATAAGCACAAATCAAGTAGATCTATCCAACTACATCAAATCACTTAGCAAAACATGACATAAACTCATTAAGACAAGAAAAAAACATCATAACACACGATTTATGTGGTTCACCCCTCTCCTAGGGATACATCCACCAACTCTTCTTCTTTATAGTCTTCGGTCAATCGATTACAAGCATAGAGCCTCAAAACCCTTACTCCGCACATGACAAAATATCTGTGCAGCTCGCTAGATCCCTCTTCCTTGCATTACAGCACCAAGCCTCCTATCGCATTGCATAGGGACTTGCACTCATCTCTACATGTCTTACACAGAATGCACAAAGCCTTGATCACACAGATTCAACTCTTGGCACTTAGCCTACATCACATAGATATATCATCCACTACTTCTCTATATGGCCTAGACATCTATATATACATTCAAAATAGGCCTAAACATGGGTAAACCCATGGGCCTACATCTCCTCCCCGTTACATATTCCCAAAAACCCAAAAAGAGGGTTGAGATCCCATGATCTCTGCTTCGTCTTGTGCTCCTCCTTCGAAAAGCTGTCAAGGTTCCAAAATAGGTCATCATGACCAAGAAATTCCCAAAACTTGGTCAAGGGACAACAAATACAAAGAACCTGCCACTCCCCCGATAGATAGAGATGGAAATAATCTCAAAGAAAATGATTCAAGGGATCGAAACACTATCAAGAATAGTGTGAATCAACTGATACATACCAAGATTATGCATTGTTATTTTGCGAAAGAAATGTGGGATAAACTAAAGACTATCTATGAAGGAGATGCAAAATTCAAGGAAGCTAAACTTTAGATTTTTCAGAGCTAAGTTTGAACAATTGAAGGATGAAAACATAGCAGCCTACTTTCTACAATTTGATGAACTAGTAAACAATATCAAAGGCTTGGGAGACGAGATAAAGGAAGAGGTCATTGTTAAAAAGGAATTAAGATATCTACCAATGAGATTTGATTCAAAAATTTCATCTCTAGAAGAAATAGTGGACCTAGCTACAATGACCATGAATGAGTTGCATGGGATATTCACAGCTTATGAAATGAGGGAAGAGCAGGACAATCCAGTCATGAATGAAGCAACATTCAAGGCATCCAATAAGATGAATAAGAAATACAAAAAAAATCCAAATTCAAACTGTAGCTGCAACGATGATTTAGAGGAAGATGAAGAGATGTATAACTTCATCAGAAGGTTGAAAACATGAACCGAAAAATACAAAGGTAATATTTCATTGATTTGTTTTAATTGTGATGGTGTTGGTCATTTTGATAATAAATTTCCCTATAAGAAAAATAAAAGAAATTAAGAAGAAGATGAACCTAAAAATAAAAATCAAATTCAAAAGGGTAGAAGAAACAAAAATAAATTTTTCAAGAAAATCCTTTGCACCAAGGAAGACAATTCCACATCAGATGAAGATGAAGTCAGTGACAATGATATAGAAAGGGTACTATTCATGGAAGTAGAAGACTCTGATGAAGAAGGTTCCAAAGAAGAATATGAAGAGGAATAAGTTGATTACAAAGAATAATTACTAAGTTCCATGGAAGTTATTAAAAGGGAAAAGAAGAAAAACAAGTCACTCTAGGATGAACTAACTCAAAGCTCCAAATAAGTTGAGAATACAATCACAAATCTAAAACTCTAGGAAGAAGAAGACAAGATAATTACAGAAGAACTCAGAGAGTAGTTAGAATAAAGAGACAAGACCATTGAAGGTTTGGAAGTTGAGATAGTCACTCTAAGAAAGGATCTTCAGAAGAAGGACGTGCAACAAACAACACTAGGATATTGGATATTATCATTTAAAATAAAAGGCCTTACTATGGCAGATATGGAGTGGGATACAATCGGACACAGACAGAGAAGGGTTAAAGATCCAAAATGATAGAACAAGAATAAAAAACAAGAAGCTACGCATAATCCGTCAGAGGTCCCTCGAAAGAAGACATAAAGACTCAAGGGAAGATTACAGAGACATTGCACCACCTAGAAGATTCAAAAGTAAGTATTAAAAACAACCAACTATAGAAATGCCTCAAGAAGAAGAAGGATTCAAATGAGTGATGCCATTCAAAAGATCTTCTACTCCCAGGTATCAAACTATTTTTCTTGGTTCATGTTATTCATGTTATAATTTTTGGCACAAATGCATGAATTGTAGAGCCAATACTAAGAACATAAGAAACAATGAGGGATATACAAGAAATAGTTATCCAAAAGATTGCATGAATCATATAATAGAAGCTACAACAGATTTGGATCATTAAGTGATGAGGTAGAATGCTGCAAATGAAATAACTTTGGACATATAGCTAGAGATTGTAGACTCACTGTTCCTCCAAGGGAACCAAAGTAGAATATCAACAATCATAAGCAGGAACCACAAAGGATATGGATAATAAAGCATGATCAATTCAAAACTGAAGAATGCAATATTACTCTAAAATCTCAACACAAGAAATGTGGATGGTATGTTGACAGTGGATGCTCAAAGCATATGAAAGGTGATAAAGACAAGTTTCTAGTATTGAATAAGGAAAGATATGTATTAGTTTCATTTGGGAATGACAAATTGTAACATCCCCAACCACCATGTCAGGAAATGCCACATCCAAATTCTGAGCTTTGATACCAATTTGTAACATCCCCATTATCAATGACTCAAAAAAATTGTTCTTGTAATGTTCCCAGCCCCGAGCTGGGCCACACCACACAAAATTACGAATTCTGATACCATTACATTGAATAATAAATTCTTCATATGAAAAAAGTTAAGCGGAAATAATAACAACATGCATGCAACAATAATGATTCATATATATAATTTAACAACAGATATTCCATGACAAAAAACTCATAATTGCACACACACAGTAATTGAAATAAGCACATGACTAACACTTATCTTAGGAAATAAACAACAATGCATGAAGACCTTCCATGTTCCTCCCATCCTTAAACCACACTGCTCATAACTCTCAGTAGTGGGTCACCCTCGAGTTGGGGCTAAATTCCACCTGGGTAAAGGGTTTCTAACCAGGATAAGGTCTCTTTAACAACATAGAAACTTAAACATAGGTTCCTACTCAAATAACAACCTATAGTCTCTCATTCCCCACATGCATGTCCCACACCAGAACGTGTTCCCCTTCTATGCTCAACAATCCCTCGACTGCCCCACTTCCCTTTCGGGGCTTCAAAAAAAGTCCGGAAATGAAGTCTCACAACCCTGTAGCTACAAATTGGTACCTTGGAAAATCAATTTCCAGTAGTTCTCTTACCTATAGATAATGCTCACGAGCCTAACAACCCTCTTCTTCAGTCCTATGGGCCTGACAACCCACTTCTTCAGTCCTATGGGCCTGACAACCCACTTCTTCAATCCAACTTCCGAGCTAACCAGTATCAGTACAGGTTCCTGGTTGCAGTCCAGTACTGTATGGTACAAGTTAAATCTTCCTTTGTGCAGGAATGATCTTCCTTGTACCCCAAAAAAGTAATAATCCTCCCCTTCGCACTATAGGCCCCAATATATATATGCATGTGTCCTTTAAGACACTTGGCACCCAAGAGACTCCCTTGTCCCTACTTTAGAACTTATGATATATTCATATCCATTACTTTATCTTTAAGGAATACTAATATAATATTCCATTGGGATTAATCCCCCTAGCTTAGCCCCTTCCTAGACTCTTATTCCCCCTTTCCATTTCTAGTGGAGTTTATCTCCCCATACTCTTTTACATCATTGGTATGCAACAGTGGTGTGTTTTCATTAATAATATGAGGTTTTACATATTACAATAATAGGCTCATTGGCCTTTGGAATCTAGGCTCTCTGGCCTAATAATCACATAAGCCTTCTGGCATATAACAACCTAGCTTACCAGCCTATAAAACATTTTTACATTTACAACTGGGAATCGACCTAGGTATTAGAAAACATTCACTTCTGGCCCAAAATATCCTTTCTCACCAACCTATATGTTCACTTACATTTATATGTACAATTGGGGTTCGAACTAGGGGTATTACCTTCCCTACCCCTTATTTATGCATTGTCCTCAGTGCAGTATATACACATATACAATCAAAACTTTAATAGTTTTCAAAAATATGGAGGTACTCTGTCCTCATAGTGTCTTCATGCTCCCAAGTTGCATCCTCAAGACCGTACCAGGTCCATTGGACCTTTACTAGTCCTACGGCTCGATTTAGGAGTTGCTTGATCTTTCGGTCCAATATGCACATTGGATGCACTTGAAAGTTTCCTTCTTGCTCCACCTGAATCACATTCCAATAAATGACATGATTAACATCAGGTACGCACTTTTTAAGAAATGATACATGGAATACATTATGAATACACATTGATACAGGTAAGGAAATCATGGTTGCTATAGGCCCAGTCCTTTCCAGGATTTCAAATGGCCCACAATAACGAGTGACTAGATTTGAACAATTTCCCAACCTCAGGGAAATTCTCTTGGCATTTACTTT
The DNA here is from genome assembly GCA_009831015.1 of Picea engelmannii. Taxonomy (NCBI): domain Eukaryota; kingdom Viridiplantae; phylum Streptophyta; class Pinopsida; order Pinales; family Pinaceae; genus Picea; species Picea engelmannii. The sequence continues at coordinate 680,632 of ML797073.1, forward strand.
TACGAACATATGGTCACCCACTTTAAATTATTTGTGAGTTATTCCCTTATCAGTATAGATTTTCTGTCGGTCTTGGGAAGCCTTTAAATTCTATTTTATTTTCATCATTTTCTCTTCCATTTCCCTAAGTAATTTTGGCCCAACCACTGCTCTGTATGTGGGATTGTCCCAACTTATCGGTGTGTTTCACTTTATACCATACATAGCTTCAAATGGAATCATCTTTAGGGATGCTTGATACACATTGTTATAAGAAAATTCCACCAAGTGAAAGTAATCCTCCCATTTGGATGGTTTATCTATCACATACATCCTCAACATATCTTCAATCACTTGATTTACTCTTTCTTTTTTCCCATATGATTCTAGATGATAAATTCAGATTGGTCCAAAATATTTTGAATAAACCCTTCCAAAAATTTGGTGTAAATTTTGGATCTCTGTTAGTCACAGTGGTCTTGGGTATACCATGCAGTCAAACAATTTCCCTCATATAAATATAAACAATGTTGATCTCCTTGTGAGTGATCTTTACTGGAATAAAGTGGGAAACTTTAGTAAGCCTGTCCACCACCACCATGATGGAATCATGTTGCTTGGTTGTTCTGGGAAGCTTGGTGCTGAAATCCATTGTTACAACTTCCCATTTCCACTCAGGAATGGGTAATGGATGTAGCAAACCAGTTGGGTGTCTGTGCTCAGCCTTGAATTTTTGACATTCCAAACACTTGGCAATAAAATCCACAACATCTTTCTTCATCCTCGGCCAGTAATATTGGCTTTTGACAACTACAATAGTTTTCTGGTAACTTGGGTGTCCAACATAAGGCACATTATGCATTTCTTTTAAAATCAGGTTTTTCAATTCCCGAGAATTTGGCACATAAATTCTTCCCCTATACATGAGAATGTCACCCTTTTCCAAATTGTATTCTTCACTTTTCTGCTGCAAAATACCTTGCTGTAATTTTGTACTTATGTCCATGTACTACAAATCTGATTTTTGTAGCCTTTAAAATTTTGTCTTTCAAATCTTATTGGTACATGCTAATGGCTATAGCATGCATCTCATGCAACCTTCTATTGATTGCATCTTCCACCTTGTTCTCCTTCCCCTTTATATGATTTATATCAAAATTGCATTCACTGAGGAATTCCAACCACCTGCTTTTCTTGGCATTTAGAGTTGGTTGTCCAAATAAATATTTCATACCACTATGGTCTGTCGTCAACTCAAATCATTTCCCCATGAGGTAGTTTATCCACATCTTCAAGGCATGCACTATAGATACCAATTCCAAATCATGAGTAGCATAGTGTCTTTCATGCTCCTTTAATTTCCTTGATTCATATAAAACCACATACCCATTTTGACTAAGAACTCCCCGAAGCCCTTCTTTGAAAGAATCAATACATACAATGAAGTATTCATTTGGATTAGTAGTCCTTAGTATTGGCGCACTTGTTAATAAATGATTCAAGTGTTGGAGTTTCCTTTCACAATCCAATGACAAGTCAAACTTAACACATTTCTTTTGCAAGGAAGGGATTGAGTGTGAAATATTTGAGAACCATTCAATAAATATCCTATAGTATCCTGCAAGACCCATGAATGGCCTCACCTCCAAGACATTTCTTGGTGTTTTCCATCCTTCAATGGACCTTATATTTTCTGTATCTACTGCTATCTCTTCTTCTAAAATAATATGTCCCAAATAATGTTTTTTTTTTCCTGATAGAATGAGCACTTTCTCAATTTGGCATACAAATGATGCTCCCTCAATACCTATAATACTATCATCAAACGTTTCTCATGCTCTTCTTCATACTTAAAACATATAATAATGTCATCCAAGAAGATAATGACAAACTTATCTAAGTAATCCCTGAAAATTCCATTCATTAAACACATGAAGACAACTGGTGCATTTGATAATCCAAATGGTACCACTGTGAACTCATAATGGCCATACCTTGTTCTAAAGGCAATTTTTTTGATGTCTTCCTCTCTAATTCTTACCTGATGATAGCATGATCTAAGATCAATCTTGGAGAATATTTTTTCATCTTTGAGTTGATCAAAGGGGTCATCTATCCTTGGAAAAGGGTACTTGTTCTTCACAGTTACCTTGTTCGATTGCTTGAAGTCAATGCAAAGTATAAATGTTCCATCCTTTTTATTCAAAAATAGTAATGGCTCACCCCAAGGTAACACAATTGGATGCATATATCCCTTCTTCATAAGTTCTTCCAGATTCATTTGCAATTCCTTCAGTTCTGGTGTACTCATCTTGTAAGGGGTCTTAGAAACTGGAGTTGCTTCAGGTATCAGATTTATGGAGAAGTCAATATCTCTCTTGGGCGGAAATCCTGGTATTTCCTTAAATACATCTTCATAATATTTTAGAACTGCATAATATTCAATATTTGACATCTTATCTTTAGGTGTCTCTTCCATATGGGTTGAAAATATTTGACACCCTTTTCTATAACTCTTGTTCAACTGCAAAGCTGAAATTTCTCTGACGACTACTGCCCTGGGAATTCCTTGTACTGTTCTTAAATTCCCTTTCTCATCTAAGAAAGTAAATGCCTTATTATATTAGTCTAATATAGCATGATGTTGGTCCAACCAATCTATACCAATTAGGCAGTGACAAGAACCTAAAGGTATGATGTTCAAATCTTCCCTAGTGCTCAATCCATTCATGTCCATTGTGTTATCACATGAAATTGCCATGGGTCTTTTATCCCTTAGGTTTTAATTTTTATCCTTTAGACTTTAGGTTTTCTTTATTTTTCTTTTTGTGATTTTCTTAGATTAGTCTAAACAAATAAAGACTTGGGTTTTGGCTCCCTTTTTGGCCCACATATATGATTTTAGCCTAGGTTCATTTTATGGTTCATGTCTTCGACTCACCTTTTGACTTGACACCAAGCATAATCGACCCCATGATCCTAATGACCTGACATATCACTCCATCCACTAATGATCTTTATCCTTTCCATGTTGTCCCTATGTCTRCTAAGGGGGTCAAATCAATTTTTGAAAAGGGCATTGCCAACTCACTAGGAGTTTCCATAGAGCACCTTTGTCCTAGGATACTTTACCATAATTAGCCATAATCAGATGATGTCATGATTTCCACTTTTTTCARCGCCCTTGTCTTTAATAAAGAATATTGAGATTTGATCATTTATGAGCTTGCTAACTGTTTATCAATTTGAAATTTTCTCCCAAGATCGACACTCCTGAAATCACTAGTTCAGACCAGCTGCAGATTGCGCTATGGGATTGACTGTCAAAGCTAAATTGGAGGCTAAGGTGGATGTAGCAGTTCCATAGCTTGTTGCAAATCCTCCATTATCAGCCACAATCTCCAGGTATTCTGTGAGTCCTTTCAACCACATGGGAAAGTCTTAAGATACCCCTACCTTAGCTTTTGGTAGCGCCTGGTGCTGCAAACTCCATCCTCGCTCATCAATTTTCATCTGTAGCTCTTCTTCCACAAACTTCACAACCATTTTCCAACTGAATTTCACCTATTCTAGAGGTCAAGTCATTTTTCTTTTGAATCTTGAATGCCCAATCATTCAATTGGCCCTTGTGTTCACATTGCACTATAGAAAGTCACTGCTAAAACTACACTACAGATCCCCTGTCTCAGTGTTGAGTTTTACTTGGAGTTTTCAGTGCCATCTTCTGTATTCACAAAGATCTATGCATCAACCTCTTTATTCATCGTGTCATCCTTCATTTTATCTCAAAATATGTTGACAACAAGAAGAATAATAGTCCTTACCTTTTAAAGTTTTTATGACTATTGTATGGTGGCATAAAAATAAGTAGTGCATCCTTGCATACCTTTCTCCAGAGTTCCTTTCTCTCATTTTTAAAAGAAAATCTATCAGACAAATCTATTGTTAGTCCAAAGTGAGTTGGAGGAAAATTCTTGAGAGAGCAACCATTAGACACTGTCAATTCTCATTGATCTTTGCCTTTGTTTGGTTCATTTACCCCTCATTACATCACAGCCTTTGATCCCCTGTTTATATCCATGGAGAGACCTCAAAGGAAGAATTCTCACAAGGGAGGGAGTGTGGTTAGGACTGAACCTTCTGACATGCACCTATTTGATGCTGAGCCAATGGTCAGGGATGTTTTCCAAAGGGTTGGATGCCTCTCTTTTTTCCAAAACATGTAGAGGGGACACCCTGAAGTACCAAGGAATTTTTCATTACACTTTGATGGCATTAAGACTAAGGTGGGAAACCTTGAGTTTGAGCTGTCTGAGGCCTCTATTGTAGCAGCCACTGGGATACCTAATACTGGTGAGAGGTGGTTCAAATCCATGATCCTCAATGTTTCCTTCTCTAAGGACTTCCTCTAACCAGACTATCAGAAAGATAATTTGTCTAAGGGAGTGCCTAGGAGCCACCTATTTGAAGGCTTTACTAAAATGTTGAAGATCATCTAAAGATATTTTACATGTGAGGGAAGGTTTAACATGTTATACCAGTATCATATAAGACTCTTTCTACATTTCACTGGTAAGGATGCAATGAATATCCCTTTTTATCTTTTGAGGAGCATGGAAAATATGTCTGATAGATTCCAAGCCAATTCCAAGGCTGTGGACACTAGTGTCTTCCACTCTGGGTTAATCAGGATGTCAGTGATGGAAGATTTCAAGAAAATAAACATTCCTTGGGAAAAATTCATTGTCTCTGCCCATATGCAACTAGATATAGCCTCTACCCCTCAATCAAGGATGCATATCCCTTTTCCATCTAGTAGTGTTTCCCCAACAAGAACAAGAAGGAAGAGAAAAAGAAAACCTACTACTCAAGACAAAGAAACCCCCAAGGAAATTGAAGAAGAAGAGAGGGAGGTTCATCATGCTCCACAAAGAGATTTTTCACCTCCTCCTGCACCTGAATTGGAAGAAGTACCTTCATCCACCAAAACCACATCCAATAGGGGAAGTAAGTTTCATTTCCCTTCATCCAGTCCAGTAGCTAAGATCATAATTAGTAAGCCTTTTACTAGATCATCAACCCTCAAGGAATTTATTGAAGCATAATTCTTACCCAAGGCTTCAGTTCCAAGGAAAGAGAAAGATAAGGGTAAAGGAATTAAGAAGCCTATTGAGGTGATAGACAGAGCTTCTATTCAACATAAATATAAAGGTAAAGGACTTGAGAAATATTTTGAGGTGATCAACATCAACACTCCACCTAGTAATCCCACTTTCAAAATATTGATCAGATAGCTCAGGGGAGGCTAGGAAAAAGGTTGCTCATTTGAAGGCAGAAAGTTTGACTGAGAGAAGAAAAATGAAGGAGCTCATGGACATGTATAGTGAAACTCTTGACCTGGAGAGGTTTTCAACAAGAAGAGGCCTGCCTCTCCATATGCAACTTAAGACCATGTACAGGAAAAACAAAAGCTTTCAGTCCCAAAATAGAAAGCTCAAGGAGGAATTGCAACATTTTAAGGATGAAATGGAACAGAGGAACTTAAATGTTCAGGTACAAGCTACAATTGAAATATATGAACCAATAGTTAAGAACAGTACACCTGCAATCAAGAGGAGTATCCCTGCAAAGGAAAAATATGCTACTATGACAGAGGAAAGTTCTCCCACAACAAGGAGGAGTGCTAGATTGATGAAGTAATTGGAGGATGTCAGATCCATTTTTGTGGGTGGTATCTTTTTGCAAGTGTGATATGATCAAGGAAGTATAATTTTTCCACCTATACAGGCATCTACAGGCTCCTAGTCCATCAACTAAGTTTTTTGTGTTTTTGAAGGATTGGTTTCATCACAAAGAAAAAACGCAGGGATTCCATAGTGCCATGGCGCTACAGAATCGTCTATACAATATGTTCTGCAATTGTGCTACCTAAGGTGCTATGAAATATACTAGCCAAACTTAACTATGGCAATACCGAATCAGCAGAACTGTTTCAGGAGTGGCGCTACGAAATCTGCAGAACTATTACACAAGAGTGGCGCTACCGAATCTGCAGACTTGTTTTAGTAATGGCGCTACGAAATCTATAGAGCTACTTCAGAGGAAGCATTATGGAATATGTAGACTTGTTTTGCAAAGGGTGCTACATAATTGGCTACCAAATGCACTATGGAATGGCGCTACGAATTGGCCCTTGCGGTAAAAGGTTCGAATTCATGACTCCTTCTTGATTGTTGATGATATAGAGAGAAGCAAGGATCACATGTGGAAGCTTGGAAGAATCATACGACCATTGGAGGACAATTGGAACTGAAAAAGAATGTGCCTAATCTAGGAGACATGTCATTTAATTCTTTTTGGAGTGGTTGCCAACATGGATCCTAAATTGTAGAAGTTTGTTAATATTTTTTAGCACATGTGTTAGAATTGTGGTTGTTTTGGAGAATACTAGGATAGGAAGGCCAACTCACACCTCTAGCTGGGCCTTTCCTCTTTTGATTATAAATACATCTTATAAATGATAAGAGAGGTTTGAATGGTTGAGCAGGGCTACCTGATTGTAATATTTTGACTAAGTAAGCCGTTCTCTGGTTATGTAGTGGGCTTGAGACATTTTAATCAATAGAAGTGAGTTTCTTTTTACATCATCTTGTTGCCTCTTATAATGAAATAATCATGATTGGATGGTCCATATGAGATGTTGTGTTTTTTCTATGATGAATGTTTGATTATAATACTATTATGAATGTTTTTCAGTGTTCTTAAACTTTAAGTTCAAGAAGTTCTTGTGACTGAGTTTTTCTTCCCTTGGCTGCTTGAAGACCTTATGTCAATAACATACCTTTACACCTTCCTCACTAAGTCTTCCTCCTATTCACTCTTACTCCAAATAATTGACTGAAGTTAATAAAGACCTCATTTTCTTATGCGTGCTAGCCCATATTTATGATTTAAAACATTCTTATTCTGAGTTTTGTCCATTTGACCTTAAATCACTCATTTACATTTACAAATATTTTGATGGGTACTGGGCTTGTCCTCTTGCAATCTGAGGGTGATTCTCAGTGCTAAAATTATTGGCGCCATTGTCGGGGAACAAATTGAAGACATTTCCCTGGTATTGAATGAAAAAGCAATACTTATTCTGAAGGTGCATTAGAGATCAATACATTGAAGATTGCAACTTGCACCAGGCGAATCCACTGTTTCAGTTGTGGCTCCCAAAGGTAGAGACATGAGGTCTAGTCCAGGTCTAGTCCACATATACCTATGGAAACACTTGAAGATTACTCAGAGAATATTCTCAAAAAAGGAAAGGCTTCTCAAGAAGGCTTTTCAGCTACTATACCAGGTACTTCTGGTCATTCATATGATTCTACTTTTAAAACTCCAGTAGCCATATATAACCCTTCTATTTTACCTTCTGTTGAAGTTTCTAGAAGTTTAGATTTTGAAAATTTCCCTATTGAATATTCATCTTTTATCCCCCAAGCCAAAGAAGAAATTTTTGAAACCCTTGTTTCCCCTGATATTGTAAAGTGATTCAGACTTGAGAGTCTTGAATATTTTCCTACTTTGGGTTTTCCTACTCCTCCTCCTATAAAAGTTACTGAGACTAAAAAAGAAGAAACCTCTTTTCCCTTGGACCCTATTCCATATTCCCTAAAGACTCAAACTCTTCCTCTGAAAAATAAAATCTCTCCATCCATGTTTCCTCTTTCCCCAAAAACCCAAACTGTAGTTGCAACTGTCAAAGCTCCATCTCCCCCTTGTGCTCCTACGGTTCACAACCCAATGGAAGGTGCTAATATTCCTAGAAATAGGATGGATGACATAGTAGCTACTAGGTATGCCCCTCTTATCTTACCTTAGCCTATGAATGGTCTCCTAGTTGGAGACTACCTTAATTACATGCCCAATTTTACTGGGGAGGAAGACACAACTGCAGAGGAACACCTTGCAACTTTTTATAGTTATGCAGATAATCTTAACATTGAAAATGAAGATGTATGGATGAGAGTATATTTGTACAGAGACTTGATGGTGATGATAGAAAATGGTTTAGGGGTTTGAATCCTAGATCTATTTCTAGGATTGAAGCTTTGGATGATGCCTTCTTGAGGCATTGGGGGGATAAAAAGGATATCCTTTATTATATTACAGAATTTGGATGACTTAAGAGGAAAGAAGGGGAATATGTTTCTGACTTCTCAAAGAGATTCAATAAAATGTACAACAAGATTCCCATTGAAATAAATCCTACATAAACCTCTGCCAAGATTACCCATGCCAGTGATTTTGACCTTGAGTTCTGCCTCCTGTTGAGAGAAAGAAAATCTACCTCTTTAGCTCATATGCAAGATGCAACCTTAGAAGTAGAATCCAATATATTGGGAGCAGACAAACTTAGGGGAAAGTCTGATAGAGATAGAAGAAAAGGTAGGGCTGATTCTTCAACCTCTGAATCCCCTGTTTTCCACCCTCAGGTTGATGAACTTACAAAATTGGTAAAATCACTTTCTGCTGAAATGGAGAGGTTGAAACTTGAAGGAAAACATAACTATAGAAACACACAGAATGCTGACAATATAGGTAATTTTAGAAGACCAAATAATTCCCCTCATGTCCTCCAAAGAGATCTAAGAAATAGGGATAGGGATGATAAAAAAGTTCAAACCCCTCTCCAAAAAAACCTTGTTTCTGATGAAGAAGGAGAGGATGAAGAAACTGATCCTGAAATCCATTGTCTTGGTGACACCTCTTCATCTCCTCATTTTACCCAATCTGCATATGAGGAGTCTCTCATGGATAGTCAATTAAGTGAATTGAGTAAAGGAGAAAAAACAAATGAAAATCCTAATAGATACAACCTAAGGTCCAAAAAGAAAGAGGGAAAGACTGACACCTCTGATCAGCTCACTAAAACATTTTTTTTTGACAAGGATGTGATAGCTAGAAGTAAAGGAAAAGATGTGCAAAGACCTCAAACATTGGTTAAGAGCCCTACCCCAGAGGTTAAAGAGATTCTAAAATCCCCATCCTCTTTTATCTTTGAAAATGAAATCCAAAAGATCAAAATCCCTGTACCCTTTTTGGAGCTGATTAAGAATGAGGAATTTAAAAGATACCTTTCTAAAATGCTGCAGCCTAAGATTTCTTCTAATTCCATAGATTCTGTAGCACCTAAGTACAAGATGCTATGCAAATAATCATTTATTAAATACA